>OY829913.1:157552930-157980430 GCA_963691935.1 Nephrotoma guestfalica
CTAACAATGCCTTCTTTCAGCCATTCGTCAATTTGATATCGCGCTAGCTTCAACTCTAATGGGGCTAGCCGTCTGGGTTTCGAATATATAGGTGTATCGTGTGCCAACACGATATTCATCTTTACTGTTCATCTTTACTGTCGTTTATCACATCCCTGTTGGGACTATAATTACTAACCATAGCCTTCACTTCAGGTATCAAACGCTTCTCACTCACATGTGATAAATCGACAGGCATTTGATCGATTACTTCTGCTACCGCGGCTAACTCAGGGATGAATTTCTTAACTGTGATGCTATTCGGAGTAATTGTTGTGATCGTCTTTCTTAATAGCTCTTGGCCCAACATTACATTAGCTGGCAACAAGCCATCATTTACTATGTGGAACTCGGTTCGGAAATTTTCGTTATCGACGACGACGTTTACTTTCACTTTTCCCACTGTCTTTAGTTCACCTGAACCAATCCCTCGAAATGTCGTGACCGTTGGATTGATCGTTGGCAATCCCACTTCTGACACCATGCTATTCGCCATAAAATTTAAATCGCTGCCACTGTCAATCATAGCATCAACCTCAACACCAGCGATACGGACCCTCTTGATCGATGGGCAAACGCCACTCTCCATTGCGCATAACTTTTTCGGGCTTCCTTCAGACTTTGGACATTTTGGTGCAATATGTCCGAACTCGTTACATTTGTAGCATTTCGGACTTTACTCTTCTCTGGGCACATATTTGCAATATGACCCATGTCTCCACAAATATAGCACTTTGTCAGGCTTGTCCGCCGATTTCTGGGTTTAACAGGCTGCACCAAGTTGTTGGTAATCTGGGTTCTCCGTTAATAGTATGAGGATTGAGATATCGTTTAAAGAGATTTTTTTGTCCGTACTGGTGAACTGTGGTTGGGTGATAATGTGTCTAGTATAATTTGGAAAAGGGTTAAGTATTTGGTATGAGGTTTCTTCGCCTACGTTTAGTAACAATTGATTCCTGAAAGCGTTAACCGGGCTCTCTACTGTGGGAATTAGATCATGTGCCGAGCTTTCGTGGCTGTGTTGTGTAGTTGACATTGCATTTATACTTGAGGGAATTTGTATCCTTGATAATGCGTCTGCAACAAGGTTCGTTTTCCCCGGTTTGTATACTTTAATTCATAATTATATTCCTCCAATATCGCTTTCCAGCGCTTCATTTTGGAATTATTATTTTTGTTGCTGAG
Source organism: Nephrotoma guestfalica (assembly GCA_963691935.1). Taxonomy (NCBI): domain Eukaryota; kingdom Metazoa; phylum Arthropoda; class Insecta; order Diptera; family Tipulidae; genus Nephrotoma; species Nephrotoma guestfalica. The sequence goes on from OY829913.1 coordinate 157,554,155, forward strand.
GGCATATGTAAGTAGTTGATGGTCTGTAAAGATCACCACGTGTTTCAATCCGTAAAGGAAGTTTCTTAGAGTTGTTATTGCCCAAATTATGGCTAACATTTCTTTCTCGTTAGCCGCGTAGTTTTCTGCAGCTTTAATTAAGGTTCGAGAAAGAAAATTTATTGGTCGACCTTCCTGGGAGAGTACTGCACCAAGTGCGAAGTTGGAAGCGTTGGCATTAAGTTCGAAATCTTTTTGAAAATTTGGAAACGAGAGTATTACATCGTTTGAAACCAGTGAGTGTTTGATTTTATTGAAGGGCACTTATTTCTGCCTCAGCGAGCTTGATCTGTTTAGTATTCGAGAGGGCTTTGGACACGTATCCATCTTCTCCTCTTAAAAGCGAAATCAGGGGCTTCGCCAGTTTCGCGTAGTCACGAATAAAGCTGCGACAAAATCCTGCCATACCAAGAAATTGTCTTAGTTCTTTCACATTTCTGGGTACAGATCAGCTACCGTTTTTGTTTTTTCGGATTTGTCTTTATCCCGTCTTTCGAGATGACAAAGCCTAGAAATTCTACCTCATCCCTTAAAAACTCGCACATGTCGAGCTCTATTATATTGGCGTGTTCAAGAACTTTGAATATTATTTCCATATTCTTGAAGTGTTCGTCTACGTTTTACCAAATATGATGATATCGTCGATGTACACGTAGCACCGTTTTCCAATGTGATCACGGAGTATGTCATCGAGAGTGCGTTGAAAGATGGAAGGAGCGTTTTTGAGGCCGAATGGGAGGCGCGTAAATTCATATTTTCAATGATTTACAGAAAGCGCGGTCTTCTCAAAAATCGGAACTTTTTAGTGGTATTTAGTGAAATTTACTTTTTAGGTCTACTATTGTGAAGTGGGTGTTTTCTCCCAGATTTGACAGAATGTGTTGATTTCTGGTATTGGATATTTGTCTGCAGTGGTAATTAAATCTAACTTCCGATAATCAATAACAATTCGGTATTTTTTCTCCCGTAGCATCTTCTTTTTTCGGTACAATCCATACCGGGGAGTTATATGGCGATTTGGACGGTCTAATCACGCTGTCGTCTAGTAATTGACTAATTTCTTTTCGACCTCGTTTTTCAAACAAACCGGGTAAGGGTATGGTCGGGAATAGACTGGCTCCGAATTGATAGTACGAATCTCTCCTACAACACTAGTTATGTAGGTTAGTTTCTCTTCAGGATCAGCAAAGAGACGGGGCCAGTTGCCAATTAGACTATTTAGCTTTCTTTTTTGTTCTTGATTAAGATGGGAATCTCGAATGATTATGTTGTTGACCGAATTGTATAAGTCTTGTTTTAACGGAATTTTGATGTTCGGGTATATCGTTATGAATCCTTCATCGGTGTGAATTGTCGCTCGCAGTTGTTGTAGGCTGTTGTTGATCTAGCAATGGAAAAGATCTATACATGCATGATGGGTAATCTTGATTCCGCCAGCTACCGAACTCGCAATGAATGGTTTTTCGTTATCGAGAGGATTCCGTACATATTGTGCTTTAATATAATTTTTATTTGACCCTGTGTCGATTAACAACTTAAATGACTTTCCACTCTTCGCCCTATGCTCTAGATAAGGAAGCGAAGAGCTCATTAATCTAAAAAATTAACGTCGTCTATAAGTCCGTCTTGCTCTTCACCACAATGGTTTTCCTCGTTCTCTTCACTCGTGATCGGATTTTCTTGACTACCAGTATATTCTAGGAATGATTGGTCTTATTGTGAGTCGTACGCATTCATTTGGTCCTGGTAATATGTTAAGTCAGATTCCTCATCCTGAGGTTCACAGTGGTGAATTCTTTGGAATTTGGCAGGTTGGTAAGTTTGTCCAGATTGGATAGATCTTTTGTTCTGGATTGGAAAGTTCTGAAGTCTATTTTGGAATCCTTGTGGTCTATTTTGGTAGTTGACTTGTTTCGAATGAATGGATTGCCAATCCATTGGTACCGGTTTGGGTAGGGGGTTATTGTTGAAATTCCTATTTGTTTGCTGGAATGTATATGACGCTGGGTAGTTTTGATATTCGTTTGGGAATGATCTATGAAAAGTTTGTGGTATTTGGGGGCCGTGTAGTAATTCCGGATAGAAATTGCGGGTACCTTCTAGGTGGAATTTGTGGTTTTAGTGAAGATTGTGGATTTTTAAGGTTACCGAGACTGTGTTGCACACGGTATTGAATATTGTCTAATTTGAGGCATAGATGTAACGCCTCTGGAAGATCCGTCGGACCTCTCAAGTTCAGCAGTCGAGGTAGATCACTTTTGAGCCCTCTGACAAATGTATCGAGTGCTTTATCTCGATACGATTCTGTCATGACATTCATGGATTCCTGGCTCATCTCCATGGACGATAGTTTGTTTAGAATGAGTGACAGATGTTGGTACACCTGTTTATAGTATTCCGCAACTGATTCATGCCGCTGTGCTAGCGTTGTCATTTGGTACTCGAGTGTATCCAAATCGCGTTTGTCCGCAAACTTGACAACTTTTGAAAAAAAAAACAAAATTAGCAAAGTGGGCATAAAATAATTAATTCATGACATCTTGCATGAATGAATAATTAGCGTCTCCATACAGCTTTTTTGATTTGAATGGTATTTGAAGTCAAAGACAGGAGAAGAGTGGTTAGTGCAAACTACAAAAGACAAATAAATAAAAACATAAAAGAATGTGAAAAAAAAATCTCGATAAAATTTTCTGCTACCGCCATTTAATGTTCACCTTTGATGAAAGAAATAATCATATTTGTTTTATATTTTCTAAAAAAAATTTAATTCGAAATTTTATTTTATTTTCTCTTAGCCCTGAGAAATAAACACAACATGCTTTAAATGTTGTCAATTGCAAGCAATGTAAATAAATTTCAATTGAAAAGGGCATGCTTTAGAATTGGCTATGCAGTACAAGAAATGACACCTTTTTATAATCGACGTTTATTCCAGAGTTGCATATTTTATCTACGAGTTTATTTTTAGTAAATTCATTTTTCGTAAAAATTGTATGTTTTATCAAGAAGTTGTAAATGTATTAAATACAAACACAATATAAAACTTATTACATAAGCCGGCAAGAAATATTTCTATGGGGCATGCAAAATGAAAATTCGGTCACAGGCGGCAGCACGTCATTTTCAAGGATAGAATAAAATTTGACATTAGCATTTTGCACTAAACTGTATTGTAAATTATTGTACGTAAGATAAATTTATATTGTTGTATTATATTTAGATATTAAATTATCATTATTTAGATATTAATGCATTTTTAGAAACGAAGTACAGTAATTTTTTGTTCTCATGGTAGTCAGAACGCTATGACATATTGAAGCAGTTATCCTAGATTTTCGTTCGGTTTTCCATATAACTCCTTGGTTTATGTTTTTTTTTCAATATTGGTTCAATCTTTATTGTTAACATAATTAATGTTATTTAGATACATTAACATCATATTGTCACAATAGTCGTGGTCGTGAAACATATGCTTTATGTTGGCACTGTGACAGTACACCGCTGGAGATAAAATGCCAAAATTTATCAACCCATTAACGAATTCGTCTGTTTTTGACTTACTAGATGTAGGTGCGGGTAAAGTAAATGAATTTAGCATTTCATCAACCGTCGTTTTCTCCAAGTTTCGTCCAGCTTTAGGGTGATGCCATGTTTGAAGTTGTTCCGTGCTACTTTTGTTTAATTTGACTTCGCCCATTAAACCATAAAATTCTATGGCATATAAACTGGCACTTATATGCTTACAAGCCGAACTTAAGCCAGTTCCAGCTGGACATGTGCATGCAGCTTTCATAATCGATGATTTTCTTTGTTGGTATGTAAGCGAACGTTGTAATCGACTGCCTTTTTAGTTTCAGCGCTACATGTAATTAAAAAAAAATATCGAGGCCATTTGAACTATAAGTGATGTTCTTGCAAAAACGTGAATGAAACAGTCTTCTGCCTAGCTGGTCACCTTTTACTGCACCTCTTTCCTTAAAATATAATTGAATTATGGTTGGAGTCAACCACTCCACTTCTTCATTATTCGAATTAATGTTTCGAGTGCGCGGTACTGATCATTATTGTCTAGAAAGGGTTGTTGGCAGGCCGCAGGCACAACTTTAGCCGGACATTTAGTTTTACTAAGATCAAGTGTTTCCCATAAATTTAACCTAAAAAGATTTTGTTTATACAAGTTACATGGTTATACAAGTTACATGGTTTATTCTAATAAGACAACTCACCTGTTCAATAATTCTGTCTTATTTCCAGTGGTTTTTGCTCCTAGACGCTTTAACTTGTTTTTTATTTGCCATACATTTAACATTATTTCAAAATTTTAAACTACTTATTGACACAAATATAAAATTTACTACACTTAATACTTCTTTCTTCTTACACCAGAATGGCAATTGTATATAATTGTGCGCTCAATTAAAAAAAAACAATAGGTTGTATTATTTGTAATAAATTTAGGATAAATAAATTTGTTATTTTAACTGCCACAGCAAAGAAATATTTTAAAATTTTAAACATCAATTTTTACTATATCTTACAAACACAAATGTCATTATGATTATATCCTTGAGTCGAACGTGCTGCCATTAAAATAGACGGGAAACACGTTTACTATAAGCATGCCCGATTGCTATCGAACAATTATCGAAAATTATTCGATTCTTATAATCAGATATCTAGTATCCCATCTTCTTTAGTTTCTAGGGAGTAAATTACATCATTAGTTACTTATTTTTGTTCTATAATATAATAATGAGTATTACTTTCGATTTTTAAACAAATAAGGTGGTGCTTTTGGTCGCAGAAGTAGAGAAAATAATTATATATAATTTTTTGTGAAGTAGTTTTTAGTAAATATATTTTCTGTTTACATAAAATATTCGCCTTTTAGGTGTGCCGCTACAAGCGCATGTAACGCACCATAAGCCAAAGATGGTCAAAATTGGTAGCCGACTAAAATTTTCACTTTTATATTAAGTTTCTATATCTTTGACTTGGTACAACTTTACGTTAAAAGGCGAATTGAGACTAAGGAAAGTATAGAAAATAGCACAAGAAGCAAAAAATGAGGCTCGCTTCCGATCACTTTTCCGATTGTATTTTATTGTATGTTTGTACTTTAATAACTTTAAACTTCCAAGATCACATTTCATGATCGAGGCTACCTAAACTCTTTAACGTAGTAATAAATTTTTCCGCAAGAACACAGAGGTACAAGGCTCAATATCCATGTGTATTCAGCACAACAAATCATGTTAACAAAAAGTTGCATTAAACGAGTGTGTGAATAATTGTATTATATTCTAGATTGTTGGTATAGTTTTTGATAGCGTTCAATCAAAAACCATATATTAAAAAACGTCCTATATTTAACAATAGTCAGAAGTAAATACGTGGGTACGTATTTTCAGTCATTGGGTATTAATCTGCAATATAGTTGAACGCCGAAATATAAGCAATTAAACGTGTATAATTTAAATTCTCACAAAAGTAAAACAACACAACTCAAAAACAAAGAAAAGAGCGTAAATTTTTTTGTTTTTTGTTTTTTCATTGCCGTTATTTTTCCTTAAATATTTATTTTTACGGTTTTAAATTTTAGTTTATCTTTTGCATTGCAATTCGATGAAGAGGATCGACTGATCGTCGTAGAAGAAAGACGTGTTTTTGTCTCTCCTTTAACCTTCATCCTTCCCTCAAAATAAATAACACTCAACTCCCTCGGGTCTAAAATGACCAATAGTCATTTTGAACCGTATTTCGAAATTAAACATGGTTTTTATTTTAATTTTAAGATATATTTATTAATTTAAAACAACAGAAATATATTTATATGATTTCATTTAATAATTTATAAAATTTGCTAAGGACGGTTTATTTCATACATTACTGACAAATGGCATTAGCATGAGATTTACATATAAATTTTTGACATATCTGGCATTTTAATGTATGCTTATTATCTGATTTTTCGCAGAATGTACAGCGGCCTGTTTTTTGATTAGCGGTTACCTCTTTTGATGTGCTTGCAGTTGAATGATCTGTGGATGCTGATAAATTGGTTAATATGTGCCGAGAACCAAGTGCTCTAGGCATGTAAACTCGTCTTGCTATATGAGGTTTCACCAAACTATGTCCTATAGACTCGATAAAAAGTCGTCTTCTATGATTTTTTTTATATTCCATGTTGGGCAGATATTTGTAAATAGAACGAACGCATTGATTATAGATATGTCGATTATGTTTGCGAATACAACAACTGGCCATCTATTGGTTTTTCTTTTGCTTGTGTAAGTGGCAATTTTTTTATCAACCGGTCTACTCCTCCTTTGGTTTTATTATAATCCAATATTATGATAGGTTTTTTTTTCGGTATCATTGGCTACTTCCTTGCTTTTGTGGAATGTGCTCTGCAGTATAACATACTTATTTTTTTTTCGGAACATACGAAACCAATGTTGTGTCCCGAGTAAAAGCAAACGTTGAAGAGTAAACCGGCCTTCCTTTTACATCTAGGAGTATTGGAGGAATTGATGTTTTATTCTTGCGAATGGTACCGATCATTGTCATATTTCTTTTTAACAGCATCTGTCCTAGTTGATATGACGTAAAAAAGTTATCAAACGTCACATTTCTACCTTTTAGTTCTCTTGAGGATAAATCTAGAACCACACGTAATCCCTGGTTTTGTTCAGGCGTCGCACCATGTTCCTTCCCTGTGTAAATTTGGATGTTCCACACATACGTATTTTCAGTGTCACATAACACCCAAAATTTTATGCCGTATTTAGCAGGCTTGTTTGGCATATATTACCGAAAAGGGCATCTTACCCGAAACGCAACAAACTGTTCATCAATCGTTACATTTTCGCCAGGATTGTGCAGGGTTGGTAATATTTCGACCCACTTATCCCATAAATTTCTGATTGGTGCCAGTTTATCTCGACATCTGCGAGCAGCCCGTGTGCTTCGATCGTCGAATCGTATAACTCGAGAAATTACCGCAAATCTTTTCAGAGACATTGTTGCGCGAGAAATATGTCGACCATTTTGTTCATGCCACAAATTAGTAACTGCTTCGTTATTAGACTTGTAGACTCCTGCCAATACAAGAAGCCCAATATATGCATCGAACTCAATTTCATTCAAATCTTTCCACTCTTCCTTATATACTCATTTCCCTTCCAAATTAGTGTTTACTATTACTATTTCCATAATATTTTTCGCCATTAGTAATTGGAACGATGATAATTCATCCAATATGCGAGCTTTGGCGAATCTAGTAATTCCAGGCGTTAGTTGTAGTACATTCGATGACGATGCTCTTCCACTCTGAGGAACCGGTTCTGAAGACCATTCGATATTATTGTCTTTTGAAAATAACGATTTGGTTGGAATTTCAATATCCGTATCATCCTCACTATCATACTCAACGGCTAACTCCAAATAATCAGATGTTTCTGAACAAGAATCCAATGTATCTGACATCTAAATTATAAAATAATACTCAGTCATTATCTAACTAATAAACTCATATACAATTGTACTTACTTTTATTTCAAAATATGGATAAAATTACTCAAAAACAACACAAAATGCAATAAACTGCACAAACTAAATATGAGAATATCAGCAAAGATCCGTTATAATGAGACTGTTGAAAAATTCCGTTATATGCGTAAACAGATTTCAATACTAACACTAATATTGGAACATCATAAAGGAAATAAAACTACTAAATTTGTTTATTTATATTTATTTATATGTATATATATTTTTTGTTTTATAAAATATATAAAACAGAATAACAGAATATTTCGTGCATAAAATGCGTAAAATAACAAATTTAGTACTAAAATATACTATGGGTCATTTTAGACCCAAGGACAATGAGTGTTACTATTTTTATAGCGGTTTAACAGTTAATTACAATTTTTTGAATTTTCGTTTTTAAATTTCATAGGGCATATCACACAAAGTCGAAAAGCCACACATTTGTATTATTTATATTTGAGAAGATATTCGAAAAAACAAGTACGCTTGGGTCGAAAAAGACCCGAGGGAAGGATAAAGGTTACATAAATTATTATTAATATTTTAATTCAAATCAGTTTAGGAATGTGTAGTGTGAGAGTGATGTGCTATTTTTGAGTTAGTTTTGTCCTTTAGAAATTCACCTGTTAATACATGTGAATTGAGACAGTTATTATGAAAATTACGTTCAACACTTATACAATCAGAGAAGTATCTTTTTATTTTAATTTTCATTCTAATTATATAAAAGTTAATTATTTATTATTGTTATTGTTATTATAACTATTTACATATATGTGAACGGTAATTTATAATCGTATACATAGAAACTGACATTTCAAGGGAATTCCCTTTGTATGTACTTAAGTACATAAAATATTGGTACCCGAGAAACCAAAATTTGAAATTACAACAGATCGAATTGTAACTTACCCAATAAGCGAAAATTTGTATACTCAAAATGGGTTGCTACCGTATTGTGACAAAAACGACTTTTTGTGGAATAATATAAATATATATAAATATATAATATGTTAATGAAAGGAGGAAACAGTTTTCTGCCACGGGAAATTTATCATTTGAGCTGAAATATGTTGGATTGTGTTATCCATTTGGGTTTTTATTTAAATTTAATTACATTTTCATAACTTATTTTAATAATTTTCACTTACTTTAAACAATTCTATAAATTGAAATTTTGTCGAAAGTCCTGATTTAAAACAATAAAGTTGTCGGCAAATATAATTCAATTTATTTTTATTATTATTTAAAATTTATTATTTATTTATTTTTTTTTACATACCGGAAGGTCAGGGAAGATTGTGATTGCAACATTCTTGATCAGGGGGTCTATTTAATTACTTACGCTTTGAGCATAAACTCAATACAATCAAATAAACGTTTATGTTAACGATCCAAAGTCTTTTTGCTATGGAATGTTGTTTTTCGACGATCTTTCTGGTTGAATTCAGGTTATGTTTTAGTGAAGTTGTGTGAATGTTAGATATAAATTAACCCTGCTTTTAGTTGGATGAATTTAAATACAGGTAGCTGAATGACAATACCGAATTTTATTTTTTTAGTTTATTTTTTATTTATTTTTTATTTTGACATTATTGATGGAATATTTAGGTCATCATATGTATGATAATACTGCCGTGTCATTACGAACGTGAAGTTCCTCGGTTAGATGGTGTTGGATGGGAAGATAGGGCAAAATAAGGTTACAAGCAGTATGTGATGAGATGACCCTTAGATGTGAATTAAATAACCTAACCAGTCTAGTAGGACTGATGCCGAATACATATGATGAATATTAGTATCCTTTACCTCAAACACAACTAACTTACATTAATTAATTAACTAACTAACAAACTCTAACATCCTTTCCTAACTAATCTTATCTGTTAAGGATGCAGGCAGGGCCTGTGCCCGCATGATGCTGAAATATTATTCGCATTCAGATATAATTTGTTATTTGATTGTTGATATTTCAGGATTATGGTAACGTACCTAGGATCGCCGTTATGGCTGGCCTGTACGCCTCTATCATATCATATATCATATCATATATCTTTTGCATTGCAATTCGATGTTTCTATGAATGAATGAATATGAACTTATATTAAGCTATGTGTGTGGTGTATGCAATATATAAAAGCGATTTTAAATCAAATAATTTTTAATAATAAGTTGTACGTTCGTTCTTTTTGTATTAACAATTAACAATTGACATAAACGCTTATATAAACGTATTATTAAACATTATTTTTGAGAAATTTTCCGGTGTATTCTCGATCATATTTAGTGGTTTTATTATTTGTATACGGTTTAGTGCAGAATTATTTATGGTGTCTTTCGTACCTATCTATGTTTTGTAGTGCCATTTTTAAGCATTTTTGGATTTTGATTTATGTTATATGTGATTTCGAAAGCATAAAAATATGAATTCAATTTGTGGTGTTCAGTGTGCTGTACCTTCATGTACAGCTTCTCGACGAAGCCACCCAGAAAGAAAATTGTTTGCATTTCCTAGAGACAAACATTTATTTAATGTCTGGATAAGATAAGTGTGGGTTGATTGAAAGTCGTTTGTCGAAGAGACTTCTTCTATGTGAAAAACATTTTGATCCTACACTAATTGGAAAGCGCAAACTAAAACGAAAATCGATTCCGGAATTCTATTTAAAATATCCTGGTTTGAAGAGCGTCATTTTGATTCCAGCACGTTTTCAAAATATAAAAAAATATGGAATTAAAGCAAAAGAGGATGGTCCTTGTTGTTCGAATATAATTTCTTCATTCGATCAATTTGATAGAGGTTCAATTGAAAATCAAGAAAATGAAAGCAAATCGCCATCGTGCAACAATTTCTTTATTCAAGTAAAAAAAATTTTTTTTTTACAAAACAAAATATGAGAAATCGTTAAAGATTATTAGAAATTTGAAAACCAGATTACGTATTGGCACAAAAAAAATCAATAATCGCAATCAACAAATTAAAATTCTCAATGCGAAGTTATCTCGAACGGACAAAATAAAATCTTTACTAGTACAAATAGATTTGTTACACGAATTAAGTTCAGGAGCAAAAGAATTTGGCAAAATGATTTTGTCTAAAATGGCCCCGCGTGTTATAATTTTCTTAGAGAAATTTTGAAAATTCAAATGCCGTCAAAATCTTCGTTATGTGGATAGACGCTAGTAAAATACCTCAAACCCGGTTGAAATGAATCCATTTTGTCTGGTTTAAGAAACAAAGTATCTGAAATGGATGACAGCTCAAAAAAATAATTTTAATTTTCGACGAGGTTTCTGTTCGTAAGGATTTGGAATACGACCCAGTTTGCGACGTAGTTGACGGCTTTAGTCAAATTGATCATAATAGATTCAATACAACTGCCAAATATTTAACTGTGTTCATGATCCGTGGCTTAATAAAACAATATAAATATATGGTTTCATATCATGCAACCGAGAGAAACATGGATGGAACCTGCTTATCGGAAGTCCTTTTAAGTGCCTTAAAGGTTTTGCACGACATAGATCTTGATACAATAGCTATCGTATGCGAAGGGGTCTAATAATCGCAAATGTTACAGCACACTAGGAGTAACCGAGCACTCTCCTTACATAATGTTTAATAATAAACAAATTTACGATTTATATGACCCACCACATTTAGTAAAATCCATTCGGAATAATTTGTTAACTGTTGACTTATTTAGTCCAGACGGAATCGCCAGCTGGGCGGTACTAAAAGAACTTTACGTTCTTGAAAAAAATTCGGATACTAAATTATACCCAAAACTAACGGCCCGACATATATATCCAAATGCGTTTGAAAAAATGCGAGTTAGATTAGCAACGAAAGCATTAAGTCGTACAGTAGCTGCGGGCATAAAAACTATGCATGAGTTCGGTGCTTTTTCCAATTCATGTAATCAATACGCACTCTCCACGGCAAGTTTCGTTGAAAAAATTGATAAAATGTTTGATAATTTAAACAGTAAAAATCATTATTATCAAAATCCCCAAAAGTGTGCTTTAACGTTAAATAATCAAGTGCATTCTAATTTAGAAGCAATGTTGGAATATTTTAAGGATGTTAAGACCTGCAGTAAAAAAATGTATATTGTTTAGTTGGCATTCGTCAAACAATAAGGGCAATTTTTTAAATGATAATTCAATGATTCGATAAATGGAATTTGGAATACATTTTAACATCAAGACTAAATCAAGATCCTATTGAAATTTTCTTTGGTTCAATTAGGCAACGCAGTGGTAACAGTAATAACCCGTCTGTTCATGAGTTCAACCACATCTCTGGGAAAATTATGACAATGAAATTTTTAGAAAATTCAACACTCACCAACTGCGGAGCAGAACAAGACGAATTATTATTAACGGAGTTCCTGGATAATATTATCGATACAAACTACTTAACCTCAATGGACATAACATCGCCCGAGTTAAGCTTTATTGATCATGACGACAGAAGTAACACCACTGAGGAATTGGACTCGTTTATAATGCAAGCGTCCTGTGATGTCGGACATGAAAGTGTAGATGATTCCTCAATTAAATATTTTATAGGTTATGTTGCTTACAAAATCCTAAAACGAACTAACTGTTTAATTTGCAAAAATATTTTGATAAAAAAGATGAATCTATTAAAATGAAAAACGAATATTTTATATTTCTTAAAAATTATACGTGTAATACACAATTCGGTTCATTACACCCGCCAACAGAATTATTTTTCACAATTTCAAAAATGCATATAAATATTTTTGCAAATATTTTTAAAATCAAACCACATCTAATGAATATTAAACAATTTATATCACAAAATTGTATAACAGCTACAAATAATGTGCCCGATTTTAAATTTTGGTTTGATCAAAAAAATTCTTGTTACTCCCATAACTTACAAATATTAGATTTCATGCTACTAGTTTTATTAAGAAAACACAGTAAGTGGGTTATCCAAAAACAGCAAAATAGCTATAATGACAATAAACAAAATCGAAAACTGAAAATATAATTATGTTTATAAATTTAAGTGAAAAGAAGAAGTAGTGAAATTTAATTATGTTTGATAAAATAAAAATCTAAAAACAAAATAAAAAAATAAAAATTTTCAAAAAGCAAAAAAGGTGTTTTAATTTGGAATTTGAAATCTAAAACATAATGTGTGCGCATGTGAATGCACAGGTATGTTTTTCGTGGTGTCTTCCTATATATGTTTATGTATACAAGTGTGTGTCTGATCTTGGGAGGCGAAATTCGTGTTTCATACCTCCTCCGTGGTGCTCCTGGGTAACTCCAAATGAATCACGTAGTGTGGGGGGTTGCACACGAGATTGTACATACTAACGCAATAATGCGTATCTTTAGAATCTTATAAGTAATTTCACATCAGTAAATTCGGTTCTGAAAAAGAGAAGTAACCGAATCGGTTACCTCTAATGCATTCCATTAAGCGCTCGATCGATAAAAAGGTTTATTGCAAAACTGATGATTCCTACTCAACATTGTGAAGCATTTTTAAGAATTCATTTGGCTCTTTTCGTGATTCAAAACCAATCAATTAGAATAATGATGAGTGGTTGTATTAGTAATTAATAATTTCTGTGTAAGAACCACTACCACATAAAACAGTAGCAAAATCTTTTGAAAATTCGTAAATACCCTTATAATAATAATAATGATCAGCAAACTATTTATTAGGATTTATTCAAGCTTATGCCTTATTAAGAAGATAGCATTTTGGTGAGATTTGCATTTTCTAGAATTTTTTAAGGTTTCTTAGAACCAGTGAATTACATCGAATTATGTTTGGTTGAACCCCTGTATGACTTATGTATATATTGGCAGATCTAATGTTTCATAATCTAATTTATATTTTCATTTATCAGAGCAAAACATTTATTGAGCACATATATGCGACACACACACATAAAATTATTTCACGTTATGTGTGTCTGCTCTCTTATTAAGGATTTGTAAAAGCAGATTATCTTCGAAAGCACACCTATCCAAATATTGTCAAACAACTTTTTCTATTTGTTAAATTTTTCATGAAAAACACCCAGTTTGTAATGGAGCATTGTAATTTTCACTCTCACAACAATTAAAGTATACCATCTGCGTGATGCCTCCATGTTATCCTGTACATTGATATGGAAGATGGGTCGGCACTCCAACAGAAGGTCATAGTTGGGTTTATTAACTTTACCAACCGTATTCACAAGAGAAATTCACGTTTTATACTTTGCCTCTGGTGGGATGCGGTCAGCCTGCATTCTAGTCAAAGTGCCGAAGTCTTAACTTTGTCCTGTTACAAGCAATTTAATTATGTACTTCCTGAAAATTGATAAACATTTTTGTAGAATACATAAACATGAGTTTTTCTGTCGCCCGTTCAATCTACATACGATCCGATTCCATCGTAGCTTTGGTTCTTAGAAATATCTTATGCAAAAAATTTTAAGAAAAATTTGATTTCGATCAATGTCCTCAGTATGTAAAATTACAAAAAATTAACTTAATATTCTGTGAAAATAAGCTGAAACATTTGCCAAACACATGGACAACCAAAATTTAGGATCCGGTCAGAATTGCATAATTTAAAATTACATTTTTCAAAACGGCATATTTAAAAACAGCATAAGGTACAAAATGCATTTTTCAAAACTGCATATTTCGAAACGGCATAAGGGTTAAAACGGCATTTTTCAAAACGACATATTTCAAAACGGCATTTTTCAGCATTGCATTTTCCTAAATGGCATTTTTCAAAACTGCATACTTCAAAACGGCATAGGTACAAAACGGCATTTTTCAAAATGCCATTTTTTAGAACTGCATTTTTCAAAACGACATTTTTAAAGCTGCGCAAGATAGAATGAAATATTTTAATCGATTATGAATCTAGAATTAACTTTTCATGATTATTTCATTCCATTTCTTGGATGAAATTCTAGGATAAAGTCAAATGAAAAGTAACTTGTCTATTTCTTGAAGTAGAGTTGAATTTATCAATGGTTTTGAATAAGATTTATGAAAGGGAATTAATTATGACAAATTTCTTCTACATGTTTTATATAAAAACTTTAGTAGGTATGTTATAATAAAGGATTTACCTTCATTGGAATTACAAATTATTTGAAGATTTAGTATGCATATAATATTCTCCTTCACCTAAATTTTTATATAGAGCACCGAAGTTCTAGTTAGTTACTACAATTTCATGGCCGTAGCGGATTAGTCCATATTGGAATACATCTCATGCAAGCTTTTTCTTAATTTATCGGGTTTATCGAAAAAATTCGATTCAAAGATATTAGTTTCAAGATATGTAGCGTTATTAACGTACGTCGCCACTACAATTTTTGTTTGAGGGTTTTTCCTATTTATGGTCCTGCCCAAGATAGTACATTTTAAAGAAATCACAACAATTTTTTGTTTATCGACCTATATAATACGGTGTATAGCATACGTTTACATCAGAATATCGTGTATAGTACATCGAAGCTCAGGTATATATTTATACACATGACACCTGGTATGTATTACGTTAAAACGGTTTGCAATAGTTTTATTAATTTGATTTTACTTAGAAACAGTGGGCGAAGTGCAACGGAAATACCTACTTAAATGTATCGAATATTTCAGCAGCAACGAACAACGAATTATTATGTATGTAAATGTATGTAATAAAAGAACCTGAATAAACGATAAATGTTGTTATGAAAAATGCCGTTTTGTACCTATGTCGTTTTGAAAAATGCAATTTTGTGAAATGCCGTTTTAAAAAATGCCGTTTTGTACCTATGTCGTTTCGAAAAATGAAATTTTGAAAAATGCCGTTTTGAAAAATGCCGTTTTGTACCTATGTCGTTTTGAAATATGCAATTTTGAAAAATGCCGTTTTGAAAAATGCAATTTTGTGAAATGCCGTTTTGAAAAATGCCGTTTAGAAAAATGCCGTTTTGTACCTCTGTCGTTTTGTACCTTATGCCGTTTTGAGATATGCTATTTTCAAAAATGCTATTTTGTACCTTATGCCGTTTTGTACCTTATGCCGTTTTGATAAATGCAGTTTTGAGAAATGCCGTTTTTAAAAATGCCGTTTTAAAATATGCAATTTCGACCGAGACCCCTATATAATATATGGTTTTTGGTTCAATGCTATAACATGTGCAAAGTGCACATTATCTACTTTACATATGGCATATGCAATTTGATGAAAAATAATAAACAATTTAGCCAATATTATAATTTTTACGGACACTCGCGTAATTCACATTTTTGCCGTCATGATATGTTGTGCTTAATACACGTGTGGAAAGGTACATTCTGTAATATATGTTAGTGTCTATTTTTTTTTAATGAATATGTTGTATATTGATAAATAATAATGAAACTCTTATTAATTCCATATTTCATTTAACTTTATTCTATGACTATGTCTCTGTCTTCACTCCTCTCTTCACACTGGTTTGCAATTTTTATGTATTTTATAATAATAATCTTTTTCTTTACATTAATGACATCTTTAGTTATAAGAGCATACTATACATCTTTCTCTCTAAATATATATATATTTGTTTATGTAATATAAAGCTACAAGGTGCGTTTTTTTGAAATATTTGCTGCATTTTTTTAGCTGCATTTTTCTGAAGTATGGTGTTCGAGACCGCGATAAAATATAGCCCAGCAAACGTAGAAGTAGTTCCAGAACTAGTGCAAAAGTAGTGAAAAAAGTACTTGTTATCTTGTGAAAAAAGATAGGACGTCGGGAGAAAATTCACCAGTTTTATAAACAAATTTGTAGTGGTTTCTCTTTTACTCTTATTACTTAAGAAATCATGCTGCCTCTTTTACACTATTGACCTATTCCATATATTAAAAGTACTTTAAAACTACTTCTTCGAAACTACTTAAAAATAACTTCTTTGGAAGTACTTTTAAAGTAGTTTTTTGAAAGTAATTTAATAGTACTTTTATGTCAGTACTTTTGTAGTGGTTCTGGAATTTCATTTCATTAAATAAAACGCAACAAATTTATTAAATAAATTATATATTTGTTAGAAAATTCAGAGTTAGAGTTAATTTAAAATTATAATTAATAATATATATATATATATTATTCATAAGATGAAATTCATCGGGTCGAAAACGTTACCGATGGTTTGCAATCACATAAGTTAAATTCTAAGTGTATCACAGAAACTCAGAACTTATATAGTATTTTATAAAGCATTTTATAAATATAATACATATGTAAGCAATGTATATAAAATTTATAAATTAATTAAAATTCATTTCTTTTAATTATTATCAGTAAATTCAAGGTACTATGTAGTGTATTTAAATATATGTAATCCATTTTATATACGAATATATGCAATCCATTTTATATATCTACATATATTATAACTATTTTTTATTTTTTAAAAATCGGTTGTGTGCATGTTGAATGCATACCCGTATTTCTTTTTCGAAATTTTGTTTGCCCAGTAGGCCACCGCATGCATCTAAGGAAATAAATATTGTTAGTTAATGATAATTTAATTTAATTATTGATTTTTCTAACCGAACAAAACAGTGCTAAAAAGCTTTAACGAATTCAAAGACCTTTTCCTGGCCTTTCCCTTTATATTGAATTCATGGTAAAGGTCATCTGATGCTAATAAACGAAACACACTTTCCAATGAAGATGAACCCTTTAATTTTCTAAGAAAAGTAACCTTTTAAAACAGTAAGCTTGCTATTTTACATACTTATTGTTAACATGATTATAACAATATAAGTTACTAATTTTGTGGCATATTCGACATCTCCTAACCGAAGTTCCACCTCACTTAATTCTGGTATGGTTTTAATAGGAAAGATTGTCTCAAATTGAATTGCGTTTTGTTCGTCTTCATCAATGGCTTTTCCAAGTGATTTGCTAATTTTTTTGACATACACGAGAGTCTCCATAAGCATTTTGTTTTGAGCATTCCGTTGAATCTGGTTTTCCTTTTCGTATTTGTCAAATTTATCGGTTAATAAAAAAATTTTGTTTGAAATTTCTTTCAACTTGCACGATAATTTTCTAAAATATTTAAAGTAAACTGTTGTCAGTTTTATTTCTTGAATTTACATTTTATTAAACTAAAAATATACCTGTTAAATTTTCGTTTTCTAGCGTTTCTTGAGGAATTTCATTTCCATGTGTAGTTTCACTTAAGAAGCCAGTATTTGTAGATCTTGATGAAATCGATGTTTGTGTAAAAAACGGAGTTATTTCTAATCCAATAAGCTTATCTGTAGCAAATGGATTATCTTTTTCAGTGTTTAATTTTTCCTAGTGAAATATTTTGGCTATTCAATGTGTTTTGGTAGTTGTCGATGACTGGAGATAAAGGAATATCTGTTAAAATAAAAATGAATTTATTAAATAATCTATAAAGTGATAAGACGTTATAAATATTTTATGTACTGTTTGTATTTGTATCGACCATTTTTACTTGGTTGCTGGCTCAGACTATCTGGAAATATAATATTCACATTGATTATTAATACGAAAATTTCATAAATGAATGGTGCAAAATTGGTATTAGAATATATCCCTCATCTACTGGTACACAAAAATATTTATATAATATTTCTTTCATATAAAAGGTTTGTAGATTTGGTTGAATACTGTGGCGTAGTACTACTCCAAGAATTGAAGAATTAACCGGTTCATTAAAATAGTCTGAACTTTCATTGAAAACATGCCCAATCACAGTTTTTTATCCTGCAACCGAGCCAAATCCAATAACCTTAACTATTTTTCTATTGGTTGTCAAACAATAAGAATCATTTCCAATTTCATTCGAAATATGATATTTATTAAATTTTGCTAACTTGGAACTTGTGTTAGACCCTTTGATTTCTTCTATTCGTCTGTATGTATATTTGTTGTAGTATTTTATTTGGTTTTCTAATAATTCGTTTTAAAAACTGCATGAAGTTTTCAAATTTGTATGCAGAAAACGAATCTAATGACCCAAATTGTTTCACACATTGCGGCAAATGTAGGAGAGCATGGACATTAAAGCCTACTTTTTCTTCTCCGTATATTGTCGGAAATATTTTGACAAACTGATGAATCATGGCTAAGGCTACATTGGCATTTTCTCTGCAACTCTTGGGATCCGATAATAATCTTACAGCGTAATAATAAAAAATGTTGATATATTTGATCGTTGACTGTATCTTTTAAAACTATAATGCCGGTATAAAGTAGAAACTGTCTGAATTCCGTCGCTTTCCATAACGCTAAATCCTCGAACGTTCTACAACTTCGACCAAATTCAGATGGAGTAAGCGCAGAACACAATTTCAATCTTGTGTTAATTGCATCAAGATTTATTTTAATACCCGCAATTTTGTTCTTGGAAATAAGCCCGAACATTTTTTTTACAACTCCCAAATCAATTATATGCATGGGATCGATTGGAAATTGGGATACCATGCCAATATCAATTGATTCTAAAATATTTTCGTTAAGCAAAAAATTTCTATGGTGGTAATGCTGGTCTCTTCTAACGCTGTAAGATACATCAGTTCGTTCATCTCTAATTTCGGTTTCAAAAACTACTCTTCTCTTAGCATATCTTCCTATTTGGCAACATTTTGGGCAGCTATTTTTGACTGTGTGATATTGAATAGAAGTAACAAATGCCCTAGCTGGGCTGTCACAAACAAATAGTCTAATGTTGAATTTCCGAACTGTCCCCGACTGCGTAATTTTGATACCATTTTGAATGAGAAATTCCGTTTCCTGTACGAAAGACTTTAGAAAGTCATTAACTGAGTGAGGTATTTCGAAGCCTGAATAGCATCCAATTAGAAATGGTGATTCATTTGGAAATTCAGAAAAACTTCCAATTGGCCACAATACACGTCGGGAACTTTTGAACACTTGTAGTCCATCAATACCAACGTCAATTAAGATTGGGTCTTTCTTTAGTAGGAAGCTAAATTTATTGGACTTTACATGATTCTGTATTCCAAAATGAAAATATTCTCCTGGCATAACGTCAATAACATTAATAACATTAGTTTTGGTTTTGAGCAGTTGTCTTGCTGTTAATGGTAAGTTTCTTATACCAGAATCATTTAGAACTTTTAGTAAATCGTCTAAATGATTATGAGGAATTTTGTTCCTTATAGCCCATGATTTTAGGTTTCTTCTAATTATTGGTTCTGTATTAATATCTTCACTAACATTAGAGTCAGAAATAAAATGATGGTCAGACTCTGAATGAGAGCAGTTGCTGGTATTATCAGATAATGGATTGCTAGGCACATCATCAACTTGACCACAAGAAATAAAATTAACTGCATCATTCCTTGAATCATTCAAGTTTACCAAAGTTTTGATAGGACGGGCGAACGAATCCAAATTTTGATATCTAATCAAGTCATTTTGGTATATTTGCTTTTGCAAACATAATCGGTTCAAAAATGTTTTCTTCGACATTTCCTAAATTAGTGGTAATCATATATAAATAATTAAATGCCTTACTATTTTTAAAAAATATTATAACCACTTTTAATATTATGCACAAAACACAAATTTTAGATTTATTTTAATGTATTTGCTCACAATAAAAACAATAGCAACACGATGTTTGGTACAGTCACTGATCTATATGACAGTGACTGTACACATTACCAAAAAGGTGGTAGAAAGAGATG
This sequence comes from Nephrotoma guestfalica, assembly GCA_963691935.1. Lineage (NCBI taxonomy): Eukaryota > Metazoa > Arthropoda > Insecta > Diptera > Tipulidae > Nephrotoma > Nephrotoma guestfalica. The sequence goes on from OY829913.1 coordinate 157,574,474, forward strand.
CAACTTCATTTTTAAAAAATACTAGTTTTGTTTCATTCTGTTTGTAATTTTATATGGAAAATAGTTGCAAGTGTATTGACAATGTTTTGTATGTAGTTAAAACTAGTGAAGTCACGTTTACTGGGAGGGGAATACAGGGAAATTTAGACTAACAAATTTAGAACAACAACAGCTGCGTTTTTCTGAAATATGGTGTTCGAGACCGCGATAAAATATAGGGAAATACAGGGAAATTTAGACAAAAAAAATTAGAACAACAACCTTAACTAACTTCAAGTCAATCATTTTGACATTTAATTTTTGGTTTATAATTAAACACAATACTATCCAATATTAAAATAAATAAATTAATTTCATCAGCAAACATTAAGATATCCATTTTTTCTTATTAAAAACACAATTTAGTCATTTCATTTTCATTCTTTCAAATTTCCAGTTGTAAATGAAGTAAGGAACAATCAAAAAATTGTGTACTAAAAAAATTTCCCTGTTTCGTCATTTCAGGAATTATTAAGTTTTTTGATGAACTCTGTTGTACTCTACATAATATCAAGAGTTGTTCAGAGTTGTTGAGAACAAACATAAATAAACTTTATTCGATAATATAATGCAAGATATTGATTTAGTATAAGCTCTTTAGGATTCGATTAAATAAATCCGAAGCACAAATATTTTAATAATATGTGAATTGTTTAAATCAAAATATAATTTATCGCGGTCTAGAGCAGCTTTTTAAAAAAAAACGCAGCAATAGTATAATAAAATTAAACATTGATATTTTCTAATATTTTATAATACATTTACATAGTAGCACATATGAATACATTAACAACTTAACAATAATCATTATTCATATTCATCTAAATAAGGAGGCTTTTTAAGTCGTCTGATGATTTTGCTGATGTGGCAATCGGCAATATATCAGAATTACGATTATTATTATCATTACTATTATTGTTATCATTCTTTTTACTTTCAACATTCACATCATCACCTCTTTTTTCACTCAAACTTTCAGTTTCTTTTTGACAAATATTTCCACCAGAGCTTTCTCTGTTGATATCATTATTATCATTTAATATATCAAAATAATTAAACCTATCATAGTAAAAATTATTAACATTAAAATTTTCATTTGTTTTTATTAAATATCTTTTACTCCTTTCAATAATATTGCCATTTTTATTTAGTATTTTATACAATCTAGGCCTATCAGCTTCATTAATTATAATTCCCTTTTTTTACCTATTTAAATTTACTATTTATGTACACACTATCATTAATTTTAAGAGGCGGTAGTTCACATGATTTACGATTAAAATAAAATTCCCGTTTTCTTGTTTGTCTATTAATCTATTTCTAATTTTTTCTGTATTATTTTTCTTTATATTAAAATTTGGAAACAAACCTGAAATCTTTATGTTAAACAGGAGCTCCGGATGTAAGGGAGCATATAGAGGATCTCCATATCTATCTCCATATCTGGAGATGGAACTTTTCATCAAATGGGGTATTTCTCCATTCAAGTAGAGCCAAGTAAACATCATGAAAGGAATCTCTGGCTTTACACAACATTCTTTTTATAGTCTGAATATGTCTCTCCACCATTCCATTTGACTGAGGGTAAAATGGACTGGATGTTTTATGTGTGAATGCCCATCTTTGAGAAAACCCCTTAAACATATGTGACATATATCGAGGTTCTCCATCTGTCTTAAAATCAATCTTTTCCCGTCATGGGATTCCAAAAATATTATTGGAATCCCATGACGGGAAAAAATTGATTTTAAGACATTCACAACTTCCGATGATTCCAAAGAATTTAACATTTGTATCTCTGGATATTTACTATAATAATCCACTGCAATCAAATAATGCACTCTATTAATATATATCAGATCCCACGATTTTCCAAGGACCTTCTGGAATTTCGTTACTTGTTAATGGTTCTGGCCTGTTCGAATTCTGATATTTAGAACGTCGTCCCCAATTTGCCATGAAATTTGTTATTTCACTATTTATACATGGCCCGAAAACTGATTCTCTCGCTCTAAGTTTACATTTATTTATGCCTAAATGATTAATATGTATTCTATCTAATACTGCTTTTCTCATAGAGGTAGGAACCGTCAAACAATTATTTTTAAAAATCAATCCATCTTTTTCAAATAACTCTTCATTAAAAGTAAAATAGACTCTTCATTAAAAGTAAAATTGCTAACTCCCGGACCTGTGACTTAGCATTAGGCCATCCATTTTTAATTAATTCCAATATTTGTATCAATTCCACATCTTTTTTTGTTTTTTCTCTAGATTCGTTTAATCTAACATTAGTAGTTGGCAAACTTTCAATTACCATGCTAACATGAACCTCAATATACATATCCAAACTTGTTTCATCTTGAGTAGAAGTTCATGACAAAGCATCTGCCAAGTACATTTTTTTCCAGGAACATACTTTATTACTAATTCAAACTGCTGAAGTTAAGCCTCATTCTTTGTAAACGTAATGGAATTGCATGCAAAGGGTTTTTAACAATTGTTTCTAGTAGCTTGTGATCACTATCGCAACCCTTTTGCCATAAATATACTGAAAAAATTTCTCACAACCAAACACAATGGCAAGCATTTCCTTTTCCATTTGGGCATATGCTTGCTGAATTGAATTAAGAGACTTAGACGCATATGCTACTGGCAAACTTTCCTGAAGCAAAACCGCACCCAGCCTGTCCTTTGAGGCAGCCACTGATAACAATACTGGTTTACAAATGTCATAATATTGAAGTACCGGTTCACAAATCAAACTAGCCTTTAAATCATTAAACGCTTTATTTTGTTCCGGTTGCCAATCAAATAAAACACCTTTCTTTATTAATTGTCTCAATGGACTGGCTAGTTTTCAATATTTGAAATAAATTTACTGACATGTTATCATTCCCAAAAACCATTCAAGTTCTTGCTTATTTTTTGGTTTTTCCATATCCTTAATTATTTTAACTTTTTCATCATCTACTTTATGACCATCTTTAGTTAGCTTGTGTCCCAAATATTTTATCTCTTGAACACCAATCACACTTTTAGCTTTATCAAATCTTATACTAGATTTTCTCGCAATTTCAAAATTTTTTTAAGTTTACGTTTATGCTCCTCTAAATTGGAACTCCAAACAATAATATCGTCAATATAAATTTCAACTCCTTCAAATACTTTTTTCATTATTTTTTGAAACACTTCTGGTGCAGAACATAGTCCATATGGAAGTCTAGTAAAACAAAATCTTCCAAAAGGTGTGTTAAAAGTTGTGTATTTTTTAGTGTCTTCAGACAATCTTACTTGCCAACAAGCCCTATTTGCATGCAACGCATAAAAATATTTTGGCCTACCCATCTTCGCAGAAATTTCCTGAAATGTTGGAAGCTGAAAATGTTCTCTCATAATACTAGCATTCAAATGTTGCGGATCAAGACATATCTGCAAACTTTTATCTTTTTTAAAATAATATTTTATTATTTTATAATAGTATTATTTAATTCCATCTCCAGAGGCTCCAACAATTGCATTGCAACTTTTCTACATGGTTGGATAACTCCAACAAAATTCTGTTTTAATTTTATTTGATTAAACCCATGCCACAAAAAATATCCGAAATTATCTAAAATATCTTCAATATTTTCTATTCTACAAATTAAATTTAATCCATTAATTGATTTTAATTCTAAAATAGGAGGTGAGTTACAGTTCACAACCTGAAATTACAAAATTAATTCTATTTTTAAACAAACATTCTAAAACACACTGTTCGCTACCTCAATCCTAGAACCATTATAATTTGTCAATATAGCTTTATTGAAGATTCAATCAAATTTTTTTTTAATCCAAGATTTCTAAAAGTATATATTGAAATAACATTACACTGTGTGCCTGTATCGATTTTTAATTTCAAGTTTTTTTTTCAAATTTTGTTCCTACTTTACAAATTTCATACCAGTTATTTGGTTCCGAGGCATTAATATTCCCTAAAGAATATTGTTCCAGGTTTCCCGCGTCGTCCACAGCACTTATTTTACGAACATTATTTTTTGTATAGTTTATGTTTTACAAACTTGAGAAAAATGTTTTTTTCCCTGTCCTTGTTGCATGTTCTTCCATATGCTGGACATTTTCCTCTCGCATCTACATTTCCACAATAACCACAAATTCTTTCGTGATATTTTAATTTAACCTCACTTTTCTTTTTCTGTGTAATAATACCAACACTCTCAGCACTTGAATTCATTACTTTTAATTGTAACGAAGCCAATTCAGCAGTTTTACAAAGCGATATAGTTTTTGTTAAATTTAAATCATCCTAACCAACCATCAAGTAAAAATTCCAACAATTTCTTGTCATGTAATCCGCTTATAATTTTGCTATGAATTAAATTATCTTTAACTTCTCAAAATTACAATTAGCTGCCAGTTTCTTTAACTCGGTAACAAAATCACCAAACTTTTCACCATTCAATTGTTTCCGTTCAAAAAACAAATGCTGGTCAATAATTTTACTGCTTTTTGGAATACAATATTTATCAAATGCTTCAATAATTTTATCCGGGTCTTTTTTATCATTTACGGGCAATTCCAAAATGTCATATATTTCTAGCGTTTTTTCTCCTAAATAATGTAATAACACAGCAACTTCAATTTCTTTTGTTTTTTGATCGCATCCCGAAGCAATTACATAAAGATCCCAGCTTCTTTTCCAATTATTCCAATTAACCTGTATAGTTCCTTCAAATGATAAGGCACGTGGTGTCTAAATGTTTTCCATTATTTATTTCGTAATTTCACTATTTAATTGTTGTATATTAATAATAATGAAACTCTTATTAATTTCATATATCATTTAACTTTATTCCATGACTATGTCTCTTCACTTCTCTCTTCACTGGTTTTTTATAATAATAATCTTTTTCTTTACATTAATGACATCTTTAGTTATAAGAACATACTCCACACAATCAAAGGTGAGACATTCGACTCCACAAACCGAGATGCCAAACAAACACCAACCTAACTTTTTCTTTGTGTGGTAATTAATTTTTATTACCCTAGTTACGGACTAGTTTCGAACTTCGCTTTTTGCTAACTCTTTACGATTGTTCCATGAACAAAACCGTTCGATTTCATTATATTTGTGAAGTCTAATGAACAATAAAAATGATTTTTTAACACAAATATAATATTTTGAAAATTTTTTTATTTTAGAATAATAACGAGATATGCAGTCGGGGAATTATTGGAATTGGAAGTGTTTTGAGTAATCAATTACCCTTAACTCAAGCACTAATAAAGGAAATCCACGAATCTGCTGAAAAAGAGGTAAAATTTAATGAATTTTTGCTTTTGGTTTTTGATAAATTGTAAGTTTAGTTTATTAAAACAAATAAATATGTATTGAGAGAAGAATTGATATAAGAACTTATATTTGATCCCGAGATCAGATAGAGTTTATTACAACGCATTAGAGGTAATTGCCATTTAGATATTCGATAATATTGTAGTTATTATATCGCCTATCACAGGAGGATGCCTCCGTCATTAGTGCCTGACGTTTTGTTGTTGCTTTATACGAGACCGATCTTAGGTAGAATTTATTTCGGTTGTTCCAATAGTAAAATAGAATTTACAAAGCTACAATATCAACTATAGTTGATATACACAGGACAGAGGGTTTATCCTTGGCACGGTCTTCCAACAAAAATATATGAGGCGAAGCCAGTTGTGTATTAAAAATTGAACAGTGGAGACATTACCAATAATTTCCGCAGGTGATCACAATAAACCGAGTGTTGAAAGAGTACCGGAACGATTATCTATCTAATAAAGTGATATAAAAAGTAAAGGTGCTTAAATACATTTTGTATATTAATTAATAATAATTAAATAATTATAATGTTGTATAATTTTCTTTAAAAAATATTACTTTATTTCTCCCTCTATAGATAACATTCATAATCTATTGATATTATTTTTTACATTTTGAGTGTTTTCTATACTACATATATTAGACATTTAGTCAATTTTTTAGCACGGTACCATATCGAAAATTAAATGGTGCAAAATTAATGTCTATTTTGGATAAAACAAAAAACACATTTTATGTCTTGTTCTTACATCGAATTTTTTTTTAGGAGGCTAGGTTATCCAATTCAAGCTTGATAAAGTAAACTTAAAAAAAAACACACAAAATATTCGGAATGTATTGTAATTTTTATTTCATTTTACAGATTGATCCTTGCCATTTTTAGTTAAACAAGATATCATTCAAATGTCCTCCACGGGACTTCTTACAGGCCTTGATTCTTTTGCGGTAATTTTCAATGACTTTTCGGCACATTTCGGGCGGTATCTCGGCCATTACCTTACGAATATTAGTTTTCAATTCGTCAAGAGTTTGAGGATTGTTTGCGTAAACACGATCTTTCGCGTAGCCCCACAAAAAGAAATCCAAAGGCGTTAAATCACAGGATCTTGGAGGCCAATTGACATCAGCCAATCGCGAAATCAAACGTCCAGGAAATTTCTCTTGCAAAAGATCTCGATTTGCTCGTGTTACGTGACTGGTTGCTCCATCCTGCTGGAACCACATATCGTCAAGATCATAATCTTCGATTTTCGTAAAAAAATAATCGGTTAACATGCGGCCATAGCGCTCAGAATTGACGGTAACGGTTCGTCCATGGTTGTTCTCAAAAAAATACGGCCCAATCACACCACCAGACCACAATGCGCACCAAACAGTGACTTTTTCCGGGTGTAATGGCTTCTCTACAATCAATTGTGGATTTTCTGAGCCCCAAATTCTACAGTTTTGCTTATTAACGTATCCACCAAGCGAAAAATGAGCTTCATCACTGAAGAAAATTTTGTTCGAAAAATCAGCATCGACGGCCTGTTGTTCCAACACCCAATTTGCGTATGTTCTTCGTTGTCCATGGTACGTTGTCCAAGCCTGCTTTAGCTCTTGTGTCAAATGGACTTTATACGGATGAAGATGCAAATCCAGATGCAAAATGCGCCATAATGAGCCATAAGATAGGCCTAAATGTTGAGCTCGACGAGGAATTGACAAATTTGGATCTTCTTCCACACTTTCAGCTACAGAAGCGATATTTTCAGCATTGCGAATGCTTCGATGATGCACAGACCTTACAATATCAGTAACAGATCCAGTTTGTTCAAATTTATTCACTGTATTCAATATGGTTTGCTTTGTAGGACGATTATGACAAACATAATCTGCTCGTAAAGCGCGAAATGTGGATACGGCAGAATCACTATTTTTATAATAAGATTTAATAATTTTGACGCGTTGGTCGATTGTTAAATGCTCCATATTCTTAAATGGCAGAATGTCAACTAAATAAATGACAGCGTACTTGACGTTTATCTTTGACAGATGTCGGTATACAGATTTCTACTTTATCAACCTCGAATTATCTGCATATCGTTATCTGCATATCGATATTTTTTTTAATGAATTATAAATTTCCAAAAGGTATTACGAGGCATTTTAAGTATATATTTTTCTTGTTTAATTCTTCTTTTTTTAAGTATTTAATTCTTTTCTTTTACAAGCACCAGTTCAATAATCACACAAAATTTCGTTAATGTATACTTGAATGTGAAAACAACCGTTCATTGGTTTAGATACCGAAGATCTGCATTCCCAAAAATTATTTTAACGGTTTTGAAAATATTTACACCAGCAGGTTGCACCAGAAGCCATAATTTTCAACGATAGCAGTAGTTTTAAGCCTTTCACAAATAAATACAATTACTATATAAGACAAATTGGTATCAAACATTCGCACTAGCATGAGGTAAATCTTAGTGCTGCACTAGTAAGTTACCGGACAAGTGGTGCAGTGGTTAAAGCTTCGGCCCTTGAATCGGGATGTAGTAAGTTTGAATCCCATCAATCAAACTATGCAACCGATTTATGCAAGTAGGTGATTGGGTGATGTGTGCGTGAATGAAAAAGTAGAGTATTAATTGACCATAAATATATTTTTTCCAAAATTATTTTTTTTAAAATTGGGTCGCTTAGAGTATATAGGAAAAATTAGCCAACGCATTAGTAATATCGTGCCGATTATACCAATATTAGTTTTGATTTTTATAATAACACAATAAAGAAAATGGTTTTTAACAATAAACCTAGAGTTGATCGCCTTTTAACTTTACTTCGGTTCAGTACCGGTTTTACGGTTTTCGGTCTTGTTTTGGTTTCAGACTCTGGTCGAAAATCAATTTTAAATCGCCAAATTTAATTTATTTAGTTTGAAAATATGACTTATATAGATGACTTATATGATTTAACCGATATGATTAAAGCTTTATACATATAATAAAACACTTTCACAAAATTGGTTCGACCGAATTTTATAGTGATCACACTATATTACTTATTTGTAAGGAAAGTTAACTAAAATCTAATTAGCTAACAACTATTTCAAATATATGAGTTGGTAAAATTTTATATAAACTATGTACATATGGTATATTATTTATTCTAAATAGAAATAGACGTTAATTTCACGGGGTGTTTTATTTGAAATATTCGTTCAGATTTTCAAAATAAAAAGATTTTTTGGCACTTGCGAATAAAATACTACACAATATTGTATAATACCACAATATTTTGATTGATTGATTGGACTGTAGGACCAAGTACTGGTCAAATGTCCCGGATAACGCTGGGTCTATTCCTACAGCCTGTTTATAGATAACAATAGGAAGGATAGGAAAGCGTTTTTTGGGACAAAACGACCCGGTTTCAGACACCTAGCAATCGTACGGCATAACACAATTCTAATCTACTTCTAATCTGCTATAGAGGAAGGACAAAGGCTTAATAGGTTAAATGGATAACGTTGGTATTAATCTTCAACAATTGCTTCTCTAAATCAGAAACCTGAGAAAAAAATATTATTATTTCACGTACATCTAGAAATTTCCTGAACTTTAATTCTAAATCAATAATTTCCGGCTTCTTAAACAAAATTGATTGATTGAATCGGCCCGGTTACAGACATCTAGATAAAGTCGATAGTTAGTAACACAATGACAACACAATCTAATTTTCACAATAAACAATTAATATTTCAAAGAAATATTTGAAACGGTTAGTTAAACTGTAGCTACAGCTAAAGCCAACCCAGTTTCACAGAATTACCGTTATCTGCCTGGTACCCCGTGCGGCATTGGTTCCCGCAGCTCAGTCGGGTAGAGGGGAACGGTCGTAGGTTTTTGGGGTACCCAGATAACGGCCTAGTTTACCGCGAGGAATAAAAAAACTAACCACAAAACGAAAGAAAAGGAAAAGGGTTGAGTGGGATATCGGTCCCAAAATTGGCGGTCTGAAACCATCATGAGAAATCGGCTTACACCCGTGGTTGTTTATTTAGGTACTTTACCTACTATGTTAAAAGAGGAAAAATAATAAAAACACAATTTAATTACACACAATGCAGCGTAGGCCCTGCGTATTATTCTAGTTGGAGGAGGACCTTGACATAAAGGGAGTGTCCCGCCTATGGGCAGGGTTACTCTCGATGCTCCCGCTCTTAGCTTTTGCTTAGAGCAACCAAGGGACCTCGCCACTGATTCATTTCAATGCCACAGGCCTACCACATCCCTGTACTTACCGGCTGTATAGTCACTCAACGCAGCAAACAAAACAAAAAAACACAGTCAACTTTTTTTTTTTTTACCACACTACAAAGAAACTAAATTTACTTTAACACAAAAAAAACACAACAAGAGAAAAAACCAACTAAAACTTTTAACTTTTAACTCTAAAAAAACACAGCTCACTGTCTAATAACAAAAAAAACCCTTCCCAACAAAATCATTCACTCTTTATACATATCCGATAGACGATTTTTTGTGCTTTCAACACAAAAATGTATAAAGGCAATGTCCAAAAACGTCACATCAATTTTGCAAAATCGATCCACGCGAAAACTTTTTTTTTTCAAATAAATAGATTGCACGATGCTTGCAATTTTTGATTACTTTCAATAGCAGAGTTCATTACTCAGGCCATTTACCTCAAAAACATTTGCCTTTGCGTAATCAAAACAAAGCGATCGTGTTACATTAACTTAAAATATACGTTCATTCAACCACTGCATAAGTATATACCGTGGTTACTTAGAGTACGTATACACAAAAGAAAATGCGAAAAATCGGGATGGTAGATATTTATGATATAATGTTGAGGTGTTACCTCGAAGGTTATGCCGATAGATAATTTTTAAATGGTTAGACTTGGGTTGGTAATGGAATTGGGTAGAATACCGTTACATATTATTTCACAGCATCTGTATATTTCCTGAAATTTAATTATAAATTAATATTTTTCGACTTCCTAAATAATATAAACAGAATATTCGTTTTATTACCAATTGGTAGGCCATCTCTCAACAAATGATGGTCAATTTAACAAAACTTTGGGATTCGGCTATAATGAATGGAACCAGGCCGTTTCCTAGCCGATAACTATCCAATTTAGTTTGCAGAGCTGAGGTAGGATTCTAATAAAAAGCTCAGCTTGTATTGGGATTTTAACGTGTCTTTTTCATGAAGTGTAGAACTTTGATTCAAAATGCTCAAAGTTCTACACTTCATCTTGGAACTTGGCCATATCAGAAAAAAAATTGTCAAATCAGGTATTCAGAATTGGGTGATGATTTAAAAATGTATTTTAGAGAAATCCTGGAGTTCAGCCGTGCTACTCAATTTCTAACTAATTATGCTCGAATCTGGTATGTTAAGCTGAATCGAGATTCCAACATAAATCCCAGATGAAGTGCTGAATTTTTCTACAAAATAAATTTGAAAATAAACGGCCAAGGAATTTATCCAGTTCCTTCATTCCATAGCCGAACCACTTGACCTTAACCCGCTAAGAGATGACCCAGTCAAATTCAGCTTCCCCAAAACTAAAATTTGATAGAACTCAAATTCAGCCCAATTCGTACCCAAAAATTAATTTATGCATCTTTCGTAGTTTACTGTCTAAAACCAGATTACTGAGACAATTCCGCACATCCCAGTCAATCAAAAGAGATCAAGGTTTACGAGAGGTGACGGCACGAACGGAAGATAGAACCACGCGGAAGGCTTCTTACATAATTGGTGCATGAGCAAATCGTTGAATAAAATTTAAAACTCAAATCAATCGATATTCGTATCTGACGTTCCCATGCAATTGCAACCCTGTTCCGAGAAGTATTGTTAAGCCAGATAACTTTTTTCATAAAAGATAATGCCAGCAATAAGCAATCTAAAAAATAGTCAACATTAAAAAGCCGAGACATATCACATGAAAGATTTACTTGTCGTTACAAACGAAAAAGAAAAATTAAAAAACTATTTTCCCTTTGCCATGCAGTAACACATATGAAGTCTCACGAGCCCGTGAAGTTTTCCACGGATTTTTCCACGGTTTTACGTATACAATTCTAATTAGAATTTCGTTCAATCCAATTAAATTCTTATTGCATGTATAAGTATTGGTGTATTGTACACTGTTATGATTTTTAATTTACAAAATTTTTAATAAAAATGTAAATTAATCGAATGGATTTTAATTCAAACATGTTAATATAGAAGTATGATATTATGATGATATGATAGAGGCGTACAGGCCGGCCATAACGGCGATCCTAGGTACGTTACCATAATCCTGAACTATAAACAAACAAATAACAAATTGTATTTGAATGCGAATAATATTTCAGCATAAGGTTAATTAGGACAAGGTTAATTATGTTAAGGTTGATGATGTTAGTCACAGAAACAACAACATTAAACATCATTAAATATATTAAAATGTTAGTCTCAATTATATTCACACTCTAGATTAGATTTTGTTAGTTTATTAATTTGGAATTTATTCAAGTATATTTTCAGACTATTTGTAATCCAAATTTAACAACTTTTATTTTAAAATTTCAGTTTTTTCTAAAGCTTTACCTTATTTCCAATATCTTATTAGTTTTATTCTCTTATTTCGGGTTTTTGCTGCGTTTGGTTTGCGCAGTGCTAGTCCTGAACCAACTATATCTTTGTTTCCGTTTTTTAGAAAAGGTTATAAAGTATTGTAAATTTTATTTTGTGCTGATTTTTTGACGCGACCTGATGCTGTGTATGCTTGAGCTATTTTATTTGATGTAAATTATAAATGCGTCAATTAAAATTTTTAATCAAATTGTTATATTGTGATCCTACCATAAAACAAACTGTTTTAATAAAATTTTAAAAATAGTTAGTTTATTGGCCATTTCGAATAAGATCGTAAACGATAAAAATTGTTCAACAAAAAAATTTAATTAATGCAAGAATTTCATTTTACTTATTTTATTTTTATATTTTTTCCCCCAATTAAATTTTCGATGCCGATATTATAAATACGTGTGCTGCAAAATATAAACTCATGAGAAAAGAGACCAACATTAAATATAAAAGTTAATCAAAGATGCGATAGTATGCGATCTGGCAAAACGCACACTGTGTGAAAACTTGTTGACACCTTAATATTAATCATAATCATTAGATATTAACCAAAAAAATAATATTAAAAATCACAATAACATTAAAATCATGAAATTATTAGAAAATCAATGCATAGGGCATGTCTGCTATCTTAACGCGGAATTTTCTATTAGAAATATGACGTCATCGACGCGAAACTTTGTTTTTCGTCATAAAATACCTTTTCAAGTATGTATGTTTAAAAATCTTTAAAACATGTGTAAAAATTATAAATTACAATATTAATATTAAATTTGACGTTCGAAATAATATACCATATTCTATACTTCAAAAATAATTGTTTGTACAATTTATAGAGTATTTTTTTAATATTTCAGCTGTACTGATCCAGATATTACACATTGCACCTACATGGGGTTTTATCATGTAGAGAAATTGTGCATAATCATTGTAAAGTGTTTTGAACTTGTCATTGCACCCTTTACAACTTTTATAAGTGTCGATCCGATCTGTGTGATGTAACCGTTTTTATTACGAGTCAGTTGTGTCTTTATAGAGTGCTGTTATTACTGAAAACCACCAGAAATCATTATAACTTAAGTTCTAAATGCAATTAAAACATTCTAGAAAGTGCTCTGAACTTGTCAATGGACCCTTTACAACTATCATAAGTGCCGTTTGATTAAAGCACACACTTAACTGCAAAATTTAGCAATGCCCAAAAGTGAAGGACCATTTTTTCTGTTTCTAATGTGCTTCTTTTAATGAAAAGCAATAATATGGTTTAAAATGATTCCCATTTCCTCCATATGTCAAAACCTATTAGATAATATTCAATACTATATTAAATGTTAACTGGCAAAATTGGATCTATGACCTTTCCTTTCAGACAACTAATATATTATTTTAATATACATGTAAAAAAAACCAATATAATATTCTACAACTATCTACCAATTATCTACATTATTGACAACACACATTATACACTAATTGTCTACATTGTCGACGCCAAAAGCGATTGTGGACGCATTATCCACGCCATGACGTCGAAAATTCCAAAATAAGCATAGACACACAACGCTGATTGTAAAGCCAACATAACCAACACCATCGCTCAAATTCAGCCGGATCAATGCGGCAGTCATGCAAAGTTGGACTACTCGGATCCGTGCCACCGTGAAAAGCCGCAGCGGACATTTGAACAATGTTATATTCCATAAATAATGGCATACATGGGCCTTCAAATATAAAATCACTTGAAACTAATGAACACTCATTTTTCTCTCTCATCTGCTCAATCGTGTAACTTGTCATGGTGATTTGGTATCCGTGACTGAAAATAAACAACAACAGACACCATCAAAACAACATAGCCGCCACAGGCTGCCAATATCGGGTCGTCCAAATTGAAAACCCGTTGACGGCATCTTGAATAAGTCACCGACTTATTTTTGACGTAATAACAAAACACAAAACGCAATTTCTATTATACGGAAGGAAAAAAACTCTGACACTCTCTCTTCTTGACATGTTGGTGGTTGCCACTAGATTTGAAAATAAAACTGCATGTATTACATTTAGTCAAGACACAATTTTTGTCTGGGTAGACGCATTTATTCAAATAAGTCTCCTCGTGAGGTAACTTATTTGAATAAGTCGGTGTTTGGAAAACAGCCGAAGGTATAATAAATCTGTACCGTACTTTATAAGGCAAAACACATAATTCTTTTATAGAGAATACATGTATATTTTGCCATAAGACGATTTTTGTTCCGTATACCTTAATTAACGGATTTGTGGTTGATGATGGTTTGCTTTGTTGGTAACTGTCACTTTTTGAGGTTAAGAAAATTTATCTTATCTTATCTTTCTCTTATCGAGAATTCTTCAATTTTAAATTTTTGTCTTTAACTATTTAATTTGATTCAAGAAGGCCGACACTTAACAAATCAGCCCGCCGAATGTTTTATGTTTTAAAAGCAAAATATGAACATGTCACATCGGCTTCAATGTAATAATTAAATTAGTATGCGTCTAAATATGGCCGTGTCAACACGTTTTCACACAGTGTGCGTTTTGCCTTATCGCATACTATCGCATCTTGCTTGCGTTTACGTGTTATGCTTTAACAGGGTGTTGATTAACTTTTATATTTAATGTTCGTCTCTTTTCTCATGAGTTTATATTTTGAAGCACATTTATAATATCGGCATCGAAAATTTAATTGAGCAAAAAATATAAAAATAAAATAAGTAAAATAAAATTCTTGCATTAATTAAATTTTTTTGTTGAACAATTTTTTATTATTTACGAGATCTTATTCGAAATGGCCAATAAACCATTTATTTTTAAAATTTTATTAAAACAGTTTGTTTTATGGTAGGATTACAATATAACAATTCGATTAAAAATTTTAATTGACGCATTTATAATTTACATCAAATAAAATAGCTCAAGCATACACAGCATCAGGTCGCGTCAAAAACATCAGCACAAAATAAAATTTTCAATACTCTATAACCTTTTCTAAAAGACGTAAACAAAGACCTAGTTGGTTCACGACTAGCACTGCGCAAACCAAACTCGGGAAAAACTCGAAACAAGAGAATAAAACTAATTAGAAATGTTTGGAAATAAGGTAAAGCTTTAGAAAAAAATGAAATTTTAAAATAAAAGTTGTTAAATTTGGATTAAATATAGTCTGAAAATATACTTGAATAAATTATGGTTTTGTCATTAAACAAACGTAAGAAAAGGAAATATAAGCAAAATTAAACGTCCTAACAAAAAATCTCGTATAATAAGAATAATTTACTATGGAAACATAGAACACAACTCTAACACAAACTCAGTGATTTCTTTTCCTGTTGTCATGGCCATATATACATATAGCGGCATTGATGAAATAATTATAAAAAAGCATGAGGCTTTTTCTCATAGAACTATTTATTTTCCTATTGCTTTATGAGGCATATTAAATTAAACGTCCTAACAAAAAATCTCGTATAATAAGAATAATTTACTATGGAAACATAGAACACAACTCTAACACAAACTCAGTGATTTCTTTTCCTGTTATCATGGCCATATATACATATAGCGGCATTGATGAAATAATTATAAAAAAGCATGAGGCTTTTTCTCATAGAACTATTTATTTTTCCTATTGCTTTATGAGGCATATAAACTCGTATGTATGGATGTATTTGAGTAAAACCTGATCGTTCTACGACTGCTGCTATATCTACCTGTGTTTGTATTTTAAATACATCTACTTAAACAAATTAAAAGTTGTTCAACTTGAAAATGCCTATTAGGGTTTGAGTATGTGATAAAATAATTAGTTCTAAATCACATAAGAACAATTATAAATAATATTAAAATCCCTAGTTAATATTTTTATAGAGATAAATAATGATTATCCCTCTTTCCAAATATTCAGATTTATGAAATGGGCCATAGGTAAATACAGGTAAATACTAAGCTTAATAAACTATTCTTAACAATTGCCGAATTCAGGTTATTTCTACGAATTTTGATCTTCTCGATGTACTGATGTCATTTTTACTCAAACTTGGATGGCCATTATCGGCCATTCCCAAAGATCATGATTCAGGTCAGGCTGAAACATGAAGTTGGTCATTGAGTCACCTACCCAAAACCATATAGTACTAATAATGTACGGTTTAGGATTTATTGCTACGAATTTTGATATTCTCGGTGTACTGATGTCATTTTTACTCAAATTTGGAATCCCATTATTGGCCATTCCCAGAAATCGTGATTCAAGTTTGGCTAGTTCACGATGTTAGTAATTGAGTTACCTAACCAAAACCACTTAGTGCTAATAATGCACGATTTCGGGTTTATTGCTACGAATTTTGATATTCTAGGGTACTGATGTAATTTTTACTAAAATTTTGATGGCCATTGTCGGCCATTCCCAGAGATCGTGATTCAGGCCTGGCTAGTATTTGTAGTTGGTCATTGAGTCACCTAACCAAAATCACCTAGTGCTAATAATGCACGACTCCGGTTTTAATTCTACGAATTTTGATATTATCGGTGTTTTGATGTCATTTTTACTCAAATTTATATGGCTATTATCGGTCATCCTCAGAGATCGTAATTCAGGTCTCGCTAGTATATGAAGTTGACCATTGGGTTACCTAAGCAAAACCTCCTAGTGCTAATAATGCACTCGGGTTTATTGCTCTGAATTTTGATATTCTCGTTGTACTGATGTTATTTTTACTCAAATTTGGATGGCCATTATCAGCCATTCCCAGAGATCGTGATTCAGGTCTAGGTGATATTTGTAGTTGGTCATTGAGTCACCTAACCAAAAATACCTAGTGCTAATAATGCACGACTTCGGGTTTATTGCTACGAATTTTAAAATTCTAGTTGTTCTGATATCACATTTACTCAAATTTAGCTGGCCATTCCCAGAGTTCAGGATTCCCATGATTCAGGTCTGGCTAGTACATTAAGTTGGTCCTTGAGTCACCTATATAAAACCACCTAGTGCTAATAATGCACGACTTCGGGATTATTGATACGAATTTAGATATTATCGGTGTACTGATGTCATTTTTACTCAAATTTGGATGGCCATTATCGGCCATTCCCAGAAACTGTGATTCACGTCTGGCTAGTACACAAAGTTAATAATTGAGTCCAGAGATCCAGAGATCGTGATTGGCTAGTACACGATGTTGGTAAATGAGTCACCTAACCAAAACCACCTAATGCTAATGCACGATTTCGGGTTTATTGCTACGAATTTTGATATTCTCGATGTATTGATTTCATTTTTACTCAAATTCATATGGCCATTATCGGCCTTTCTACAGAGATCGTGTTCGAGGGCTAATAACCCACGACTTCGAGTTTATTGCTACGAATTTTTGATATTGTAGGTGTACTGATATCATTTTTACTCAAACTTGGATGGCCATTATCGACCATTCGCAGAGATCGTGATTCAGGCCAGGCTAGTACATGAATTTGGTCATTGAGTTCGGGCATATGGGCACCGTGGCTGTTCTTGACGAAACGCATTCTTGACGTCCAATTTTGGACCACTTTTTCGAGCACTGCTGGCCGTATGTCACGAATAACACGAACAATGCTGGTCTCCAAGGCGTCAATTGTTGCTGGTTTATCAGCATAAACCAGTGACTTCGCGTAGCGCAACAGGAAATAATCGAGAGGTGTCAAATCGAATTGATCGTTTATCACCAAATTTTGATTTTAATAAGTCGATGGTTGCGGTCGCCGTATGGCACGTAGCGCCATCTTGTTGAAACCATATCTCGGCCGGATCAATGCCATCCATATTTTCAAACAAAAAATCATTGATCATGGTGCGGTAACGATTACATATTTACAAAGTAATTATGTTTAGCTAACTAGAACCATTGGCCTTCTACTTGAAATCGGTGGAAATTTGGCCAATCGAAATATAATTTGCGTTAGAATTCTGAATAGTATTCAAATATTTATTTATTTTCGAATTATGGGGTTGATAAATTACATTCGAATTTTAAAATATACAAGAATATTATAAATAAAAAGTGTATAGGATTAGTTAAACCGAGAGAAACAGCTCAAAATTACATTTTTTTATATTTAGCGTTTATTAGTAAATATGTGTAATAAATAAATACATATAATACAATTTTATAGGTTTTTCTAGTTTTTTTTGTCGATATTTCCCTTTTTTATACCTGTATATATTTGTTTAAAACCAGTGAGCTATGTATTTACTATCTTTTACAAAAACTTGTCGTTGTCATTCAAAATAATTTTAATTATTTTAAAGGGATGCCTGGGCGGATTTCTTCATCTTTTTAATAAATTTTAAATGAAAGATAATACATTTAATTATCTACACATATCAAAAGTGTAAATTGAATACATGGTTTTTAGGTTGCCATTACCTTGACTTTGGTTAGATTTTTGTTTTGTTTTTTGTTTCTAGCAGATACATCGCTTGCACATACAATATCAAAAAAATTTCAGGGATATCGGTTAAAACGGTTATTGTATTATTATAATGGAAGAAAAACACATATTTACGAATTTTGCCCAATTCAGAATTTTTTTTATTTCTTTTTAATTCATTTAATTAGTATACAGTTATTTTTGTTTCCTAATAACTGGTGTTGCCTCCTCTTGCATTTATGACAGATTAGTATGGAGCTGATCACCTTATCGAAGCTGTATTGTGAAATTTATCTCTTGTGATCTTGCAGAATAGTGCACTAAATGTGGCAGAACACTTCGTTGAAGTTGTTCCCATGCGTGTTCAATCGGATTTAGATTCAGGGATTGTGCTGGCCATGGTAACATATGAATTTTCTGTGCCTCAAACCCGTCTGTTGTGATTCTTGCTGTGTGTGGCCTGGCATTGTCATGCATTAAGATTAATGCTGATCCGATTTGTGTTGATAATGGAAGCACGACATTTTCCAGTATCTCATTGATGTAACTGGCTGCCGATAAGTTATCGTTAACAAAAAAGTCAGTTCTTTTACCAGTCATAGTTCCAGCTCATACCATAACTGTGCCCGCACAGTAACTCTGCACTTCTTGCACAACTCTTTTTACGGAAGCCAAACAAAGATTTTAAGTTACAAAACATTTACCTTATATTGAAGAGGTAAATTGTACTCAATGTTGAATGGCCATTATCGGCCATCCCCAGAGATGGTGATTCAGGTTTTGTTGATGCTGGACATAGATCATTACATTACCTTTTAGGAAAACTAAACAAATTGATTTGTATCTTGGATAATTTTTTAGCTACAAGCCATTTTCCTTATATTTGAAGAGATAAATTTTACTCAATGTTAAAAGGTCATTATCGACCATTCCCGAAGGGGAAGATACCGAATAATGTGTTATTATTTAATAAAAACTGTAATTAATCGCTCTATCACGAGAATCGAACTTCACAGCCTTTTCTTTGAATTGCTCTTGCATCATTTACAATAACAAAGAAATTTGTAATAAATTGTTTAAACTGCCTGGTGGTGCCAAGTGGCTTGTTATTGGCCCAGATTGATAAAATACTCAAAATTCACGGTGGAAAATTGCTATTAACAAGGTTACATTTTCTCCGCTAGGAAAAACCGTATACCGGAAAATCTTCTCTATAGATAGACCTATTTATCCTATATAGTGGTGTCTTGCCCTAATCTCTGGAAGTGGCCTGTTATGGGCCCAGATTGAAAAAATACTCAAATTTTAAGGTGGAAAATTGCTATTAACAAGGTTACATTTTCTCCGCTTGGAAAAACCTTTTACCGAAAAATGTTCTTTAGAGATAGGCCAATTCAACCTATGCAGTAGTATCTTGCCCTAATCTCTGGAAGTGGCTTGTTATTGGCCCAGATTATTAAATACTCAAATTTTACTCTCTCTCCGCTAGGAAAAACCTTATACCGGAAAATGTTCTCTATCGATAGGCGAATTTGACCTATATAGTGGTCTCTTGCCCTAATCTCTGGAAGTGGCTTGTTATTGGGCCAGGTTGATAAAATACTCAAATGTTACGGTGGAAAATTGCTATTAACAAGGTTACATTTTCTCCGCTAGGAAAAACCTTATACCGGAAAATGTTCTCTATCGATAGGCGAATTCGACCTATATACTGGTATCTTGCCCTAATCTCTGGAAGTGGCTTGTTATTGGGCCAGGTTGATAAAATACTCAAATGTTACGGTGGAAAATTGCTATTAACAAGATTACATTTTCTCCGCTAGGAAAAACCTTATACCGGAAAATGTTCTCTATCGATAGGCGAATTCGACCTATATAGTGGTATCTTGCCCTAATCTCTGGAAGTGGCTTGTTTGGCCCAGATTGATAAAATATTCAATATTTTGAATGAAAATTTTCTATAAACATATTTGATATTTTTTTGTTGTTAAAGCTTTAATTTTATTTATTTGTTAAGTTTTTCTAAGTAATTTAAATATTTCTTTAATATCTTTTGTATTTATTATCCTCTTTCTATCTTATTGTGTAAATTTTGAATTTATTTAATATGATAATAATTTTTAATAAAATTTTTACTAATTTGCATTTTTAAAATATTAACAGTGCAATTCACCAACACTAAAACAATTCAATATGGCGGCTATTGGAATCTATCTGAATCCAATAAGAATTATGGTCCCGTCATGTTTTCCAATTGTAATCGTATACGTATGCGTGTTATTTTTGTTAGAAACTTCACGGGCTCAAATCTCCAACACTAAAACGATTCAATATGGCGGCTATTGGAATCTATTTGAACCCAATAAGAATTATGTATCCGCCATGTTTTCCAATTGGAACCGTATACGTATACGTGTTATTTTTTGTTAAAAACTTCACGGGTTCATAATTTCGCTAGTTATTGGATCCAAACTTGAGATTTTGCATTTCTAAGTGTGTCATTCTATTAACCACGCAATTTACATGGTTTTGAATAAAGGGAGAAATATAATCTTCTTTATAAATTTAAATTTATTTTATAAATCAAAAATTAACACTTTTAAAACAGGGACAAAAAATTCACAAATTAACAATTTTCACTGTAAATTTTGGAGCTAATTGAAACAACGGACAATTTTGGATCCCAGGCGAATTGCATATTTAGATTTTTCAAAATGGTGTAAAGTTTAAAAATTATAAAGTTCGTTATGGCACTTTTTAAAATAGGATTATTCAAAACGACATAAGTCTAAAAAATATTAGGTCTACATTGTTGCATTTCCAAAATTAATGATTCAGTTAGTGCATGACTACAAATTTCTTTTGAGGAGCAAGTTCAGGCACTGGCGTTTCCTGAAATAAAACAATTTCTGAAAATACAAATTCTTCTGATATTTCCGTGAATTATTTCGAAACATTTTGCTTTCAATGTTGAATGATGCTGAATGATAATTATAAATATTTTTGAGTCGTTTTTGAATTAGATTTTAATTCATATTGGAATTTTTTTTAATGTGTACTAATTGGTTTGTAACTTTGGTTAACTGATTGTCGTCTTTGTTTTTTAGTACTATCTTCTTGACAGGAATGAGACAAAAAATAACAACCAATTTAGTTTTTCGCATTTTTTATAACAAAAATTAAATTGTTTTGCTTAAACTATAGTTACATTATTATTCAGCTATTAATTTTATTTTAATTTGACTTAAACCCTACAAATTAATTAAATAAAAATGCAGAAAATTGGAAAAAATATGTTAATGTGCGTATATTTCTTATTCAATACAATTAGTTTCATGATAGTTATATCTGTCTCTTGTTGCTATCTCAATTTTACATGTTCACAAATTTGTGAATAAAAATGTTCGATTAATGATCTAGTTTATATTAAAATATGTTCTTTACTCCTATATTAACATGTTTGAATTAAAATCGATTCGATTAATTTACATTTTTATTAAAAATTCTGTAAATTAAAAATCATAACAGTGTACAGTACACCAATACTTATACATGCAATAAGAATTTAATTGGATTAAACGAAATTCCAATTAGAATTGTATATGTATAGCCGTGGAAAAATCCGCAGAAAATTTCACGGGCTCACATGAATTTAAATTACATTGGATGAATCTACACTAGGACTCATTTGAGACTGGTTTCAGGCCTCAAAATACGATTCACGCCCACACAAGTCACATGAGTTCGGACTTATCGATAAATTTCTATCTATGTGTAAACAAAAATTGTCGGAAAAAAAATCACTTTGAAATGTCTTCGCATAGTTCACCCAATATAATTTATCGCAAATAATTTACACAAAAATGTAAATAATAAATTGAAACATTTACACATATTAAAAATAAAAACAATCAATAGATAATTAATACATACATACACATACATATATATATAAATATATATATATATATATATATATATATATATATATATATATATATATATATATATATATATATATATATATATATATATATATATATATATATATATGCATACACACAAATATAAATACACATACATACACACATCCACATCCATATTCATACACCCACGAACATGTATAGTATAGGGTTATCCAATTCAAGCTTGATAAAGTAAACTTAAAAGAAACACACAAAATATTCGGAATGTATTGTAATTTTTATTTCATTTTACAGATTGATCCTTGCCATTTTTAGTTAAACAAGATATCATTCAAACGTCCTCCACGGGACTTCTTACAGGCCTTGATTCTTTTGCGGTAATTTTCAATGACTTTTCGGCACATTTCGGGCGGTATCTCGGCCATTACCTTACGAATATTAGTTTTCAATTCGTCAAGAGTTTGAGGATTGTTCGCGTAAACACGATCTTTCGCGTAGCCCCACAAAAAGAAATCCAAAGGCGTTAAATCACAGGATCAACGTATCCACCAAGCGAAAAATGAGCTTCATCACTGAAGAAAATTTTGTTCGAAAAATCAGCATCGACGGCCTGTTTTTCCAACACCCAATTTTAACGTTGGTCGATTGTTAAATGCTCCATATTCTTAAATGGCAGAATGTCAACTAAATAAATGACAGCGTACTTGACGTGTATCTTTGACAGATGTCGGTATACAGATTTCTACTTTATCAACCTCGAATTGGATATATATACCATATATCCAGAATCTGCTTAAATATTAGTCCTGCTCTAACGCTCATTGACACCTATATACAAATAACTACCAAAGATTGTGTGGTTACACAAGATCTACTTAAATATAAGTCCTGCTAATACCACACATATGAAATAAACAATAACTAACTAAAGGTGTGTTGGTAGTTTTTTTTCTATAGTAATTTTTTTTAAAATAACTAAGTATAAATGCGTTGGTGCAGAAACAAACAAAAAATGAAGCAAAAAAGTAAAATTTACATTGTATTGTTAGTGTAACCAACACAATCTTCGATAGTTATTTTTATATAGGTATCTGTCAATGAGAGTTAGGTCAGGACTTATATTTAAGTAGATTTTGGGTCACACTAAAAATCCAATGTAAATTTGATTTTTTTTTTCATTTTTGTTTGTTTCTGCACCAACACATTTATACTTAGATGCATCGTTAGTTAATTATTGTTTATTTAAGATTCTGCATATATATACGAGTATCACACAAAAATTTGTTCATTTTATTATTTTACTACACACTCGAAAAATAAAATAAAATTAAAAAACACATGCAACACACA
Organism: Nephrotoma guestfalica; assembly: GCA_963691935.1. NCBI lineage: Eukaryota > Metazoa > Arthropoda > Insecta > Diptera > Tipulidae > Nephrotoma > Nephrotoma guestfalica. Next base: position 157,598,248 of record OY829913.1, read on the forward strand.
CACACGCCCGCATACACATCGTAATAAACACAATCACTGCATTCTTTTTATATTTTATTTTTATCCTTTTACTTTCATTGCGTATATAACCATATTATTATTTTTCATGTAATGATTGCGTGAACGTATATAACAGTATATACAAAAAAAAAACAAATTTGTATATATGTATATGGATATAAAAACATAAAGTCTATTATGTTATATTCTTGTTCTATACCAGAATCTACTTAAATATAAGTCCGGCTCTAACTCTCATTGAAAGATATCTATATAAAAATAACTACCGAAGATTGTATTGGTTTTGTTTGTTTCTGCACCAACACATTTATACTTAGTTATTTTAAAAAAAAATTACTATAAAAAATATTACCAATACATCTTTAGTTAGTTATTGTTTATTTCATATGTGTGGAGTTAGCAGGACTTAAGTAGATTCTGTCTATACACTAACGCAATGTATACAGCCAAAATCTACTTTAATATAAGTTCTGCTCTGACAGATACCTATATAAAAAAAACTACCAAAGAGTGTGTTGGATACACTAACAATGCAATGTAAATTTGAAATTTTTATTTCATTTTTGTTTGTCTCTGCACCAACACATTTATACTTAGTTTTTAAAAACAAAATTACTATGGAAACAAAATTCCAATACATCTTTCGTTAGTTATCGTTTATTTTATATGTGTGGAGTTAGCAGGACTTATATTTAAGTAGATTCTGACACAGCTCCCACTCACACACACGCAAACCGTACCACACTACTACTTCAGTGACATATTACAAATGCGTATTTTCTTATTTCAATCACAACAGTTGTAACGTGTGTTCCATGTTGTTGGTGTTTTACGGCGTCAACCTGTATCATGATTGAACTGCGTTCTACCAAGGCCAGCTGTATAATACCCTGCGTTATCGTTAGTATATACGAACGCTGGAATGCATGCAATTTAAAATTGATATTACGAAGATGTGGGTTCATAGGCGTAATTCAAATATTTACGAACGATTATGATTTTATGGTCTATGTTTATGACTTGTTTATCGTACGAGTTTGGTTTTTTTTTGCGCGAAGAACTAGTTTTTTTTAGGCAAAGGAAATTGTGTTGTTGTTCTCGTCGAAAAAAAAACAAGAAAAAAAAATCACAAAAATTGCGGTGGGTCAAGTTTTTTAGTCAATTACCAATTTTCAAGCTGGAATTATTAAAGTATTTGTCAGAATATAAGTGAATTGCGCTATTAATTACCAAAGTTACTCAAAGTTTTTTTTTTAAAGTCGAACTATAGTTGGTGATATAAGAAAAGTGGTTAATCTGAAAGAAGTTTTAGTTGAGTGCTTGTGAAAATCGCTGAGCGTTATTTTGGATGTGAAAGTTTAGCCGAGTCTTTCTGGCTGATGAAATGATATAACCCTGAGGGGAACGCATGTTAATTTTCAAGTGTGGTTTAGATGTTTCTATTTGTGGCTGTATTGATCCGTACAATTAATCCGTGAGCAAGTGTCTAGCTTGAAGTTAATATTAGTCATATGAAAGCCGAAAATAACGCAATTACTCTAAGTACGGAGTTTGCAAAGGCATTTGAATCGTGACATCGAATAACGAGTTTTGTATAGTATATCAACACAAAGACGAGAGTCATAAACGTCTTGAGGCGTTACGAAAATAATCGGAGTGAGTTACTCAAATTAAGACCGTTGGCAGATATCTTCTGGTGGTACAAGTGTGCGGAAAATTTGGTTGTTCTAAGGTATTTTTGGACGATTTTGGCATAACATTATATTTTATAACTGGAGCGCATCGTGTGATATTTCGTGCTAAGGTGGAAAATCAACGCGGAAATACCGTTAACCAACGGCGTGAATGAATTTTTTTTTGTTACTTGTGGTTTCAAGGTCGCACACCAAGCAACGTGACATTTCGGATGCTATGTGGATAACATCAATCAAATCTAAGGAGCTAGTACCGATAGGCGATACGGTGGTATAATTTGGCGGTTATTTTTCAAGGCAGAGCCGCAGTTTCGTCAGTGGAAATTTCTGGATGGATTGCAGCATGCCGTTCTCATCATCATGGAAGATTTATTTTTTTGCTGAGTCTATTATAGTTTATTAAATTATTTTGGTTCTTAATTTTTTAATTGGGTGTACTTATTAATCTTAATTTAATTGGGTTTTGGGGACTCATTAATTTAAATTGTTTATTGGTAAGATAATTATTTCTGGCTAATTAATAATTTTTTTTTCTCTTTATTTAGAAAGATATTTTTCTTAAAATTGATTCTGCAGTACCCAGATCGTGGAAAGCTTTCTTCGTGTCTAGGATGCTTCAGGTAACATTTTATACCTATACATATATTTTTTTGTGGTTTGGTCATTCCTGTGCAAACCACAGTATTTAAACAATTAATTAACTGGGAGACATTTGTTTTTCTGGAATTTTGTTTAACGTAAACTTATAGTTTGTTTTTTTTATATATACAGATTGCATGTACATTATCTAGTACAGTCATCTCGCATTTTGTGAATATTGTTTATTGTCAAATGTTAATAAAATTATGTATGGTCACTTGGTTGAAGTTAAATTACAGTATTTTAATATAGTTATGCCTTTCGTATAGAGCAAGTGCCCAATGGAAGTGAGTGAAAGGTGAGTAACATGTGAGTGAGACCTATCTCGATTTAAGCCCATCATAGAGACCTGCATAGAGTGACCAGAGTACCAACCCACGACAAATATCACCTTCATCGATGAGCTAGCGGCATGAAGATGTGTACTCTGGACTTCAAGGAGAAATAACATGTTCTCCACTCAAAAAAAAAAAAAAAATTTTCAAGTTTTTTTTTTCTAACGTCAGCAACGCCCAAGCTGGCGTTACAAAAATGGCGCCCAAAATGGCTGGTGTAAGGATTTGGTATGGTAATATTGGCATTTATTTTAGTTGCGAACTTGAGATCAACGATTTTATCAGATATACCGAAGAAATGCATCGACTTGCACACTGAAATACAGTTTGACGAAGCCTTAAGTATTCATTCGTTGATGTCGAACCATAACTGATTTCAAGTTTGAATTTATTTCACTATTGATGGGTCTAATTAAATAAATTCCTTCTTATTATTATTATGTTCTTACCTTTAATTGTTATTATTATATTTTTTTCCTTTTCTTTAAGAATACAGTCACGGGCTATTTGGAACAAAAGTTTGATCTCATAAATGGACATTCCCATTTCCCAATCACTTCTCATGCCTGTTGGGTATTGGATGGGTGCATTTGAGGAAATGTTGATTTCATTGAGTTAGTCTTTTGAAACCCGGTGGTTTTTGTGCACTGTATATTTACATTGTGTTGAACGTAACCGTTACCCCATTATGGTAGATTTGCGCGTTATAATCTTCTTTTAAACTAATAAAATTTTCAGATTTTCAGGCACACTCACTCACATCTACTCGACATTTTGCTCACTCCAAAGGTCTATTTATATATTGATTATCAAAACCTATTATCATTTCATTTATTCAATATTATTAAATTATATTTATTCTATTATTATATTATATTATATATATTTCCTTATTTATAATATTTACCATATTTATGCATGCATGATTTTTTTTTGAATTTACATACAATCACATCATATATTATTTTACGTATCTTTACATAACTGCTATATCATCACATTTAGTATATATATTTTTTTTAATTATATTTTTCGTATATTCCCAAAGTGGTTATTTGTTCGCTTTGGCCTAGTAGTAAGGTTCCCCTTCCCCTCATTATTTTGTTCCATACTTTGAACTGTACCTGCTAATCACAAAACATGGATATCACTCTTCTTATGCCCGATGAATTCTAGGTGGAATGCCTCGCTAGAGGTATAACTGGTACTCCCGTTGATAAATTTGCCTTGCTGCAAGCAGCTATAGGTAATGAATGCAAAACCCCAGTTTTACGACCCTATAAAGCACACTCGGCGGCGCGTTCTAATCCGCAGAGAGAAATAAAGAAATGTGCGGTAAAAATTAAAGGGCATCGTGAAACCGTCACAGAATCGAAAACCGATGACCCGATTGACAAGGATAAGGACCAAACAATTGAAACCCGACTGATACTTGTTAAGTCCAGACTAGAAAGGTTATTAGGTGGTACTAAGACGTACAAAATTCAATGCAGGGACCATATCAACATGACTACATTATTATTAACAGCAGTTCAAGCCATGCTTCAGGGAGACCCCAAACTTGACGAGACTATAGAAACAATTAAAGGCTCGCTCACCGAAGACATTGAAGAACTGTCTTCATTAGAAGACGAAAACGATGGAGAAGCTCAGTCAGATGTGCAGGAAATATTGACTTCAACGGGTATCCCGAAGGATATGGGACCTGGATCGTCAAAAGGCGTCCATAAAAACGTTAGGGGTAGTTTCAGTCCCATCAGTAAGTGGAAATTGAGTTTCGATGGGGATTCCACTGATCTGGCGGTTTAACGTTTTATATTTCGGGTAGAACATTTGGCTGACACCTCTAGCTTGGCAAAATCCAAACTGGTGGACCAATTGGAAGCATTGCTTTCGGGGGCGGCTTCAAATTGGTACTGGTGCCATATTGAACGTAATCCTGACATCAGTTGGGATCGCTTGAAGTTTGACATGATAGAGAGATTTCAGGATAGAAGGACAGAACATGATATTAGGAGGCATATCGAAGCAAGAAAACAGAAACCGAGCGAGAGTTTTCGAACCTTCTATAACGACATTATTGCCTTGTCTCTGCAGTTCCGTGACCCTCTGCCAGGCTCAGAGTTGTTACATATAGTGCGTCGAAATATGCGGGCCGGTTTTCAAGTTACCTTAGCAGACCAAGAAATACATACAATTTCTGCACTGGTAAGGCGATGCCTAGCATTGGAAGATACGTGGAGCCGTACAGGCTACGAACCAGAAAAACTGTGTTCACGTAAAAGCGTAGACGAGATTTCAATCGAAGAGCCCATGAGTCCGTTGCATGTGGATGAATTAAGGACCCGGCAAAAAGATACACACCAACGAGCACGAAGCAATAGTGGCCAAACAGAAGGTGGAAGTATGGTGATTTGTTGGAATTGTCAGGATATCGGCCACGTATTTATGAATTGTTCAAAACCACCAAAAATATTTTGTTTTGGATGTGGACGACCTGGTATACTGAAACCGAACTGTTTTAGATGTTCGGGAAACGCAATTTCGAGGTCTCGAGCGGCTGGGCGTCCGATTCCTCCAGAGGTACCTCCTCCCAGACCAACAAAAGAGGATACGGCAGTGAAGATAGATCTAGGGATAACTGCTCAGACAATCGTACCTCGCAAATAAGCACACAACCACGCCCAAATAGCTCGCACTATTGGCAATCCAAACATAGGCTTCGTAAAGTTATTGCTGAGACCAGTTTTGACAATGTCACTGATAATCGGCCTTACGCAAAGGTGGTCCTTAACGGGCAAGAGTTCGAAGGGTTACTGGATAGCGGAGCTTCCATTACCGCCTTAGGAATGGGTTGTAAAAGATACCTCGAAAACTCGGAGCACAAAGTATTCCATTTATCCTCAACAGTTAGAATGGCCTCTGGATTATCCGAAAGGGTTTTTGGGTATATATACGCCAACGTTAAATATAATGGGGTGGAAAGGGTACTTAAAGTCTTCTTGGTCCCGACCTTACAACAACCTCTTTATCTGGGTATTGACTTTTGTCGAGAGTTTAATATACAAATAGTACCGCCTTGCTCGATCGCTGAAATAAACAAGGACCTTACAAATACCGGAGCTTGTGACGATTTACACCACTCATTAACTCTATCTCAGCTTACAATCTTGAGGGATACGATTAAGCACTTAACATCTTTTGAAGATGACGGATTGGGTCATACATCCCTTTTGACACATTTCATTGATGTGGGCGACGCGAAGCCCATTAAACAGTGCCATTATGCTGTTTCACCCGCAATTCAAAAGTTGTTGTATGACGAACTAGACCGCATGTTGGCTCTTGGCGTAATTGAGGAGTCCACTAGTTCCTGGAGTTCCCCGGTGACATTGGTCCGCAAATCCACAGGCAAGGTTCGAATGTGCTTAGATGCCCGTAAACTGAACGAAGTGACGATCAGGGACGCGTATCCTCTACCAATAATCGACCGGCTTCTGAGTCGACTGGATCAAACCAAATTCATATCAAGCATCGATTTGAAAGATGCATTCTGGCAGATCCCGTTGGCTCAGGAGTCCCGAGATAAAACTGCTTTTACCGTCCCTGGTCGTCCTTTGTACCAGTTTACGGTGCTACCATTTGGACTTTGTAACTCACCCCAAACGATGTGCAGACTAATGCACCGGGTGATACCGCATCAGCTACACCAACAAGTTTTCGTGTATCTGGATGATCTCCTCATCACGTCCGAGAGTTTCAACCAGCATATTACCTTACTGCGACAAGTAGCTCCTTTGTTAAAATCAGCTGGCCTTACCGTGAACCTAGCTAAAAGTAATTTTAAGTTAAAAAAAATTCGCTATTTAGGATGCATCGTTGGAGACGGATGTCTCAAGGTGGACCCTGAAAAACTTAATGCCATTCTATCTTTCCCAACTCCCAATACAACTAAGAAAATTCGTCGATTTTTAGGGATGTCGGGATGGTATCGAAGATTTATACCCTCGTACGCTACCCTGGCTGCCCCAATCTCGGACTTGCTTAAGCTAAAGGTCCAGTTCAAATGGGATTCTAAATGTCAGAAGGCTTTCGACAGGATGAAAATAGCTCCTTCTACAGCACCGGTGTTAGTACAACCAAATTTCTCAAAGCCGTTTTACATACAGTGCGACGCCAGCAGCACTGGAGTGGGCAGTGTGTTATTCCAAATCGGTGATGATGGTGGCGAGCATCCAATTGCGTACATGTCGCAGAAGCTTAATGATGCCCAACGTAACTACGCAGTTATAGAATTAGAGTGCTTGGCGGCAGTACTCAGTGTTAAGAAATTTCGTGCGTATGTCGAGGGCCACTCGTTCACCATCATCACCGATCATGCGAGTTTAAAATGGCTCATGAGTCAAACCGACTTAAGCGGAAGGTTAGCACGATGGGCTTTGAAACTGCAAGGTTTTTCATTTACTATTCAACATCGTAAAGGCACTCAGAACGTGGTGCCCGATGCGTTATCGCGAGCGTTTATGGAAGAACTGGATTCGGAAGTCAATGATGACATTTTGCACATTGATCACAATTCTCCGGCCTTTAACAACGACGAATACGTCCAGCTTGTCAAGAAAGTAGAGGAAACCCCTTCAAACTATGCTAATTTGCGCGTTGAGAAACAAAAGCTCTATATCAATCCATCTAATTGCCATCAAGTCAGTTTCACAGACATACCGGTTTGGAAATTGTATGTGCCGACAGCGTTAGCTCGAACTCTTGTTCAAATGGCACATGATCCTCCATCCGCGGCTCACTTAGGCGTCGCCAAAACACTCGATAGACTACAGCGATTTTATTTCTGGCCTAGAATGGCTAACGATGTGAAAGATTATATGAACCAGTGTGACATTTGTAAGCAAACCAAAGCACCGAATTATTCTACGCAACCGCCAATGGGAAACCAAATAGTATCTATACAACCAATGCAATACGTATATATGGACTTCTTGGGTCCTTATCCACGGTCGTTCAGTGGGAACTCCTATTTGTTCGTGGTTCTAGACAGTTATACCAAATTCATTTGTCTAAAACCTATGAGACAAGCGTTAGCTACTGCGGTGTGTACCTACTTAGAGAAGGAAATCTTTTCGACATTCTCAGTCCCTGAGATGATCACCTCTGACAATGCCAGTCAGTTTAACGCCGTGTGTCTGCAAGATCTGCTAAGCAAATTCGGCATTAAACACATGTTCGTCCCTAAATACTCCCCGCAGTGTAATGCTTCGGAGAGGGTGAATCGTTCCATTTTGGCATCCATACGTTCATACATCAAAGGTAATCACAAGAAGTGGGACCTGCACATACACGAAATTGCATCTGCCCTACGGTCTGTAGTTCATAGCGCCACCAAATTTTCACCACAATATCTAATTTTTGGTCAACATTTCATGGCCCATGGAACTGACTACCAACTATTAAGAGAGCTTAATTGAGTAGCTCATGGAGAAGTGGCCCCGCACAGTAAAGCTACTAGGTTGAGCTTTAGTCAACAAAAAGTTCTGTCACATTTAAAGGAAGCTTATAGCCGAAACGCCAATGTGTATAACTTACGTAGTCGAAACCAAAGCTTTTCAGTTGGTCAAACCGTTTATGTTAGAAATTTTTCCTTAAGTGAGGCTTCAAAGAAGTACGCAGCCAAGTTAGCCCCAAAATTTTTGAAAGCGGTAGTTATCCGTAAAATAGGCAACGTTGCGTACGAATTGGCAACTAATTCTAAGGATTCGATCGGTATTTATCACGCAAAAGACATCCGCATATAAAAGTTAAATGCATGTACTTTTCTAAGAGAAATTTGTTAATTCCTTTTCTAATTTTGTTCTGATGCCCGGCTTAAGAGACTGTCAGTGGTCGATGGGTACGTCCCCACGAATGTAACGTGTGTTCCATGTTGTTGGTGTTTTACGGCGTCAACCTGTATCATGATCGAACTGCGTTCTACCAAGGCCAGCTGTATAATACCCTGCATTATCGTTAGTATATACAAACGCTGGAATGCATGCAATTTAAAATTGATATTACGTAGATGTGGGTTCATAGGCGTAATTCAAATACAGGGTGTCCGCCGGGAAGTTATACTACTTTGTATGTTATGATTTTTGATTAAATGAAAGAGAATGGATCTTATATTGATAAATGTTTTATTTAATGTCGGCAATTATGTATGGAATACAATATCAGATAAATGGCCGCCTCTGTTAGCCTCACAAATGCGAGCCCTTTTGAGCACATTTTTCATTACATTATCACACATTTCACGCGGTATTTCATTAATTTCATCACGAATACTTTGTTTGAGTTGCTCAAGCGTTTCTGGTTTGTTTGCATAAGCCTTGCTTTATAGATATCCCCACAAAAAGAAGTCCGGGGCAGTCAATTCAGGCGACCGTGGAGGCCAATCAACATCACCATTTTTTGAAATAACTTGTTGTGGAAAGAGTTCTCGCAGCAATTCCATTGTAATCCTGGCTGTATGCGATGTGGCACCGTCTTGTTGATACCACATGTTAATCAAGCCCAAAGTATGCAGTTGTGGCGTTAAAAAGTTTTCAATCATATCACGATATCGCTCCCCATTCACAGTTACCGTTACGCCGTTTTCATTTTCAAAGAAGTAAGGTCCAATGATTCCTCCTGACCAAATTGTACACCAGACTGTCACTTTTAATGGATGTAAAGGTGACTGATGAATAATGTGAGGGGTTTTCATTGCCCAGAGCCGACTATTCTAGTGCGTTTTGTTGGCACGTTGTTTCTCCCAAAAATTTCACATAATATATAATTAATTTCGTCACAGTAATCGATGATTGATTTTGATAAAATGTTTTAACGATTAAAACACGATGGTTTATCGAATATTTTTCCATAATAAATTTGCCACGTGTCTACTTCACGACTGTCAAGTATGAACTGTCAATACTAATATTCGCCTAAATGGCGGCAAAACAAAGTTATACCTTCCCGGCGGACACCCGTTATTTACGAACGATGATGATTTTATGGTCTATGTTTATGACTTGTTTATCGTACGAGTTTGGTTTTTTTTTGCGCGAAGAACTAGTTTTTTTTAGGCAAAGGAAATTGTGTTGCTGTTCTCGTCGAAAAAAAACAAGATAAAAAATCACAAAAATTGCGGTGGGTCAAGTTTTTTAGTCAATTACCAATTTTCAGAATATAAGTGAATTGCGCTATTAATTACCAAAGTTACTCAAAGTTTTTTTTTTAAAAGTCGAACTATAGTTGGTGATATAAGAAAAGTGGTTAATCTGAAAGAAATTTTAGTTGAGTGCTTGTGAAAATCGCTGAGCGTTATTTTGAATGTGAAAGTTTAGCCGAGTCTTTCTGGCTGATGAAATGATATAACCCTGAGGGGAACGCATGTTAATTTTCAAGTGTGGTTTAGATGTTTCTATTTGTGACTGTATTGATCCGTACAATTAATCCGTGAGCAAGTGTCTAGCTTGAAGTTAATATTAGTCATATGAAAGCCGAAAATAACGCAATTACTCTAAGTACGGAATTTGCAAAGGCATTTGAATTGTGACGTCGAATAACGGGTTTTGTATAGTCGAGGGTCAATCAACCCTTTGGGTCAATCAACCCAAAGGCGAGAGTCATAAACGTCTTGAGGCGTTACGAAAATAATCGGAGTGAGTTACTCAAATTAAGACCGTTGGCAGATATCTTCGGGTGGTACAAGTGTGCGGAAAATTTGGTTGTTCTAAGGTATTTTTGGACGATTTTGGCATAACATTATATTTTATAACTGGAACGCATCGTGTGATATTTCGTGCTAAGGTGGAAAATCAACGCGGAAATACCGTTAACCAACGGCGTGAATGAATTTTTTTTTGTTACTCGTGGTTTCAAGGTCGCACACCAAGCAACGTGACATTTCGGATGCTATGTGGATAACATCAATCAAATCTAAGGAGCTAGTACCGATAGGCGATACGGTGGTATAATTTTTCAAGGCAGAGCCGCAGTTTCGTCTGTGGAAATTTCTGGATGGATTGCAGCATGCCGTTCTCATCATCATGGAAGATTTATTTTTTTGCTGAGTCTATTATAGTTTATTAAATTATTTTGGTTCTTAATTTCTTAATTGGGTATACTTATTAATCTTAATTTAATTGGGATTTGGGTACTGATTAATTTAAATTGTTTATTGGTAAGATAATTATTTCTGGTTAATTAATAATTTTTTTTTCTCTTTATTTAGAAAGATATTTTTCTTAAAATTGATTCTGCAGTACCCAGATCGTGGAAAGCTTTCTTCGCGTCTAGGATGCTTCAGGTAACATTTTATACCTATACATATATTTTTTTGTGGTTTGGTCATTCCTGTGCAAACCACAGTATTTAAACAATTAATTAACTGGGAGACATTTGTTTTTCTGGAATTTTGTTTAACGTAAACTTATAGTTTTTTTTTTTTATATATACAGATTTCATGTACATTATCTAGTACAGTCATCTCGCATTTTGTGAATATTGTTTATTGTCAAATGTTAATAAAATTATGTATGGTCACTTGGTTGAAGTTAAATTACAGTATTTTAATATAGTTATGCCTTTGGTATAGAGCAAGTGCCCAATGGAAGTGAGTGAAAGGTGAGTAACATGTGAGTGAGACCTATCTCGATTTAAGACCATCATAGAGACCTGCATAGAGTGACCAGAGTACCAACCCACGACAAATATCACCTTCACCGATCAGCTAGCGGCATGAAAATGTGTACTCTGGACTTCAAGGAGAAATAACATGTTCTCCATTCAAAAAAAAAAAAAAATCTTCAAGTTTTTTTTTCTAACGTCAGCAACGCCCAAGCTGGCGTTACACAGTTACTAAAACACATTTATATAAATAAAACCAAAATTTATAGATCAAATTGAATAAAACATGAATTAAAATAATTAAAATACTTCCCTTATGAATCTTTTGCAATCCCCACACAGTAAACACAGCTCATACATAAAAATGAGTGTGATGCACCCACCATTCCCGCGCACCCCACACAATCTATTTTATCATATCAATGTTAATATCGCTTCAGTAAAATTTAAATTAAACAAATTTTTATTATAATTTACTTTTATTTAATTAAATAAAACCATTAACACATCACTTATATTATATTATTTATTATAACACTCTTCGGTCACATTATAATAAATTTTAATTTTTCACAATACAGAGAAAGACAAAAACGCGTCTTTCTTCTACGACGATCAAATCGAACCTCCTTGTATAATAAATACCACAATATTTGTGGAAATTTTCAGAAACCCTATTTTTCTAATTAAAGTTTTTTTGGTTTCGGAACATATCACTCTCCGTGTTTTCACTTTATTTAAAATATATAATAACGAAGGAATAACATTTTAAAACTTTGTGTAATAAATATTATAATTTATAACTAATTATAAAAAAACAACTTTATCTATATTAATTTTATATTGTGGTGCATGCATTTAAATTTATTTAGCAGTAACACATCGCCTGAAAAGTTCCCGGTCTAACAAGGAAAACACAATTTTTTGGGAAAAATACATTTTATTCATCAACGTAATTCCTTCTAGAGCGATACAATCAGTCCAACGGCTCGATACCTTTTATGTAGAACGATTTATCTTTGTCTTCAAAATAAGCTTCAGTTTCAGCAATCCGTTCTTCATTGGAGCCAAAATTTCTTTCCCTGGAGCTTTTTTCTAGGTCTGCAAACAAATCTGGCGAATACGGTGGATGCGGAAGCAATTCAATGTGCAATTCGTGCAATTTTGCTATTGTTGCAATCGACTTGTGACATGGTGCATTGTCTTGGTGAAAGAGCAATTTTTTTTTCATGGACAGACGTTCGTGCAAAATATGACAACACGTTCCTCTGATATCTTTACAATGTCAGCTATCTCACGCAACTTCACTAGCACTAGAAATTTCTTATAAAAAATCGTAGCATGCTGTTTTGACACCCAAGGTTATGTTTCCCGATTAAATCAATGGAAGCAATTGAATAGCATGCAACCGCACAGACGTACAATAGATTAGGCGATCATGTTAAATTAATCATAAATCCTTTCAACGAACTAGAATTAAATCAAATTTATAACAATTCTGATATTCAGCTGGCCACAGCCTTCGAGGAACAATTTATTGATACAGAACTAAATACGCCATATACAACGTCAAATCATGTTTTATTTGAATTTCTTAACAAATATTCAAAAAGTTGAGTAATGATTAGGAATTTATTAGCTGAATTGGAAACTTTACGCAATAATATTAAGCTGAATGAAAACTCATTGTGGAAAGTAAAAGATCATATCACCATTGGATCGACCTTCTGTAGTTGTGGTGCAAGGTTTAATGCGAGGCATAAATACTCTTATGGTCCCAGAGTTATAATCCTGATTAAATTTCTATTTCAATGTATTTTTTTTTGTTCTTTTTAAATTCAATTTAAATACAACGTTTATTTATTTTAATTATTCTAGATTATTATATTTTGATGAAGAAGCATTTGCGGCTCTCCCTTCGAATTTTAAAGGCTTAATTGAGAAAACATGCTACGATTTTGTTCGATATAGTTATGATTCTGAAGTATATGCCCTTCATATTGAGCACAAACTAGGAGAGCTCCTAAGACAATGTCAAGAATTTCGTAATATTAATTTTGCAACGTCAATAGCGATTAACACATCGAATGATAAACCAATTTCGCGGGCCGCCGATGAATTGCGTTGCTCGATTTCAATACTTTTATATTTTTTAAGAGGTCCTATACCGAACAAAATATTTTGGAAACATTTAAATAATTGGCCACTAATTGGAAATTAATTAGATTACATATAAGAGTGGCAACATGGCAAGATAATATGTTTTTTGCTGTTTCATATACTTAGATCTCCGAGCGGAACACCTACCTAGATGGCATCTATGATTCAAATTCCAGATTTATTTACAGACCTTAGAACACCTATTTCGAACAATCGTGTAGACCATTGCATAACAATATTGAAAGTAAAGCTCTTACCAATTAAACAGCGTAATAAATTTTTGAAACTGCTAAAGCTGGAAAATGTTATTGACCCTATGAAAGATGACGTTTGAACTTATTAAATTTATTTGCATTTTCAACGAGTTTAGTTAAAATTTTGGGCGATGGTCTATTGACCTACAACACAGAAAGCTACCATCAATTTGCAAATCGTTTGGGACGATTAGTTCGTCATGTTGTTTTATACGTAACACACGAATTATTCACGTAAGTGTCACGAATTTATTCTGATTTGACATTCAAATAAAATATTAATTTTGTTAATTTTCAGACACCAACCGAATAAAGGACGATTTATATTAACCGTTCCGTTCAGTTCCTACGCGAAAAAATATGAAAGAATAGCGCGAAGACAGTGGAATTCATATATTTTCCAACAACAACAACAACAAAAAATTAAACTGCTACTAAAACATTTTTGAATTTTTTTAAATTATCTTTTAGTCTATACCAAAAGATACGAACATAAGCAGCATGTGTGAAATTAATTAATAATATTTTTTTATATTCTCTTCTTGCAAATTTATTTTTTTTATGCTAATGTTTGTCGCCACACAATTTTTCTTATATGCTCTTTTAAATTATTCCATATATTTTATAGTTTTTTTTAGTCTAATAAACTATAAAATATAAAAAAATTATTAAAGTAAAATAAAGTAAGGAGCATCAGTGAAACCTCCCAATGTGACCACCCCTTCCTTCTGACCACCTCCTTAAATATGCCATTTTTCTGCAGTCCCAACACATTAACCAAACAAATTTGTTCTAAAAACTCTCTTTAACCTGACCACCTCCCTATTCTGTTTTGCGACCAGTGTATTTGGGGTTATGTGAATTAAATCAACTTCTTTAATATGACCAAAACTATTTTTTTAAAATGTAAACAGAGAAATACATACATATTTTTCTTTTTTTACTCTTTAGTCTCTTCTCTCTACATGTTATTCAAATCGTCATTGAATACGCTTGCCCTGATTTACATAAAGAGTTAGGGAAAACTAATTCGTGGCGTTTTTTGGGTGACATTGAAACAAAGAATTTTCTTATTTCAAATGAACTTTATTAAACCAAATATGTGCCATTTTAATCGATGACCTTTTGCCATTTTTCTGGTAGAGCCATGATCCCTTCACTGTAGAACTTCTGTAGTTTAGAGGCGATAAATCGAAACAACTCTTTTCGCAGGCCTATTGTGAATTTAATGTAAAACCATTAAGATGGTTCTGCATGAACCGGAAAAAATGGTAGTCCGATGGCGCAAGGTCAGGACTATATGGTGGGTGCATCTTAACTTCCCAGCCAAGCTCTCTCAGTTTCTGCCGGGTCATCAATGATGTATGTGGTCTAGCGTTATCATGATGGAACAAAACGCCATTTCTGCTGATAAATTCTGGACGTTTTAACTGAATTGCTTGCCTTAAACGCATTAGTTGCTGACAGTAAAGATTAGAATCAATCGTTTGGTGGCATCATTTCATAATGCACGATTCCTTTACAATCCCACCAAACACACAGCATTACCGTTCATGACGTGGCTTTGATACCGTTTGGGAAGCTTCACCTCCTTTCGTCCATGATCTTTTTCGCACAACGTTGTCGTATCTTATCCACTTTTTATCACCAGTAATCATTGGCTTTAAAAATGTCTCGATTTCGTTCCGTTTCAGCAGCGTTTCACAGATAAAAATCCGGCCCATTAAATTTAAAACTGTTAATTTATGTGGTACCCAAACGTCAAGCTTTTTTTGTATGCAGCCATTTTCAAATGGTTTAAAACTGTTTTGTGATCATTATTTAGTTCTTTACCAATTTCATGGCTGCTAATATGCCGGTATTGTTCAATTTTCTGCATGATTTCATCGACTTTTCCAGTGGTTGGTCGACCAGAGCGAGGTGCATCTTTGACATCCATATTTCCAGAACGAAAGCGCTGAACCATTTCTTTTCTGCTGATTTTGATAAAGCATCTTCTCCATAAACAGCACAAATGTTTTCGCAAGCCTGAGCCGCGTTGTTGTCTTTGTTGTAATAAAATTGTAAAATATATCGAATTTTTTCATTATTAGTCTCCATGTTTAAAATCTTGTAACTTTTTATTCACTTCACCGTTTTTAATGTTTTATATGTCAAAGTACAAGTTAAAATGTCGCCTTTCAAACACACATAATATAATAACACACATAATAATATATAACACATGCCCGATACGATCAATGGCTACTGAGATATATGAATGTAAAGCCATCTATCGGGAAAAACGCCACGAACTTTTTCCCCTACCTATTTTTTTTTTCTCTACACGGTCACACGGATACTAATACATACTACAAAATATCCACCTACCTACATTTGGTTTCTTTCTCACATTACATATTATTTCGTTTCATTCTTGTTTCATCTATTCATTATTTAGTATTAGTATACGATGTTGAAAGTAATAAGAGTAAAATAGCAAGCAATTCTATGGATATTAATTATTATTGGCGTTGCCATTTGTCAAAACTTCTATATAAAGACCAAACTCCCGAAATATAATTTTGGTCACTATTCAGAGAAGTTTCTTCATACCGACCACCTCCGTAAAATAATCAGACATTTATAGTCCCGTAGGTGGTCGCTTTCAGGAGGTTTCACTGTATATGCAAAAATCGTCTAATTTCAAATTTGAAAACATTTTCTCTTGGTATAACCTATTTTTTATTTAATTATATATATGTATATTTAGTGATAAACTTTATTTCCCAAACTTGCATACA
Source organism: Nephrotoma guestfalica (assembly GCA_963691935.1). Lineage (NCBI taxonomy): Eukaryota > Metazoa > Arthropoda > Insecta > Diptera > Tipulidae > Nephrotoma > Nephrotoma guestfalica. The sequence continues at coordinate 157,614,795 of OY829913.1, forward strand.
CAAAAATTAAATTGCTACTAAAACATTTTTGAATTTTTCTGAGTTATCTTTTACTTTGAGGCCGATTTATATTATCCGTTCCGTTCAGTTCCTACTCGTATCGTGTCAGACATCATCAATTTATAGTATCCGTTCAGACATTTTCTTCGTTTGATTATCGTAGATATTCGTATCTTTCGGTTATGTATAAAGTAATACAATACCCGTGTTGTCGTCTCGAAACTAAGAAAGGGATTACTCGACTTTACTTGGTTTTTCTTAATTCAACATTACCAAATACAGAACATAGATATGAAATTAATAATAAAGAGTTCTTAAACGTACAAAGGAAAGAGACAACATGATTATAAAAGTTACAGTGTCATAATAGAAACAAAATACAGCGCCGTCTTGATAAATACTTATTCCGAATTTGGTATTGCTACAGGCTCCCCCTCTGGACTACTACATCGTCTCGATTGTAGTTCAGTACGATGACCTCTTCTCCTTCGTTGAATTATTGGTTCGGTGGAGTTTTTTTGACCTTGATATGGTGTTAAAGCTGAGGTATGATATCTACCAATTATAATTGTATCATTATCAGCCGTCTTAATTTTAAACGTGTTTGATGAATTAACCTTAGATACCCAGTAAGGTCCATCACGTCTTGGAGCAAACTTCTTCGATCATTTTTAGTTATAATGGCTAGTTGCACTTCCAAATCACGATTTTTCCGTTCCACTGGGTTCACTTCTGGATGATGTACGGATATTAAGTTTTGTGTAATATGAAAACACTGTGCTGCGTGTGGCATTATATCGATAATGAATTGCGATCCATTTCGGATATCATTCTCCTCGGCAACCCATACCTCATGAAAATTTCTTCAATCAAAATCTTGGCACATGCCTCCGTGGTCGCATAATAAATCGAAAATAATTCAACCCAACGGCTTGTGGTATCCTCTATAACTAGTAACCATTTATAACCATTCCTCGGGAGTAACAGGAAGTGGACCAAACAGATCGACCGCCAGAACTTTAAATCGTTGCTACATAACAGGCGTTTTGAGTAATCCACTTGGCTTTAAGTTAAAGGTATGAATGGTTGGTTTAATTTTTTGATACTCATTGCAATGTTTTATATACTCAGCGATGTATTTCCGCATTCATTTCCAATGGTACTTAGAGCGAATTTTATTTATGACACGATAATGACCTGCGGTTGGACTATCATGGTAAATCTTTAGAAGATGTTCCCGTCAAACAGCCGGTACTACAAATTGTGCCTTTTCCGTTTCCTGATCAGGAGCGTAACGAAACAAAACGCCTCATTCCATTAAATACCCATACGTCCTATCCAATTTCCCAAATCGGGATAATTAAGCTGTTCAAAACATGCTATAATCTTCGCCAGTTCACTGTCTTCCAACTGCATTTTTCGAATATCCTTATCAGCATAAGTTGGAAAACCAATTGGGAATGAATTTATTTCGCAGTCTTGTTTATTCTTATCATATGGTGGTCTGGACAGAGTGTCTGCAACCAGATTAGCTTTCCCAGGCGTATATTGAAATTTTAAAATAAATCGTTTGATGAGCAATACCCATCGTGCAATTGGTGGTGATTTTAAGGACATTAGCCATTTGAGAGGCTGATGGTCAGTTCCTATTGTTACTTGAATTTGTTCAGGGCCTAAACAACCGCTTGTATGCTTGCTAGCTTCCCGTTCTATCGTAATATAATTTCTCTCTGCGGGCAATAACAAACGGCTGGTATATTCAACTGGGCGTTCCTCCGCATACTCCCCCTGAAGCAACAGCGCTCCGATGGCATAGCTACTAGCATCAGTACGCAGAACATATGGTCTAGTTTCATTTGCCTGCTGAAGAATAGGCGCGTATAACTAATAATCGTTTTAATGAATTGAACGCTTGTTGAAGGGCATCATTCTATACCCACATCGAGTTATTTTTAGTTAGGTCGGTTAAAGGCCGTGCTATCTCGGAGAATTTTGGAACGAACTTCCTATACCAGGAGCTTGTCTGCAAAAATGACTTCTCGTCCCTCACATTCCGAGGCTCGATGCGCTCAGAAATTACGGAAACTTTATCGGAATCAGTACTAATACCCTCTCCATTGATAACATGGCCCAGAAATTTTATACTCCTTCGAAAGAAAAAAAATTTTCGCATTCAACATTTAAATTGATTCAATCGATCAAAAACTTTCTCCAAATCACACAAATGCTGTTGAAATTATTCCGAAAGAAGGACTATATCATCCAGGTATGCCAAAATCGTGACACCCGGGATTCCCGATTTTAATCTATCAACCATCTACTGAAATGTCGCGGGTGCATTTTTCAAACCGAAACTCATTCGTTTGAACCGATACAACCCATACAAACGTGGTGTTATCGCGATCCGATATGCGTACTGTGACCTGCCAATATTCGCATCGTAAATCAATAGTTGACATGAACAGAGTCTTTTAAGCCAAATGCAACAGTTCGTCAATCCTTGGCATTGGGTACTCGGCTCATATTGTAATTGCATTAAGACGTCTATAATCAACACAAAACCGATAAGAATCATTATGTTTCTTCACAAGAACAACCGGAGTCGCCCAAGGTGACTCACATTCCCCAATGATATCCTCTTTCAGCATTTCATCCAACTCCTGGCGGATTATAGAATGCTTTTCCAAGGACATTTTGTAGGCAGGACCAAAAACAGAAAGGTGATCTTTGGTATAGATAAAGTGCTCGGCACTCTCCCGCTAGCGAGAAAATGAATTCATTTTTAGAAGAAATTTGTTTATATCTTCCCGTTGTAAATTGGAAAGGAAATATTCCTCATCAGCCCTGAGTACATTAATCTACTCGTATGATAGGTCTGTAGATAATTTTTGATCAGTATTTTCATATTTTAGAGAGAACTCTGCTTCTGAATCATGAAATTTCCATTTGTTTTTAGGGAAGTCTATTACGATTTGAGAATTTTTAATCAAATTAATTCCTAGCTAGAAGTGTTTTTGTATTGTTTGCGTCTGGCAAAACAATAAAAGTGGTCGAAATCGTCCGATCTTCTAGCATACCATCAGTTGTCGTAAATAATATTTGTTGTCGTTTCTTTATCCACCCGCCAAAATAATATTCAAATCCTGCGATTCGAAACGAGCCCGAACGAATGATAAAATTCGAATTTAATGAAAAGACAACGAAGCAATACTTAATTTAAATAAGCCTAATATATGTAGTAATATTCAAAATTGGTCTTGGCTTAGGACTTAAAGCAATTCCCAAAATATTATATTCGGAAATTGAGCAACTCAACGAAACTGAATCGATCAGCAGAGAACGGATTATGGAAATCCACTGTTGAAACGTTAAAAGTTACAGGAGATGATTTATTTGAATTAAAATCTGAAGTATTACATTTTGGACATATATACAGGGTGTCCGCCGGGAAGGTATACTACTTTGTTTGTTTATGATTTTTGATTAAATGAAAGAGAATGGATCTTATATTGATAAATGTTTTATTTAATGTCGGCAATTATGTATGGAATACAATATCAGATAAATGTCCGCCTCTGTTAGCCTCACAAATGCGAGCCCTTTTGAGCACATTTTTCATTACATTCATTCTCACACATTTCACGCGGTATTTCATTAATTTCATTACGAATATTTTGTTTGAGTTGCTCAAGCGTTTCTGGTTTGTTTGCATAAGCCTTGCTTTTTAGATATCCCCACAAAAAGAAGTCCGGGGCAGTCAAATCAGGCGACCGTGGAGGCCAATCAACATCACCATTTTTTGAAATAACTTGTTGTGGAAAGAGTTCTCGCAGCAATTCCATTGAAATCCTGGCTGTATGCGATGTGACACCGTCTTGTTGATACCACATGTTAATCAAGCCCAAAGTATGCAGTTGTGGCGTTAAAAGTTTTCAATCATATCACGATATCGCTCCCCATTCACAGTTACCGTTACGCCGTTTTCATTTTCAATGAAGTAAGGTCCAATGATTCCTCCTGACCAAATTGTGAGGGTTTTCCATTGCCCAGAACCGACTATTCTGTTTATTCACATATCCATTTAAATGAAAATGTGCCTCGTCACTCATTATGATTTTTTCATGAAAATCGGGGTTGTCATGGGCGAGCTGTAACATACTATTGGCATATGTACGGCGGCGTAAATGGTCTTGTGGAAGAATTTGCCACGTGTCTACTTCACGACTGTCAAGTATGAACTGTCAATACTAATATTCGCCTAAATATCGGCAAAACAAAGTAGTATACCTTCCCGGTGGACACTCAGTACTTCGTACATATCCCTGTGTACCACAGCCGTAGCAACTATAAGTAGATTTAATTGGCTCCTGCACCAAATTTGACATTTTTTTAACTTTAACGTTATTTGAACCTTTCGAATCATTCGGTCTCTTTTTACATTCATCAATTACATGACCTCGCTTTTTACAATATTTGCAGAATGACTCCAAACCAAGATTTTAAACGTTATCTTTTATCTGATTCTCATCCTCATAAAATTATTCCTCAATTCGAGCCACTTTTACTAAATCATCAACTTTCTCAAACGCTTCTCGTTTAATTTTTGACCGTATCCGTTTTGATAACAACCCATACACCATATCCAATTGTGCAGTTTCTGTTAATGGTTCAGGGGGTAATTGTGAAAGTAGTGCACGTATATTACATATGAAAAGATCTTTTTTCATTGTTTCCGCTTTGGACGTTAGAAAATATTTCGCGATAAATCTTACATCGGGCCTTTTTTCGACCAAACATAGACAACAGCAACTCAAGAGCTTCCTCAAACGTTGTTACCGTGCCTTTCACACCATACCACCATTTTGCAGGGGTGTCTTCCAGCAACATCGATAATCCTTTTAAAGCATTTACCTCCGAAATATGTGTACAGTCCTAATAAATTTTATTGCGTCTATAACAACACATAAAGACTGAAAATCTTAGATACACTAAATTCAATAAAAATTTAACCATTTTTCACAGAATCAAAAAAGAACCGAAATTAGACAAGTTTTGGTATAAATTTTGGCCACAATTTGACTCATGAGTCATGAGACATATGTATACTGTACGTATACAAATTTCTCATGAGTCATGAGTCAAATTGCGGCCAAAATTCACACCCTGAAAATATTCAAAAACAAAAACACCAACAATTTACTTAACGACAAAATCAATACAAAAACCAATAAAATTTATTACTTATTATCCATAACTTAAAAACAAAGGAGGTGACAAACAGTACCGCCTAGCAAGAGTATATAAACAGCTTCAAAATAAATTATGTAATAGTATGTAACGGGTAAGCCGCTATTATTTATAGGGCAAACCCAATTACATTTAATTGCCTCTACCCTATTACGCCCCCCATGAACAGTTAATTAGGCCAGCAGCCCATTTAGGGAAGTAGGCCAAACGCTACTGTGGTTGTATTGTCTGGCTTTCTAGCCAGACATTTTATAATAAAACACTTTTATTCACTTACCTTGCCGGTTGATCTCCATCTCTCCAAGATGTAATTACTTGTGTTTACCACACAAATACAAAATACACACAATACAAAACAAAAGAAGTTATAAAATAAATTTTTTTATGTATTTCCTTGCTGCCTTAACAACTTCAAACCACGTCACAGGTGTAAAAACAACTTAGTATAACGCTAATACACTAATACCAAATAAAAACTGATCTTACATTCACAATCAAAAATTACTTAATTAATTTACGAAATATATTTATACACAAACATGAATGCACACATGCAATCATCATACAAAATGTTGCCACTTGAAGTTGACGGAATGCCCAAAAAAAAAAAAATTGTGTTTACACACCGACTACTATACACCCTTCTAATGGGTAAAATGAAATTCACCAAAAAAAAAAAAAAACTTATACTTAAATTGGACCTGAACGCCGGTCCGTCCAAAAACTAACTACTCGCCACACACCATGCATAAAAACAATTTTTCGAAAATTTTGTGAATTCATCACAAAATGCCATGGTGGTGTACCAAAACGTGCCATGAATTTTTCTTATTCTTGGCCACGCGAAAATTTTGAAACAAAAAAAATGCTGAGGAAAGACAAATTAATAAGTGCAATTTCCCTCGGTCAATACATAGTTCACCTATGTCATTTACCTAAAAAAACTAACATTTATTGCAAACAAAATGATCAAATTACATTTAAGTGTATGATCGTTCAACCACAATATGAATTTGTATTCATACCGTAATTTGATCGCCATAACACAGAAATGTTGAAGTTTAACATGAAGGAGAATTTTATATTTGGAATGTTAATATTTTTGGAGAGGTTAATCTCAACGCGGTCATGTTAATGAGTAATACTAAAATATAGAATGTTGGGATAGGTTAGTAACGGAATTAGGTGGAATTCCGTTACAGCGTGGGGAAAACCCAATCCCTGAGATGGAATAGAGATCTCATGCTCTGTTTAGGAGGGACGTGGCTTCAAGAAACCAAGTTAATTTTTGAACAGCCCAACGTGGCGGACGCCCCACACCCTGAGTTAGTCTCAAAGCTGGGCAAATATGATCTTAATTAAAAAAAAGTATATTCTAATCTAGCTTAATAAATTCTACGAGGCACATAGCCTAATTAAACTAATAAAAACTAACTAAACTAACTGAAATTATTATTATTATTATTGTTAAGGCTTACATACTAAATTTCAATTGTATTATTTTATTTTATTAAATTATAATTATATTATTGATATTTTTATTAGTGAAATATATTTATATAATTTTGATTTCATTCATTTTTTTTTATTTTTTTTTTTTATTTTTTTTTTTTATAAAATTCCTATCTACCTAAACACTAGTCCTCCTCCTTTAACCCAATTGCATTGATGGCCGCTGCGGCGGTACTGATCGTCGCATAGTGGGGTATATCATGGAGACTTATGGCAGTCCACACCTCCCTGGAGTGTAGATCCTTCACTGCGGATGATAGTCTCTCCATGTCCTCATCCAGTCCGTTTATGAGCAACGGCAACTTTTCGGGGCTTAATTGTTGAGTGAGGTTGAAAGTAGGCAGGAATGACACATTGCCCCTTGACTCATAGCTTTTTCGGCTCCTTAGCAGGAAATGGCTGGTCTTAATTTGACAACCGGGTGATAAATGTAGGACCCCACTCCCCTGGATCGATATCGGTTCAACGGTGTTTTTACAAATCACATCATATGTTTCTGTACCTGGTATCGATACAATCCACTGGTTGGTGGTACTCAATGGGATTATCACTGTATTTGACAATATGGTCTGTATTTGGCAGTTTTCCAGGGTCTGCTTTTGATGTTGTAACAACCGTAGCTCACAGGGCTGCTGGTCTCCTTGCACGGTGTATATTGCATTATGTTGGTGGCATATCACTTGTGACTGCGCCCATGGCTGACACTGGCTCATCTCCTCTGGTGAAATTGGATAGTACCACACTCGTTGAAGGTCCACCAGGAAAATCGTAAAGGTGGGTTGAATGTACATCATCCGATCTTTATGTACAGTGGGCACTGGGTGAACCCGAAATACTTGGAACATCGTCGGGCCCAGCAATGGTATATTTAGCTCGAATATGGCTTGTTCTCCTACTAGCCGTGACCTGACTCGCAATATCTGATATAACTGAGCCCAATGGTGCTCGTAATCAGGGACCTGTACATGCTCGGACGTCCACAGGCGCAATTTCTCCAGTTGCTCCCTAAGTTGTGAGGGCGTTATTAGCTGTGTGTTCATATGGCCCTGGTGCAAATCTACCATCACATCAATTAACGCCTCCTGCATCTCTTTGAGAATATTGATATTAATTGTGAGTTGTAAAGCAGCATCCACAAAGTCGCTATGTTGGTAGAGAGCCAATATATCTTGTTGGGTTGCGTGATATTGTGCGGTAATCTGTTCTTGTTGCTTGCGGATGACATTTGAGGTAACATCCAAAACGTGGGTTTGCTTGTCTATCAGATCTCTCATTTGGATGTTTCCGGCCTGCAGCTCCCCTATTTGCCGGGCGTAACTATCAGCGTCCCTCTGGTCCAACACCCCAAACAGATCTCCCATTAAAGTGCCCATAAATTCAAAAGGAGCTCTCTTTTTTCTGCTAGGGTCCCTCAATATGCGGTTGCGATCTGCCATCTCCTCCATTACATGCCTTATTGATAGTATCAAAACCCCACAACCTTCTACCTTATTGACCATATCGTTGGTCAGTGTAACGTTCCGTTGTCTCCAGTCACTCCTGGCACACCAGGTGGCTAACTGCGTCACTGTTGCATTGATACGGGCCCATTCTTGCCAATAGTTAGTTAAGTTGTAATGTAAAATTAGCTTCCAACTTTCGTGCGTTAGGTAGGCATGCCCGACCTGCTCCAAATATATCCCCGGCTGGCTAGTAAACGGCTCAAACAAACCTCCTCCTGCCGATACCTGTGTGAGCAAACTGCACCAAGCCCACACTCTCATCCACTCCATGCTGCGTCCGTAGGTTCTTCCGTTGGTTTCTTAAGAGGAGGAGAAAACATAAACTCTTATAACTAACAATTCATTAAAGATATCCTATTCTATTCTAACAGCTACTTTACACTACCTAACTCCTAATACCTTTTCCCTTGCCTGCACATCTTTCTACTGTACTTCGGCCTACCCTACATGTAACATATTATCCTAAGGTTAAAACTATTATTGGTGTTGGCGGTACCAATCTTCATTCTGTCATTACATTACCCACACAGACACCTAGTGTAGTGTCGATAGTGTAACGACAGGAATGGTTCGCGAACTTGGCCACGGACTTATTCATGATTACTTATATCATCTCCCATTGCTAAGTTCTTAGCTTCCTCCTCCCGCATCCTCTTCCTTCGGTTGCGTCGCCACTCATTGAGTTTTAATCGGAGGCCTTCCGTCCTTTCCTCTGTCTTCTTCTTATCCTCCGGCACACTACAACAACCTGAGATACGGTCCTCTTCCTGTAGGCCTTCTTTTAATTTAGTCTTTTCGCCCTCTCGTAACCTGGGCGCTTCACTCTCTGGCTCATAATGTTGCAAGATTGTTAGTGGCCTCCTGCTCCAATATTCCACTACAGAGGTGTGCTTCTTTCCCTTCTCTATCTCAGTTCCTTCTACTTCAGGCATGAACAATTGAATCCCTAAAAAGAAAACAAAAACCTCACAGGCTTACTCCCTGTTACCTTCTACTCCAGCTTAGTGGTCTCGCTGGAGGTGGTCCTGATATCTTTGGCGTGGTATACACCCAGAAGTTTACCCTCCCCATTTACTAGTTCATATGCCACTTGACCGACCCGCCGGAGGACCTTGGCGGGCACAAATTTCCTATCCAACTTCGCCGAGTAGTTTTGAATGGCATTACTCTGGGCGAAATTCCGCACATAGACTTTATCTCCTACAGCAATCACACGGCTCGCTGACCGCAGGTTATACCGTTGAGCTGATTGTCCATGTGCTTGGCGTAAATGCGCGAGTACAATTTCTCTAGCCAACTTTAGTCGGTCACCTTTGGCTTGCACCGTGAAGGTTGCCAAACTTTGATTTCCCAATAGTCGAAGCAGCTCGTACTGAGAACCATGTTGGATCGTGTGTTGCCCAAACACTAGATAAGACGGTGAGTATTCCGTGGAGGAGTGTGACGTATTACGCAAAGCACTGCCTATCTGATTCAGATGTTCATCCCATGTCCGCTGATCCTCCTTAACGTATGCACGGATAGCGGCCAGTACTGACCTATTCACGCGTTCTGATGCATTAGCTTGCGGGGAATAAACTGGAGTAAACAAGTGCTTGATTCCGAGCTTGGCTAAACAATTCTCAAAGAGATGCGACTTGAATTGCCTGCCATTGTCAGTGTGTATAATTTCCGGCACAGAATATACCGAGAATACTTCTTTCTCTAGATAATCCACCACCCTACTAGCAGTGGCATCACGTAGAGGCTTTAACAGCACGAACTTAGAGTAATGGTCTAGGACAATAAAAATGAAGGTATTCCCGTTCTTTGACCTGGGATATGGGCCTAAAAAGTCTAAGTACAATTTTTGAAATGGCCTGTCATACTCCCTGTACTCTCCCATCTAACCAAGGCCACTAACACCATATTTGGCCTCAATATGGTGTTAGTGGCCTTGGTTAGTTTGCACATTTCACATTTGCGCACTTATTCCTTGGTGTTTTCGACCAGTGTTGGCCAATAGAAATGCCTACGAATTAGTTCCAGCATCTTCCCTGTTCCCATATGTGCTGCTGTTGGTGGTTCGTGAGCCTGTAGGGATTAGGCCTTGGGGATTAGGCCGTAGGGAATCCATAGCTTCCAACCCGGAATATCGGTCTTCAGATCTTGATCTTTCACTGGCTGGTAGAACAACAGCTTGCCATCCGTGACCCGGACATTCTCTGGCATAGGGTTCATGTTCGCCAGGGTGTCCAGTAATTGCAAATAGTCAGGACTGGTGAACTCTGGTGACTGCAAGTCCACTGCTGATGACATTTCAACTGAATCCAAAGCAGCCACCTTATCCGAGTGTACGCGGGACAAGGCGTCTGGGACTACGTTTCGTGCCCCCTTACGGTACTCTATACGGAACTTAACGCCCTGGAGTTTAAGGCTCCAACGTGCTAATCGCCCAGAGAGTTCGGTTTGCTTCATTAGCCATTGCAGGCTGGCATGGTCTGTTATCAACACAAACTCATATCCTTCTACATATGCTCGAAATTTCTTAATATTGATAACAGCAGCTAAGCATTCGAGCTCGGTGACACTGTAGTTCTTTTGTGCACCATTCAGCTTATGTGAAAAGAAAGAGATTGGATGTTCTTCATCTTCATCATCCTTCTGAAAGAGGACGGCTGGGGAAATAGCATAGTACCGCTGTTTTACGGGCTTCGCATCACCGGTATCAATATCATGTTCTACAAAACGGGTCCGCCCTAGGCCCAACCGCTCTGATGAGGGAAACTTGGCCTTGACCTTATCTAGAAGGTATTGCTGTTCTCTAGATAGGATGTGTTGGTTTTGAGTGGGAGGCTCGATGGTCAGAGTTGGCTCTTTGTTTTGGGCCTTCAAACTTATCTCGGATACCGAAATTTGGAGGTTGAATGCTTTCCAAAAATCTGTGCCCAGGTATAATTCTTGTGTCAACGACGGGGCGATGTACAAGCAAACCGTCTTCGTTAGTCCGTTGAAACTGACAGGGAGATACACGTAGCCTAAGATTTGTTCCGCTGTGCCACTGGCGGTTTGTACCTGTGACCTGTATGGATGGTATACTAGCCCCTGGTCCAACAAAAATCTCTCGCTCGCTTTTCCTAGCACACTGATATTCGCCCCTGAGTCTAATAATCCAAGGAAGTTTCTTCCATTTACCGTAATTCTAGCGTACGGCCGATTGTCTGGCCCTGATTGGATAACTGTCGAAATAATGTGATTGCGCCTTTTCCTGCGCTCGTAGAAATAACTTATCATTCGAACCAAGTGTCTGTTATCCGTTTGACAAAGGGTTGAATGAAGAGTTTCCTCAGATGTTGGTTTTGTTAACGTGGATGCCGGGCGTACAACTCCGGATCGGTGTTGCTCGCGGCCTCCTCCGTTGCCCCATGTGGTAAGCGACTCGGTTCTCCTGGGCCGAGATGAGACCTCCGAGCATACCTCACCTCGGACCTCCAGTTTTCCGCTTGTCTACACCGAGTACAATCGGGCTTTAGGACATTCTTGGCACCACAACCAAAACAGAATATCCCTGTGACTCTCTTTCTACAATCCGTGAAGGAATGTGACTTATCCCCACAGTTCCAACAGCTGAAATTTCTGTTACTGGAAGCTGTGGGACTGGGGTCTCTTGGGCGATTCACCGTGGTCTGCTCGGACCGTTGCCGGAGATGCTGGTTTATGGCACACACCTGTTGGTAATACCCGCAGTCTTCTTCCCGACTCATGGGTTCCACCTGCTCATCCTCCGATTCTGGTAAGTATTGACTTTCCAGTTCACTAACGCGAGGTGGGCGTTGATCAAATTTGACGTGTGGCCTTGGTCGGTAGCTTTCCGTCCCGTGTGACGAATTCCCGAACTGACCTGATAACGTTAGACCGGCCTCAGGAACGTGTCCAAACCTTCTCCACATCGCTTCTAGGGAACCGCATTTACGGATGAATGCAGGCAGATTATCAAACTGCTGCTCGTCATGTAAAGCCATTTGTAATCCTGGCCTCATATTGCGCCTTAGGATTAGGTATAGTGTGGCGTCGGTCACTGGTTTGTTAGACTTTGTTGCAATCTTTTGAATTGCTTGATAAAATTCCTGAATGGTTTCCTTCGGATGCCGCTGCCTTCGGTTGTTTAGCAACCGCCTAATGTCATCATCGGTGGTGCTTGTAGTAAACCTGACAGCCATCACCTGCTTCAGCTCGTTCCACTTTATGTTTGGGTTTCGGTCTACTGAACTCCAAAACCAATCTAATGCCTCGTCTTCTAGGCATAAGTCCAAAACTCTTACCAAGTGGTCAACTTAAATGAATGACTAAATGAATGATTAAATGACCTTATCAAAGCTGTTCGAGAAACTGCTACTAAAACGTCTAAAGCCAATGGTAAACGTTCCTGATTTCCAATTTGGATTCAGGAATAACCACTCCACCATAGATCAAGTCCATCGAATAACTGCGGTAATAGAGCAAGCGTTAGAAAAAAACAAATATTGCCCCGCCGTATTTCTGGATGTATCCCAGGCCTTCGATAGGGTTTGGCATGAGGGATTGAGATTCAAAATGAGCAAAATTCTACCACAAAACTATTGCCAGCTTGAATCATACCTCTCTGATCGCCAATTCAGAGTCAGTCATTCATGAAGAAACATGTTCTGACTTTTATCCAGCGATTGCGGGAGTTCCGCAGGGAAGCGTATTGGGTCCCCTCCTCTACCTTCTTTATACTGCGGACATACCTACAACGAATAAAACATTCATCGGCACGTTCGCTGACGACACTGTAATTATGTCAGTAGACGAATCTCAACCAAGAGCAGTGGAAAATCTTCAAAGAGCAATGGACAACGTTACTAAATGGACAATTGACTGGAAAATCGCACTGAATGAGCTCAAATCAACATATGTGACATTTACGCTCCGACATAAAAATAACACTCTTCATATACACCTCAATGGAGTGCAAGTGTCGCAGGCTGAATCGACAAAATACCTTGGTCTACATTTAGATTCCATGCTCAACTGGAAACATGACGTGAGACAAAAAGCTGAACAGATACGATTGAAACAACGTCAAATGTACTGATTAATTGGACATCATTCCAAAATGAACCTGTATTGCAAAAGACTGGTATACCAGACTATCTTCAAACCAATATGGATGTATGGTGCGCAGCTACGGGGTTGTACACATAAATCCAATAGAGACATTATACAACGAAGCCAAACTAAATTTCTTCGAATGGTCACCAACGTCTACCGATTTGTGACTAACAAGGAAATCCACAATGATTTAGAAATACAATTGATAGACGACGTTATCCGCGAATGTGCCATAAAACATGAGAAGAGACTTCTTACCCACACCAATCTTGAGGCCGTACAACTACTGGACAGTACAAACGAAGTAAGGCGGCTCAAACGAATCAAACCACATGAGCTAACCGTATGAAAATTATAAACCAAGGGAACTGGACACTGGTCCAGCAGACCCACACAAGTTTATGCTTATCTCATAAGTACTAATGTTAACCTTACTAATGAATTAATAATGTTTAAGATTGTAGTAGCCATAGCAATAAAGTTGTTAAAAAAAAAGAAAAACTTAATAAACACATTGTATCACTTGTTTAATTATTTAGCCTGATGATGACCTAACAAGTCGAAATCGATCGAGTAATTTTTAAACTTTTTGAACAAATTTTTTAATTAAAATATTCTCAAAAGAAATAGTTTTTGCGAAATAATTAAACTAGTGATACAATGTGTTTATAAGTACCTACGGCGCATAGTGTTAAAAGTAAAATTATATATGTACATAGAATGAATGTAACGATTTTGCCCATATATAATTTTCTATTTCATGTGACAAGTTGGAACAAAACTTAAATAAAGTTAATTAAAAAACGCATACATCGGTCTCTCATTGCAAAGAAAAACCCCAAACAAACTATTGTTGTTGGCTGAAGTGTCAGCAAAATGTTGTACTCTTAAAATATTTTAATTATTTATTAAAATAATTAAAATCTTTAGTTACACCATTCATTTATAACTCAAGAACGGCTGGATAGATGTTTATAATCTTTTATTTGTTGGATTTGTCTCTGCCCCGAATAGCAGCATAACTATTACCTAAACATCGGAAAAATTCACGAAAAATTTTTTTTTGAAGAACATTCGTTTTCTCATACATTTTGCGGCTAATTGATGATATCTTAAGAACGGATTGACTAATTTCGAAAAATTTTTTTTGTTCGTCTCGGCCTCGAAAAGTTTCCTCACTTCCATCTCTCGATTTTTATGGGGATTTGTTGTTGTTTTAATTTGTTTCTGGCCTAAGTACATATTTCATGTCTCTGATGTGTTGCACACCATTGAGCACATGCGCCGCAATTTATCAGCATTTTTGTCGAGTTTTCACCAACTTTCATTCAGTTTTCGACGGTTATTACATTCGATTCACTTAATTATTTCAAAGCGGTGAGTTTAGTTTGATGAATTTCGCATTGTGAAAGGTTATGTAGTTATGTAGTTTGACAATCAATCCAATCGGTAATTTTGGACTGCGTGTTTGATTTTCCATTTGCCCGACTTCGTGCTTCACAAACACAAGAATAAAGAGAAGCAGTACTTCAAATGGCTCACTTGGCAATGAGAAATCGTCGAGCTTATCGCACAGATCAACAACGTGATAATCCTCGACGTGCAAGTAGAAATGCTTCAAGTGTTGATTTGAATCGAATTGCGTTTTAACACGAGGGCACAATTCACTACAACTCGCCATCCTTTCGTTTAAAATGGCCCAATGAATGTTGTGTGCTGTCTCAGCGGCAAAGTGAAGTTGCGATTAGTTGTAAAAAAGGAACTGAAGAAGAAATATATTTTCGAAATCGATCTTCCTAATAATAAATTAATAAATATTGTCACTCTAAGGAAATTTTTTTACAAGTGTTTTACTAAAACAATTCAAATTCAATTTTAGAAGTGACAAAAGTTAGCAGTGAGGCTAAAAATGGATTTCAGCCATTATAGCACAAATAATAAGTTAACACAACATTTATTGATTCTGAGGCGGTACTAAGTTTGCCGGGTCAGCTAGTATTAATATAAATTCAAAATGCTGAAATAAAATGAAGAATATTGTGAAAAACTGACAAAAAATTGTGGAAACGGATTTTACACCACCGGTAAGTTTGTTGAATGTTTATATAAAATAAAAAGTAAAATAAGTTAAAAACAAAGTGATTTTTTATAAAAAAATAGCCGTAAGTGATAAATCTGTAAAATTTAATAAAAAAAGTGTTTAATTTTTTGTGGGGTTTTTACTTTTTGTCAACCAGTTTTAGTAGTACCAGTGCCGCAATTTTTCTTATTACTTGTTGTTCGGCTAAGTAATGTATTGCGGTCATGTGCTACTTGCTTTGTTTTTCATAATTAGTTTATATTTCTGAACATCATAAGTACTAGTGTTTTTAGAAAATATATGAAAACCCTATTTGTATATGGTTTAGGTAAGGTGATTTTAAGTAATGTGAGGAATTAAAAAAACAATGGTTGAAATTAATTGCCTTCGATGTAATGTGCTGAGTAAAAATTAAATCAAGTTTATATCTACATTATATTGAATTTAAGGCAAAAACAATTAATTTTTATTTTATGCATGGGTTTAAAAGTTTTCGTGTATTCCGGGGGCACCATCTGGCCATACCGGAGCTTACAGCTATGTGATTGGGGAACGTGCAGCCAATTTAATTAAAACCAAATGGAAATTATAATTTTTTTAAATTAGTAATTTATTTATGTTTATGATTAATAAATATGCATTTTTGTGTTCATGTGCGTGTTATTTATAGTTTAAAAGCGTAGTGTCACCATGCTCGATTAATGCATGATGCACCGAAGGCGTATATTGTTGCTACTGCTGAAATAATATATTTACATATCTAAACTATAAACTGACAGTTAAACATAGATAATATCTTTAGCAGGTGTTTAGGAAGAAACAGTTTTTAGATCGGCCATTATATCGCATACTGTGCGTTCTTAAAGAAGTAATATTTTATTGTCCATGGATTGGCGTATGAAATTTTACATTCACATACAAATTTGTGCAAAAAAGTATAATAATTTACAAAATATTGCTCAAAAATTACAGTTTTGTTTTTTTTAAGTTGGTTGTCTGCAGGATTTATTTATTTTGTACTGTTTCTTTCATTTGATTGGATAAAACGGCGAGATGTGATAATCTCGGATTTCCATCCGACGACCGGGCTTGAGAGTAGAATTTTTTTCCGATGAAAAAAAATTGCCTTCAATAGACAAATTCCACCATTCCACACTTTGATTCTTTCGGCGTGATTCTTTCCTCGTTTCCTTCCCCTTCACTTACAAACTAACAACATTTTGTAGATGAAGGGGACGGAGACGAGGAAGGAATCCCGACGAAAGAATCAAAGTGTGAAACGGCGGATTGGAAAACAAAATATTAATTCTGCTTGAAAGTTAAATATTCCTTCGAAATTTATTTACGTCATTTCCCCAAGCGATAAAAAATTATTTTAAGGACAAAAATTGGTCCAAAAAGAGTTCGACGAAGGTGTAAACTCTTTACAACAATACCAAATAATAAAACATGTGTATGGAAGAACATCTATAGAAATATGTTTGAAGATAAAGAAAATAATATACAAACTTGAAATGTAGAATTTTTGTTGCATTTTTGCAACCAGAAAGGTTTGAATTTTTTCTGTTTTTTCATTGGATTTCTATACTCGAATATGACATGATTATCTTATATGGGTAATGAATGTATGTATCATAATGATAATCTACTGTTCAGTGCACGATTTAATCAATTGATTTCTATCACATACTTATTTTGAAAATTTAATTGATTTTGATCTATGTAGCGAAAATAATCATTTGTTAAAAAAAATTAAAACCCAGTTATCGTAACCCAATAAGGAAAATACGAAATTCCTAAATCCAAAATTTTACTTAATACCTTAATATACTCGTATGTTCGATAGAATTAATGAAAGAGTTATTTCAATTTTATAATAAAGGGTGTTTTTTTAAGAGGTTGCCGATTTTTTTTTTGAATAAAACACATATAAAATTATGAAATGACCAAAATTTTTTGGCATTTAACATTTAAACACAATTTCTGGCATATGGCTACCACGACTATTTTTCACAAATGTCATTCTGGAGGTCCAATTTTCCAGCACTTTTTCAAGCATTTGAGGGCGTATGTCAGCAATGACACGTTGAATATTGGTTTCCAAAGCGTCAATCGATTGAGGTTTATCCACATAAACCAATGACTTCACGTATCCCCACAAAAAGTAATCGAGTGGCGTCAAATCGCACGAACGCGGAGGCCAATTCACCGGACCATTTCTCGAAATAATGTTGTCGTTGAAAGTTTCTTTCAATAAGTCGATTGTTTCACGTGCTGTATGGCAAGTGGCACCATCTTGTTGAAACCACATTTCATTCATATCCATATCTTCAAGATTTGACAACAAAAACTCATTTAACATGGTTCTGTATCGATTTCCATTCACGGTAACGCGTCGTCCTTCCTCATTTTTAAAGAAATATGGACCGATGATCCCACCAGCCCATAGACCGCACCAAACAGTACATTTATCAGGATGCATTGGTAATTCTAGAACGGCGTGTGGATTATCTTTGCTCCAAATGCGACAATTTTGTTTGTTGACGTATCCATTTAACCAAAAATGCGCCTCATCACTGAAGAGAATTTTACGGTAAAAAAATGGATCTTCGTTCAATTGATTTAACGACCAATCACTGAATTCACGGCGCAAACGATGGTCGTGTGGCTTTAATTCTTGCACCAATTGAATTTTGTATGGCACCAAACCCAAATCTTTACGTAAAATTTTCCATAAAGTCGATGGACAAAGTCCAATTTGCTGAGCACGACGACGAATCGATAAATTGTCGTTTTCTTCGACACTGGCCTCAACGACAGCAATATTTTCTTCTGTACGAACTCTTCTCATTCTTGTCGGTGGCTTGGCATCCAAAAGAGTGAATGTAGACCGAAATTTGGTAATTACGTTCTTTATGGTGGTCTCTGACGGACGATTATGTGCACCATAAAATTCACGAAGTGCTCTATAAACATTTTTAATTGAACACTGATTTTGAAAATAAATTTCCACGATTTGAAAACGTTGTTCTGGAGTTAACCTATTCATAATGATTTGCCAAACAATACTGAGTAGAAATGCCACTTTGAGCTGTCAAAACAACTGTCATAAAATAAAACGACATCTATCGGAAAAACAAACCTCCTAAAAAAACACCCGTTATAATACTGAACTCAAGAATTAATACAATTTCTAATTTTTAACTCAAATATGTCATAAATTTTTAGTTATTTGATGTAAAAAAAAGCAAAAACTTTTGATCTTGGATTCCCGGCTTTTCAAAATGACTTGCAAATTAAAGTAAAAGAGATTCGGCATTGATTTATTATATTCCCAATATGAGTTAATTAAGTAATATATATGATTTATAAGGACATAGCATAAGTAAGGCTATTTAAAATAACCTAAGCATTCATTTTTCTCAACGAAACTTTGTGGGGACTAAATTAACTGCGCCCGAATTAATTCATCCTAAAATTTCTTTGTATAACGGAATATTTAAACAACATTTCTAACGGGTGGCCCATCTAGCATTGGCAATTTCAACTACTGGTTATTTTGAGTGTGGCAACACTTAACGTCATTCGCGTTATGATTGATTGATTGATTGTAATGTATAACCAATGGCCAGGCAATTTAGAGAGACCCCCGGATAGCGCCGGACCCACCATACACCTTTTTTACATTTAACAAGATATGCTAGGAAGGAAGGATAGGATAGGAAGAATAGGATAGGCATATTAAATATAACCGAATTACCCGGCTACAGACACCTAAGTAGTAAATAGTTGGTAAATTGTTAATTGAAAATATAATGAAAGGCGGTTAGCACAAACAAGATAGCACAATTATTTTTGATTTTTTTGGATATAAATCTTCAGCAATCAGCATTCTAAAAAAAATTATAATTATAATTAAAAATTTATAATTAATTAAGTTGCAGTAAATTTCCTGAAATAAAATTGACTTAGAGGATGGTCACCCAGTTTCCACTCGATCCAATGCATTTGGTTGACTTGGGAATCGCAAAAAAATGTTGATACTTTTACTAGATAAAATTAAACCTGAAACTAAAATATTGATGTCTGAGTTATATACCTCTTATGCTAGATATGTTCCGATGGAATTTTCTCGAAAGCCGCGAGGGTTCAATGAAATAAGTAGATGGAAAGCGACGGAATTTAGATTTTTTATTTTATACGGGGTGCTTCCACTTTTTAAAGATCAAATTTTTTCTAGCTTTTAGTGGTCAGTGTTCGACTTTTATCAAATAGAGCTGCTTGCACCGAAAACGTAGAAAACGCACAAATACTTTTAAATCAATTTGTAGCATTATACCCCCAAATTTACGGATTGAAACATGTTAACTACAACGTGCATTGTATATTGCATTTACCTGGCTACGTTAATTTGTACGGTCCTTTAGATTCGTTCTCAGGGTATAAAAATGAAATTTTTTTGCAGGAAATAAAAAGAACTATTAAAAAACCTACAAATATTTTAAAACAATTATTTAATAGGATTAGAGAGAGGGAAAATTTAAATAAGTTCGTTTTAGACAATAAGTTTGATCACGTTGGAACATTTGAAGATTGTAACCGGTTTAAATCATACGAATACGACACGTTTACATTTAAATCTAATTTTAAAGATAGTTTTTGCTCAATTCATGCCCAGACCGTACAAATTTCATTTTTTATTGAAAATTTCAGTAAAGTAAATAATTGTCACTTAGTGAGAGGTAGAAGGTATTACAATTATTCGTCATATTTCGAAAAACCGATGGACTCCAAAATTTATCTTGGAATAATAGTTGTCAGTGATCTTGCAGAAAACCAAGAAGTTTTCCCCGTCTCACAAATTAAAACAAAATATTGTCGTTTACCTTTAGATATTCCTAGAAAACAATACCTTTTAATTCCCACGCTTCATGAAAGTAGTTGTTCTTTCTTCGGTTAACCGTTATGTTGGAACTTATTGAAATTGACTATGTAACTTACTCGTTTGATATGATATGATATGATAGAGGCGTACAGGCCAGCCATAACGGCGATCCTAGGTACGTTACCATAATCCTGAAATATCAACAATCAAATAACAAATTATATCTGAATGCGAATAATATTTCAGCATCATGCGGGCCCAGGCCCTGCCTGCATCCATTACAGATAAGGTTAGTTAGGAAAGGATGTTAGTCACAGAAACGACTAGGGCGAACCGCAGCAAAGTCATTTTCTAACTGCTTAAATATATTAGAATGTTAGTCTCAATTAAATTCACACTCTAGATTCACACTCTAGCAGTGAGATTGGTCTGTATGATGTTACTTCTTCATCTGGTTTACCTGGTTTCTTTAGCATAATTATTTGGGCCATTTTGAAGCATTTGGGTACATACTTCAATCTCATACAGGCATTAAATAAGTATGTGATTAAGATGATTGCTCATCAATTCCTGGTGCTTTTTTATGATTAAGATTTTTGTCGATTTCTTTAGCAATTTCCATTGGCGTGACCCTTTTAAAGTCCTGATTTGGTTGATAAACAGGTGTTACATCAATGTTGGATTGAATGTCATGGGGTTGGAACACTGCTGCTAGGTGTTGAGCAAAGAGTTCCGCTTTTTCTTTGTCTTGTCGAACCCAACTGCCTTGAGCATTCCTTAAACGTGGTACTCGAACTACAGGTCGTTTAAATCTTCTGGTTGCTTTCCAAACGAGTAGTCTTTATCCATTTCTGGACCTAGTCCGCTTAAGTAGTTATCGAGGCAATTCTGTTTGAAATTTTTGATTAGTCTATTGGCTTTGTTACTTATTCGATTAAAAGTTGTCTTGTCAGCGGGATGTGAGGTGCCATATTCTCCTCGCCCTTCTTCTTGCCTTGATTTGTTCCCTGATTTCAGCCGGGTATTTGACTGCAATCTCCGCTTTGTCCTTTGATTCAGGAGTAGCTAGTCTGGCAGCCATTCGAGTGTATTCAATAAAATTGTTTGTTTGTTGTTCCAATTCTTCATTGCTTTTGATACTAACGTTTAATTCAACCAGCTCTTCCAATTTTTCTCTGAAGATGTTCCAATCCGTGAATCTATTAGTAAGGTTTTGCTTTTTCTGTTTCTTTAATACTGTAGCGCTTACTGACAACAGTACAGGAATGTAGTCAGATGTTAGGTCGTTAATTCCTTCGACTCTAGTGTAACTTAGAGGAATACCTTTTATGATGAAGAAATCCAGTAGATCTGGTATTTTTCCTGCATCCGTTGGCCAATACGTTGGCCCCCCTAGGGACAGATACTCGCATTTGTTTTCATGAATGGCATTGAACAAGGTATTACCTTTCCCAGGAGAAATAAGCCTGGAACCGCAAGCTGTATGTTTTATATTGTAGTCCCCTCCAATAATAAATCTTGGACCGAGCTTATTGAAGACGTTATTAAATTGTAACTTCGTTGGTGTACGCCGTGGAGGACAGTACGCTGCTGCAATATTTAGATCTGCGCCATTATATTGGATTGAGATAACAGTTGCTTGCAAATAGTTTTCACGAATATCCTCTTGTCGATTGTGTTTGATATTATTTTTGATTAGTACAGCTGAACCACCTCTAGCTCTTTCACTAGGATGGGTTGTCCAGTAGGAATTAAAACCCCTTATTCTGATAAAGCTCTTGTTGGCGAAGAGCCGCGGAACGCAATTTTGTAAAAATTGCTGTGTCGCTCGAGCTTTGTGTGACGGTGCCGAGTCCTGTTGGAATGTCCAACGGTTCGTACCAAAGTGTTAACGTGCCCAAGGTACCAAAGCATCGTTTAGGATCTTTTGGCGGTACACCTCTTGGTTTACCTTGACTCCATGTTCGATGAAAACGAGGGAAGTGCGTCCATCTGCAGTCACTGCAGCCCAAACCATAACATAAGCTGGTGATTGCTTGCGCATGGCAACTCTTGTGTCCAAATCATCGTTGGACTTGTGCTCTAACCAAACGTTGAGAGGAGAAAATTTTCTCATCAGAAAATACAATTTTTGGAATCTCATCACGTTCGGCCAAGACCTTCAATGCTCGTATATATATATATATATATATATATATATATATATATATATATATATATATATATATATATATATATATATATATATATATATATATATATATATATGTATATATATCTATATATATATATATATATATATATATATATATATATATATATATATATATATATATGTATATATATATATATATATATATATATATATATATATATGTATATATATATATATATATATATATATATATATATATATATATATATATATATATATATATATATATATATATATAAAATATATATATATACATATATATATATATATATATATATAAAATATATATATATATATATATATATATATATATATATATATATATATATATATATATATATATATATATATATATATATATATATATATATATATATATATATATATATATATATATATATATTGATATATATATATATATATATATATTTTCACAATATCTTGTGTACTAAAATGTTGTGTTTATGTGCGAACTTATATAATTTCTTATGTTTTTGATTGAAAATTATTAATATTGAGTGGTAAATAAATTAATAAAATTGAGAAATGGGAGACACTATATTGAACATTTTAATTCTTTGCTTTATAATTTTTTATTATACCGATGCTAACAAGCTGAAATGATAAACCCGGCATTTATAATAAAAAAAATTTTGTCTTTCTTTTCACCAATACTAATACAAAAGTCGGGTAATATTTTTCATTTTGGTTTACATAAAAATCGGGTAGCTTTTTTTTTTGCTAAATTCGAACGAATATGACAATAGTAAGACCTGAATTATTAACGAAAACTCCTTCTGGTGTAATCATAGAAATAGAGTATATAGAATGAATGTAAGCAACTGTCAAGCGTCACAAATTCGGAGGGTAAAAGAGGAAGCAGATAAATTAACAGGGCCGCATTTAGAATCTTTTCGATCGAATGCAATGAAGTTAGGAAGTTAAAATTAAAAAATTATTTAAATTTAATTACATTTTTATTTCTTTAATAAAAGTGCATTAATTATTTTAATTTAAATACAATATTATGTGTATAAAAAATAGTAATTATAAAACCACTACGCTTATTTATTTCACATTAGTTTAAAATGTAATAAAGGACTTGTTTCTTTTGGTTAATTTATATGACCTTTGGTCAATTCAACCGGATGTCATAATATTTTTCTATGATAGAATGTGCTAACAAACTAATGTGTTCTTGGGAATGACTATATTGATCTTCATCATTGAAAATATTTACACTAATTAGCTTGTGAAGAACGTTATAACTTACTGTTTTAAACAATTTAGAACTAGATCGTAGTTGCGTTATGTTTTTGTAGTCCGCAATAGCCAATTCCCGCTTTAATACTGCTTCGGAATATTTACAAATTTTTAATACTGACGGCGAAGGAGTTAAAAGACTACCCCTATTTTTTAAATTGATTAGCGATTTATAAGAATTACATTGGTGTATTAATTTGCAACAGTCCTCACAATTCAATTTTCTAAATAAATATCGGACTATAAATCCCTATGTATTCAATAACATTAATTGAAAATTCACTTAGTATAATTGGGTATCCAAAAAAATCTTCGTCCTACATATTAGATTCGTCTACTTTAGAACTTTCTTGGTCAATTGAAATATCATCTGATGAGGCTTCAACCATTGCTTTGCAATTCTCCATATTTTGGTAAACTTAAAACAAATGTTTACATTATAATTTCTGTAAAAAATTGTATTTACAGTACATATAAAAATAACAACATTTTTACAAATAAAAATAAATTATGAAAAGAAAAGCACATGAAACAATCAACACCCACGTTTCGAACCATAGTAATATGATAAATGCGGCACTGGTAAACACATTTGTTTACAAAAAGAAAGAACCCACGCTAATAACCAAAATTGTTTTCTTATTTTTACCTGATTTTTAACTTAAATTAAGGATAATTTTACCACAAATCACTTTCTTTTTAACATAATTTACATTTTATTTTATATAAACACTTACTGATGGTACGAAATTCCTTCTTGTAATTTTTTAGGCTAATTACCAGTTTTTCACGAGACACTTCATTTTATTAAATGTTTCTAATTTTTATTACTAAAATGATGCACTACACACAATCCACTAACTATTTTAATAATATTTTAATTATTTTAATTAATATTTTCAAGATTTTTTAAGAGCACAAAATTTAACGCGTCACTTTAAACAAAAACAAAAACTGGTTTGAGGGGTTTTTTCTTTGACATATAAGACCGCCATACGCATTTTTTATATAACCATCCTGCTCATCGTGTGACACATAAAATAGTGAATTTTATATGGGAAAATCTTTACATTCATTCTATAGTTTATAATTCTATGGGTGTAATAAAAACTAGATGGCATTCAAGTTTTTGGAAATATTTCGAACTATGGGACATTTACATGTAGAAAATTGTTTTATTTTGCAAATGTTTGCAGGTAAATAAAAAGAATCCCCTATATAAAAATATTCAATATGCGAGAGAGAAATAAACAATGCCATATGGTAATGCCATAATTTTTTTATAGCATAATTAGCATTTTTGCCATAATTGTTTTCTATAGCGTCTATTTTTATTATGAATCCTTATCATTTATAAATATAAAATAATTTGTTTTATTAATTTTAAAAATGTTGCCAGAAAAATACTCAGATCGAATATAAAGGGTGTGCAAACACAAATTATTTAAGAAATGGTTCAATTATGTATGGAACAAAATATCGGCCAAATGGCCGCCGCGACCTCGGCGGCACACCTCCACCCGATGGTCCAAATTTTCGATGACGGCATAATTGAGATTCTATGCCGTTAATGTGCCGAATTATCTCATCCTTTAGCTCTTGAATTGTTGCTGGCTTATCGACGTACACCTTTTCTTTCAAATAACTCCAAAGAAAGAAGTCCAAAGAAAGAAGATAAATATATATATATATATATATATATATATATATATATATATATATATATATATATATATATATATATATATATATATATATATATATATATAAATGAAAATTATATATAAAATGTATCTTTAATTGTGAATTATACAGAATGTGTTTCAACGATTCTTATTACATCATTAAAAAGAAGAAATATGGTGGGGTTTACCAGAAAAAAATATTACATTTTTTTAAAATTGTTCATTAACTTGCTTACTGTGCACGTAATTCTTAAATTTGTGCTAGGGTTTTTTAATTTCTTATCACTCGCTATACGAAGAAGAAAAACCTATGTATAATGGAAACTTAAAACGATAGTGTTTCGTGAGTTTTCTACATTTTACTCGTATGCTAATTTTATTTCCCTGCCGTTATAGTGAAGAAAAATGTATTTTTGTCTTTGTTGATTTACAGTATAAGCAAATCGTTTACATGAATGGTTGTGCTCGTTTTGATTTTTGCTTTTAATTTAACAAAAAATTTACTCAATCGTCATTTTATTCAAATTAAATTATGTTTGATGATATTTTGGGTAATGCCACTTTACCCATATGTACGAGTATATGCCTTTAAAAGTGTATATATTAATTATTTATTTATGCGAGAAATGAAATGTTCATTCGAAATTTGTTTATAAAAAACTAATAATATGTTTATTGGAATTTTTTTATTTTATTATATTGATTTGTGAAAGTAGGGTAAAAATTGTGAAAAATAGCCTTATTTGATGAGATTATGTAATAAATTTAAGTCTTTGTGTGAGTTAACAAATGTGTATTTATATTGAATATATGTACAAAATACACTTTTGATAATTGTTTGTGTTCTTATACGTTTTCTGTTGATAATATCTGCTAGATTAATGTATTTCATTTTGAATACAAAGTTACACTACGTTTATTTAGGTACTATTTATTCGAGTAAATTTCTAATACAAATTTGAACTACAGTGTCTTATTAAATAATATTGGCAATATAATTTTTCAAAAAACTTTAATACTAAAAGTCAAAAAATGTTTTAGTATGATTGATTGGGTATCGATAGTACGTCATTCACAACGACGTTTTAGTAATTATGTTGGTGGGCGAACACCAGCTCGTATGAAAAAAAGGCGACGGCGTATACCAACTTCATCGACATTTGGCATTGCGTCTTCGTCAATAAATGACAACAGGTCTTCGTCTTGTTGTTGTATTAATGTGAGTAAATAAAACTTATATATTTGTGAAAAAATGTTTCGAATTTAAATATGAATATTGATTAAATCGGAATTTCATTATTTCGATATTTGATTTCACGTACATTTTTGGCGATTAAAATTTTATTATAATTCATTCTAGAATAAAACCTTACTACGTATTCTACGGCAACGCAATTTAATGAGATTAATGAAATTAATAAATTGTTGGCTTCTGTTTTCGGCAGTAAACATAACATGTCTTAAATTCATTGTGTGGTGTAATTCAATGTTTATAATACGATGATTAGTCAATTGAAGTACAGTAAAACCTGCAAAGTTAATCACCGAAGTTTGGCCCGTTTCTTGAAACAAACAAGTCAAACAATATTTATTTATTTATTTCGCTGATTTATTTTACATTACGCGAATTCAAGATACATTAGCAAGTTATATCCAGATTAATGATTGTTAAGTTTATTGAATCTAGAACAGAATCCAGGGATGCTGGAAGAGGCGTGCTGCTGCTGGAAGAGGCATATTGGCAAGCTGTGACGGGGATCTCCTTTCCTTCCATTTTACAATTCTTTTATGATGTTCTCTCGAAGTCAAAAAATTTGGTAATCACAAATGATATCACCATCCATAACGGCAAAATAATTTTTACTTGGAATAATTAAACCCGCAAATTGATCAAATAAAGATTTTAATCCCACTATAATGTTAATTAGTAGTGATTTTCTGCCTAAAAACTTCTTTTTCTTTGATAAATTAATAAATGATAGAAAAAATAATACGAGTAATCGATGAAGAGACTGAGAACTCAGCGCCCTACTTTTTGTTAAATTAATTAACTCATCTAGCGTAAAGTTTTATTTGGGTCCCATACGAAACGGCACATTTAACAGCAGAATATGATAAAATAGAATGTCACAAACAGGATATCACAAATGATTACATAGTACACTAAAATATACGTCTCGGAACAGGGCTGATTAAAACAGTACGCCACAAAATAGTACATACTACACTAAAGTACATGGTGCGGAACAGGACAGTCTAAGACAACATCACAAAACAGTACATAGTATACTAAAGAACAAGATGTATATTGAAATATTTTCTGTAACTATTAAGTGAAGATTAATTTTATTTTAACTTAAAATCAATCTTTAACCAAAATTATTTTATAATTAGTTTAACTTAAGTCAAATCTGTACTTGATAATATATGTAGTAATAATCCATTAATGTACAACGTAATGTTTTGTCATGGCCTGTTTTAATTCGTCCTTTACCATGTACTGTTTTGTGGTGGTCTGTTTTGAAAAACGCCTTAGTGACCGGCTTCGGTTTTGTTCGCCACAAAATCTGCGTTAACCGCCTCGAGTTTGCAATAGACTTTTCAAATTTATCCAATTTAAAATATAATTTGTTTTAAACTAAATAACTTAGATCAAATAGTATTCTAAGTATAACAAAAAAAATCTATCATAAAAGTTATATATTTTTCTTGTAACATCAACGTTCTATATTGTTCTGCACAGTTCTGTATGATAACGAAACTGTTCTCGAGAACAACGATATTACAACAAAATTACAGAAATTCAATGATAGGTGTTTTTGTTTTACTTATAGAAGACTATTGATCTAAATTATTTAATTTAAAAAAAATCAAATTTGTAGGTTTAAATTTGATAAATTTGAAAAAAGCTATCGTTAACTCGGGCTGATTTTTTTAAAACGCAGCAACATATAGTTCAACAAATTTTGCTCAGTTATTATTCTTGTAGTATGTAGATCTGGACATATTTGACACTATTTGCTTGTACAATAATGGTGGCGGGCCTGATAGTGGTATGGTGTTTTGATACTGGCTTGAAAAAAGTACAATAAAAAAGTAAATGGTAAGTGAGACAGAAACAACAAAAACGAAAGGATCTACACTATTTTTCAAATGTCAAATACATTTTGTTTGTATAAACAAACTATTGGTGTACCAGTAAAAATGTTAAAAATTAATTGCAACTGAACTCAAATCACTTGCAACAGTTTTATAACAAAATGTTTTATTTGAATTACATGAAATGTTAAAAAAGTATTACAACATAATACTAAACTGCTAGAATTGCTCTCTTTATGGCTGGTTTTGCTCAATTTTTTTTACAAAATATTTGATATATTGTTTGCTCTCTCTCTTTCTCTCTCTCTCTTTCTCTCTCTCTTTTTCTCTCTCTCTTTCTCTCTCTCTCTCCCTCTCTGTCTCTCACACACAAAACATTTTGATTTTTCAGCGGCTGAATAATAAAATAGCGTTTCTGTTTTTGGAAATCAATTGTCAAATTTTATTTGATAGAATTGTGAGAACTGGTTTAATAATTTCTGCACCAATATCAACTTTGCCAGTTTTTGAGAGGGTTTTTGGGAACATTCTATTCTGGTTCATCGATATGGTAATTGTGAGTTTCAAAATGTGTCTGATGACCTACTTAAAATTTATTTATGGAATAGAAAGCAGTACGTCGCGATCACTGGCTACGAAATAATATCATATATTATAAAGTAAAAATATATACGCTACGAAGTGGACCAAAAAAAATTTGACTACCCCAATTTTTTACCTCTAAATTATACCCTTTTCCATACAAACCAAAGATAAAAAATGATCGAAATTTTCCCATAAAAATATCGAGTAATTTCCTTCTTGCTTGTATTCTGTGTTAATATTGGGCATAAAATACCATAAGAAAGTATTGCATCATTTTTATTTCAAATTTTTCTTGTGACGAACTATTACCCTTTTTGGTCGATCATTTGACATAAGCTAGCATTTCCATGGGTAAATTATAACCTTAGTTATAAAAAAGGTGGATCAGAATGCACAAATAACCAAAGAGGGCAATTTTACTTATTTACAATATAACACATCGCCTGAAAAGTTCCCGGTGTAACAAAGAAATACAATTTTTTGGAAAAATACACATTTTAATCATCAACATAATTTCCTTCTAGAGCGATACAACCAGTCCAACGCCTCTCTAACATTTCGATATCTGTTTTGTGGAACGATTGGTCTTTGTCCTCAAAATCAGCTTCAATCTCGGCAATCAATTCTTTATTGGAGCCAAATCTCTTTCCCTGGAACTTATTTTTGAGGTCTACAAATAAGTAATAATCGCTGGGGGCCAAACCTGGCGAATACCATATTGCGGGATGCGGAAACAATTCGTTGTGCAATTCGTGCAGTTTTGCCATTGTTGCGATCGACTTGTGACATGGTGCATTGCCTTGGTGAAAGAGAATTTTTTTCATGGACAAATGTTCGTGCAAAATATGACCAACACAATTGGTCTTTCAAAATAGTTCGTGAATTCTTTTTATGTTTTCTGGAGTCATAGCCTCATTTGGGCATTCAGAGCATGGTGCATCATCGGCGGTTGTACGACCACGTTTAAATTCAGCATACCAGTCAATTATGGTTGATTTTCCTGGAACAGATTCCGGATAACACTTATTGAGCCAATGCTTTGCTTAAACGGTATTTTTACCATCAAAAATCAATGATAATTAACATACGAAATTCTTTTTCTCCATTGTTTTGAAATTAACATAAGTAGCGTTACCCAAACAACTGTAACTCATAAATCATATTGGTTTTAAATTTGTAACACCATCAATGTATTAGACCGGGAACTCTTCAGGTGATGTAATATATTAATTGTACATATATTTATACGTATTTGAATGAACAAAAAATAAGTATTTATTTATTTCGAAGTGCTTAGTCAAAACCAACTTTCGTCAATATATGCCAAACTGATTAGTTTCAAGGTTAATCAAGATTGTCACTACACGTCCTCCTCGAGGTAATTTTTATGATCCCTTTTCTCTTTCTGTATGATCATTATATTTATTTTCCACAATTTATCGCATATTTATACAGGGTGTCCCTAAAGTAACTGACACGAATGGTACCGTTGGATTCCTTGATCAAAATGATGGTGAGGTTACTGCTATCACTTCGCACGTTAAAGCTCCCAATCAAGTTATAGAACTTTAAAGAGGAGCCTTCCAACACAGCACCTTGTATAGGGTTTTCCAATAAGAGTGATATGATTTCTTTAAAAAAAACACACTAATTGTTAAGGAAATTGAAATGTTTTTTATTTAATGTGAAGTACAATCGATACAATTAAGTTCTGAATAAAACGTCATTCAAATGGCCTTCACGACTTCTTCTGCAGGAACGAATTCGATGAACCCAATTTTCGAGCACTTTTTCCACTAAATCAAGTCGTATGTCATGAATAGCACGTTCAGTATTGACTTGTAATTGAAGAGCGTTTGGTTTATTAGTAAAGACCAATGACTTCAAATAACCCCACAAGAAATAGTCTAATGGTGTTAAATCACAACTTCTTGGAGGCCATAACAATATCACAATTTTTTTAAATAATCGAATCTCCAAACTTTTCTCGCAATAATTCAATTGTTGCACTTGCTGTGTGGCACGTAGCCACGTCTTGTTGGAACCAAATGTTGTCAAGATCAACTTTTTCCAATTTCGGCCATAAAAAGTTGGTTATCATCGATCTATACCGATCTCCATTGACAGTAACGGTGTTACCAGCTTCATTTCGAAAAAAATACGGACCGATGATTCCACCAGACCAAAAACCACACCAAACTGTCAATTTAGGTGAATGTAATGGTTTTTCATGAATAATTTGTGAATTTTCTTCGCACCAGAATCGACAGTTTTGTTTAATTACCGCACCACTCAGATGAAAGTGAGCCTCATCGGAGAAGATGATTTTCTTAAAAAAATCGTTATCGTTTTCAAGTTGTTCTAAGGTAAAATCAGCAAATTCACGACGTTTACTGTGGTCCAATGGCTTCAGTTCTTGAGTGAGAACAATTTTGTACTGATGCAAACCTAAATCATTTCTCAAAATCCGCCAGGTTGTGGTTTGAGACAGTCCCAATTCTTGAGAACGTCTTGGAATCGACAAATTGCGGTCTTCAGTAACACTTGCGTGAACGTCAGCAATATTTGCATTACTTCGAGCGAATCTTTGTCTTATTGGTACTTCAACATTTTGTAAAGAAAATCTACGCTCAAAATTTTCAACAATTCGACGAATAGCGAGCGCACTTGGACGATTATTACGACTATAAAATGGCAACAGCGCACGAAAAGGTGCAACTGGAGAACGATTATTTTGATAATAAAACTGAATAGATTGTAAACGTTGTTCTTGCGTATATCTCACCATGATGAAATTGTAAACATTACTGAATACAATGAAACAAAAAATGACAGATTATGACATATTACAAATGGCCGAAACGTCACTTAAAAATCATATCATTCCTATTGGAAAACCCTATATTAAAGAAACGATCTTGCGAGATAACAAATTTTATTTTTAAGTAATAATTTCATTAAAAAGCTGATAACATTCTCTTACGGTATAATAGTTATGCGCATTTAGTTAAAAAGTATTTCAAATTTAAACAAAACTTTTAGAATTCTAATTTTGGAATTTTTTTTTTTGTTTCTTTCACTCTTAATAATTACTTTACGTCAGTAAATACTTTTTGATGAAAACATAGATCAGACTCTTAGCTTTCAGAAAAGCTAACTATTTGTCATATATGCTGTATGTTATCTAAAAATTAAAAGTTCACAATAAAAATATTGTGTTTTCTTTATTAGACACAAGTATGTTGGTACCAATATGTACTAGCATTAAATAATATTATTTATAAATATTTACAGTAAATGCTCAAAATGATTAACGTTAACTGTTAACAAAATGGTTTTGTTTCATAAAATAATTGAATGTAAATTAGTCATCAGGCAATCTGTGAATTTAAACGTGAGTTAGTTAACATTTAAATTTATTAAAAAATGAATCATTATATAAGCTCTAGTGAATATGTGGATATGGTATGCGTGTTGTGCGATGCTAATGGACCTCGGACGATTGTTCAACGGATATATCGATATCGATACCCTAATCGTAGATTGCCATCAGTCAAAACTTTTATAATGCAGACCGCGGAATTTGCGGGAAAACTTTACAAATAATCGGAGAGACCTACCAGGACGTAAATCAACATCACAATATAATACTGAAAGAGTGCTGCGTGAAGTTTATAATAATCCAACGATTAGCATTTGAAAAATTGCAGCAAAACCCGGAATTTCAAAATCTATAGTGCACAGACAAATTAAAACCGACAATTTCCATCGTTTTCATTATCAAACGGCACAAGACATTTTGGAAAATGATAAAATATTAAGAAAAAAAATTGTGTGGATGGGCAATTGGACAGCAAATCCAAGATTTTTGCTTTCCGAAGAAGATAATTTTTACTGACGAAGCTGCTTTCACTCGGGACGGGTGTATAAATTTACACAACTCACATTTGTGGGTAATCAGGCAATCCCCATTTAAAGATTGTAAACCATTATCAACATAAATTCACAATATATGTATGATGTGTTATTTTTGGAGATGATTTACTAGGACCAATCGTACTTCCAGATATATTAGATGGTTCAAAATATTTAAATTTAAAAAAATGCAATTTGAAGAACTTTTGGAAGAAGTTTCATAGATACATTTGCGATGGTGGAGCTTGAAACCTCATGTTGCAAAATTTGTACGATTGCACTTAAATACTTTGTTTCGATGGCAGTGGATTGGCCGTGGAGAACATATACAGTGGCCACCAAGATCACCGGTTCTAAATCCATTAGATTTTTACCTCTGGAGTCATCTAAAAGCTAAAGTTTATTAATCATCTCTCCAAGATAAAGAAACTTTAATTACTAGAATATGTGATCATTTATTTGATTAATAAACATAGTATATCGAAAGCTGTTTCTTCTTGTAACTTTAAATGAAGTAAAAGTAAATTTATATAGAGCATGAGTATCTAGGAAGCAGTTTCTACATTTTCATTCAAACTGTAACTGTGTTATTGTATTAACAATTGTCAAATATTTATTGAACTAACATTATACTAACTTTGACTACTTAGGTGTCTGTAACCGAATCAAGTCTATCATATTTAACAACCTTTCCTATTCCTTCATTTTGTTATGTGTAAAGAGTGTACATTGTGGCAAAAATCCTTGCTTAGTCTTGGCCGTACATTCTAATCAATCAATCAATCAAAACTTCGATTTGCGAGTTTGTTTTACTCGTTTCTTCTTTTTGTTAAAGAACGTCGCTATGCTTTATGCGGGCTACCGTGGATGAACATGTTCAACCTGCCGCCATACCAAGACCGCCTCAAACTAATTGACTTACAACCACTTAGTAAGCACCGAGTTATTGCAGACGTGGTTTTCGTTCATCAATTACTAACCGGCAGTATCGACTCTCCTGTTCTTTTAGAAAAGATAAATGTAAATGTAAATTCGCTAGATTTAAGAACGGTACCTATCTTTCGAATCGACCATCATAGAACTGATTATGGTAACAATGAGCCTGTCTCCAGAAAATATTCTAGGGAATATTTAGCGCGAGGGTAATCAACACTGGCACATATTTAACTTAACTCTTTTGATATTTTATTTAACTGATTTTTTTTTGTTATATTTGGTTTTATTTTATTTTGT
Organism: Nephrotoma guestfalica; assembly: GCA_963691935.1. Taxonomy (NCBI): domain Eukaryota; kingdom Metazoa; phylum Arthropoda; class Insecta; order Diptera; family Tipulidae; genus Nephrotoma; species Nephrotoma guestfalica. Next base: position 157,649,128 of record OY829913.1, read on the forward strand.
TTCATTTATAAATTTTTTAAATCTGTTTGTACTAAGCAGCCTCACCTTTCTTTTTCCTTCCGTCGACGACGGGTATGGTTTTGCTTAACTATCCACGGAGTTTGCCCTTTTATAGCCATATTTAAGTACTTTTTCGATGATTTCAGCGCCTATTTCGCGAATAACCGTCGCATTGTTATGTTTTAAAGCTGGAATTGTCTCTGGATTATCCGCATATCTTTAACGAAACCCCATATAAAAAATCCAACGGCGTCAAATTGCAGCTCCGGGCAGGCCAATTAACATCTCCAAAACGGTTGATTAAACGGTTGTCAAATTTGGCGCGCAAGAGATCGATTGTAAATCGATTTGAGGCCATAAAAAGTTGTTCAGCCTGGCTCTGTAAGGGTCGCCATTGACGGTAACGGCGTTTCCAACAGAACCCGATTTTTCGAAGAAAAATGGGCCATGAATGCCACCCCTCCAAAATCCCCACCAAACCGTCACCCTTGGTGGATGCATTGACTTCTTTACGAACCCAATATGTGGTTATTCCGAATCCCACAGCCGAGATTTCTGCTTGTTTAAACAGCCTCCGAGATGAAAATGCGCTGAAAAGATGATTTTTTTGACCAAAATCGACGTCATTATGAAGCTAGTCTATGACCCACCCAGAGAAGTGATGTCGAAGCGGATCTTTCAACGGCTGAGTCATCTAAATTTTGTAGGCAAATAATCCAAGATCTTTGTGCAGTATTCTTCGCACTGTCCGAGCTCAGAGACCACTTCTGTCATCCAATAGCAAACCGTTTTTCAGAACCGGACTTTCTTCAACAATTTCACTACAGCGGTTCCGCTTGGCGCTCTTTCACGACCCATATTTCTTTTCAAAATTAGAACGGTTTCGGTTACAAAACACTTACTTTGAAAATAAGTTTTTAATATTTCGAAACACTCCTCCAGCAAAAACATGATTGTTTCGTGACGCGGAATATCAGACCGATGAGCTATCACAATTTCAAGCAAATCGTTCAAAAAAGTGTTGCCATAGTCTATGATTAAAAAACAAACCAGTATATGGCCCACAAAAACATACATATTTTGCTGCTTGTTAACTTCCAAATTTTTCCCAATTTCACTGGTTAAGCAGTTCGATACATTCTTTTGCATTCTTTTTTGATTTATATATATATATATATATATATATATATATATATATATATATATATATATATATATATATATATATATATATCTATATATATATATATATATACATATATATATATATATATATATATATATATACATATATATAATATATATATATAATATATATATATAGTATAGTATACTGACTATATATATGTATATATATATATATATATATATATATATATATATATATATATATATATATATATATATATATATATAGTCAGTCACTAGCCACCCTTTACCATGAAAACAACCCCACATTTCTGAAGCATAAATGACTGCACTTGTTTGAAAATTTCAAAAATACATAGATATTTCAATATCGAATAAAACAGAAGACCGATTTACAGGTCTCACCATAGAAGTGCTATTCGATTTTTGACATGTAACTTTTAAGCATGCAAACCAATTTGTTTATTATTATGCAGTTTATTTAGCCACCCTACTATATTTATTTATTCCCATGCCTAACCGTACGTCTCAAAATTTTTGGCTGGCGGATTTTTAGATAAGACTGACAATTTACGAAAGTGCGCGATATTCTTAACAGGGTAAGTAAGCTATGAATAGAAATATGTTTTGCCAAATCTTATGAAAAAATTTAAATCGATGTCAGCGATGTCTAAACTTAATCACTAGTAGATATGGACGAGCGACACTTTGACCTATCTAAAGTGGCATGGGCCATTTCAATAAAAAGTGTTGTACCCGACTAAAGATTTTCTAGATATCCTATATTATTCATATAATATTGCGAATAGAATTGCTCACGCACGTCATACCAATTAACAAAAACTTAAGAGATGTATAGGCATAACCACTAGTAAGTATGGACAGAGGACACTTAGGCCTATTTAAATTGGTATGTGCTATTCCAATTCAAATAGTTGGGCTCGTTTTGGATTTTCTATATACATATCGTATATTATTCATAATATTGTGAATGGAATTGTCCACACGCCATAAAAATTACAAATACACAATCCTAACTAAATTGTTATGTCTTATTCCAATAAAAATGGTTGAGCCTCATCGGAGAGATTTGTTAATTAATGTGATGTGTTCTATTGGCAATATTATTGTATATAAATAATAAGATAACTAGAAAATCCTCAGTCTAGTTCAACAATTTTTATTAGAATAACACATACTAATTTAAATAGACCTAAGCATTCCCTTTTAATGGTATGCTAGTGGTTACGCTCAGACATATCTGAGATTTATGTACACCAAGGTCTCGCTTTACGTCGTTATTCGATTCCACACGTAGAGACGCAAACTGAATTTCGACGCATAGCGAACAATTTAAAATATGTATCTGTCCGATATAACGGCACCACTAAACTGAAATGAACAACGACCATTGTATGAGCAAACTCATAAGGAGTACGCATGCCTGTACCTCTTATGAGTTTGCTGATACAATGATCGTTGTTCATTTCAGGTGAAAGAAATGGTATTCAGTCAGTTACACTTTATATGTGGGTCTTCTGTATTTTTTGCCCGAAGCAGTTATCACTGTAACTTTCTTTGTTGTTCTTTGCTACGCTGTTTCCTTTCTAAATTTTGCTTTGTATTTTCCTTGACTTTGTTTTATGGCCACGTATATTGTATCCGCAAACTCATATATTTTGGATTCTACTTTCTTTAAATTTTCTCTTCGTAGATTGGTTTGTTTATATATATATATATATATATATATATATATATATATATATATATATATATATATATATATATATATATATATATATATATATATATATATATATATATATATATATAACGGGTGATTTTTTAAGAGCTTGAGAACTTTTTTTTAAAAAAAAACGCATAAAATTTGCAAAATCTCATCGGTTCTTTATTTGAAACGTTAGATTGGTCCATGACATTTACTTTTTGAAGATAATTTCATTTAAATGTTGACCGCGGCTGCGTCTTAGGTGGTCCATTCGGAAAGTCCAATTTTGGGCAACTTTTTCGAGCATTTCGGCCGGAATAGCCCGAATTTCTTCGGAAATGTTGTCTTCCAAAACTGGAATAGTTGCTGGCTTATTTCTGTAGACTTTAGACTTGACGTAGCCTCACAAAAAATAGTCTAAAGGCGTCAAATCGCATGATCTTGGTGCCCAACTTATCGGGCCATTTCTTGAGATGAATTGTTCTCCGAAGTTTTCCCTCAAAATGGCCATAGAATCGCGAGCTGTGTGGCATGTAGCGCCATCTTGTTGAAACCACATGTCAACTAAGTTCAGTTCTTCCATTTTTGGCAACAAAAAGTTTGTTAGCATCGAACGATAGCGATCGCCATTCACCGTAACGTTGCATCCAACAGCATCTTTGAAAAAATACGGTCCAATGATTCCACCAGCGTACAAACCACACCAAACAGTGCATTTTTCGGGATGCATGGGCAGTTCTTGAACGGCTTCTGGTTGCTCTTCACTCCAAATGCGGCAATTTTGCTTATTTACGTAGCCATTCAACCAGAAATGAGCCTCATCGCTGAACAAAATTTGTCGATAAAAAAGCGGATTTTCTGCCAACTTTTCTAGGGCCCATTCACTGAAAATTCGACGTTGTGGCAGATCGTTCGGCTTCAGTTCTTGCAGGAGCTGTATTTTATACGGTTTTACACCAAGATCTTTGCGTAAAATCTTCCATGTCGTCGAATAACACAAACCCAATTGCTGCGAACGGCGACGAATCGACATTTCACGGTCTTCAGCAACACTCTCAGAAACAGACGCAATATTCTCTTCTGTACGCACTGTACGCATTCGTGTGGTTGGTTTAATGTCCAATAAAGTAAACTGAGTGCGAAACTTGGTCACAATCGCATTAATTGTTTGCTCACTTGGTCGATTATGTAGACCATAAATCGGACGTAAATCGCGAAACACTTTTCGAACCGAACACTGATTTTTGTAATATACTTCAATTATTTGCAAGCGTTGCTCGTTAGTAAGTCTATTCATTATGAAATGTCAAAGCATACTGAGCATCTTTCTCTTTGACACCTTGTCTGAAATCCCGCGTGATCTGTCAAATACTAATGCATGAAAATCCTAACCACAAAAAAATCACCCTTTATATATATATATATATATATATATATATATATATATATATATATATATATATATATATATATATATATATATATATATATATATATATATATATATATATATATATATATATAGAAGTTAACACATGCTATAATTAGGTTCCCACAAAAATGCAGTAACATCATATTACTCGCGTAGCATAAATAAATAAATCAGACTACACGCGCATCCGGAATAAATGCCGATTAAGTATTTTCTTAGGCTAGGTTCCAAGTATGGATATTGTAAGTAAAGCAGTTGTAATCCAGAATTTGTAATGTTAAGTTAATTTAGTCATAATAATTAGTTAAGTGAAAATTTGTATAATTAAAGTGTAACGAAAATCATATTGAATAAATAAATAAATAAAAGTGAAAGAAAAGAAAATAAAAGAATAAAAATCAGAATTTGATTTTTTTTAATAATTTGTGAATATAAAAACTTAACTGGCGCCGAAACAGGGACCCTTGATAAAAGTCTAGGAAAAAAGTGTTAACCGTATTTAACCATTAATGCAGATAAAACTAAGTGTATGAACATCAACGTGGCGTAATATTTAAACATAATAGTGATCGCTAATTGTTAACGATTAAAATTGTGAAGTGCACTTAACTCTAACACTATTAATATTTAACCAGAATATTAAATTGTTAACCATAACATTTGTTAAAGACAAATCGAGTAAAAGTCAGGGGTGGGAAAGGAAGCCCCCCAGTAACGAGATACGTAAGAAGGCGTTGAATTAAATCGAAGGGAATCAAGTACAACCAGGACAGAACCCACTCAACCTAATTCAACAGCGGCCCATCCATTTACAACGAGACAAAAATTTCAACTAGATGACAGGGGTACCAAACAACAGATTACAATTCCAGAAGTTAATCATACTTCTGTCATTTTATATGTAAGTTTATAAAAAAAAATTTTTTATATAGTTTGTGAACATTTGAACAATAACTTAAAGAAAGAATAAAATTTAATTAAATAAATTGACATTATATTATATCAAAACGCAGATTTAGAAGAAAATTATTATTTTTAAGGAAAAAGAAAAAGAAGTAAAATTAACAAAAGTTTTAGATTTTTTGAAACGGATAAAAATTAAGAAGTGAAATTAAAATTTTTAGCAACAAAAATTAAAGGAAAATTATTATTGTAAATATAACCTTGAATAATTCAAACAGAAAAATTAAAAACTTATAATTTAAAATTAAAGTAGTTAAAGATTAATTAAGAAATTTATCTAGAAAATTTACGAAAAGTTATTTTTGATTGGTGATTATTGTAAAACAAAATTTTATATACCAGAATCTTTCGCTATATTTTAAATTGATAATTCGAAATTAATTAGTGATAGTTAAAGGAATATATTGATTAACTGAATTTTAACGAATACTTCGAATATTAGCAAAATGGTTAATGAGAAAATTGTCAAACCCTCTGTACTCGGAGCGTGCGGTAGTGCAACTGGCACCACGAGTAATAATTCAATAGACCTATCACAACTAACTAATATTATATCGGAAACCGTGGCAGAACAGACCAGACAAATTAATAATCACAATAACAGTAACAATAATGATCAGACGATAGACGACAGATATCGAGAGAATCTGAACGATCTAGAAAAAATACCAGACATAGTGAAATGCCTAAGGGAATTCTCCGGTTTGCCAGGAGCTGGCTCTTGGAAAAAGAGTGTAGATAGAGTTTTACACGTATACGAGCACTTACAAGGCACTCCCAAATACTATGGCATATTGAGCGTCATACGCAATAAAATTATAGGCCACGCGGACGTGGCACTAGAATCATATAATACTCCTCTCAATTGGCAAAAGATTGCCAAGTGCCTAGCTCTGCATTATGCGGATAAAAGGGATCTTGGCACCCTTGAATACCAAATGATAACTCTAATACAGGGCAACCTGACAATACTAGAATTTTACCAAAAGGTTTATCAGCATTTGTCCCTAATATTAAACAAACTGTCCTGCATGGATATGGGGCAAGAGCCCCTCAATAATCTAACTGACACATATCGAGATAAAGCACTCGATACTTTTGTCAGAGGCTTGAAGGGAGATTTACCACGACTATTAAGTATTCGTGAGCCTAGCAATCTACCCCAAGCGTTACAGCTCTGCCTGAAGCTACAAAATATGGATTTCAGAGCGCAATATGCCAACTATAGTGCACATAGCACACAACGTAAACCACCTCCCTTCATTCAAAAGAACCACATGCCTATGCCTTCAAGTGGAACACAAACTTTTTTTCCACAACTACTTTACAACCCTCAAAATTCACCTAGAGTATTCCAACCCACTCGACACCAATTTGGGTACCAAAAACCCACAATTTTCAAAATCCCCACAACAACATTTTAAACCGCAATTTGGATATCCAACTTATCCACCTGGATACCCACCAAAACCTCAACCAAGACCCGTGCCAATGTCAGTAGATGGTAGTGGCCAATCGAAGCAGGTTAATTACATGAATAGGCCACAGGACAACCGATATCCCAAGAAAAGACCCTATGTCCATCAACCTAACCACTCACAACAAATCCATAGACCGAATAAATTCCAGAGAGTTTATCATACTGAACAGTTTCATGACGAACCAAATTTTCGACAATATGAAGAACAAGTATCAGAGTATGACACACAATACGAACAGACTCTTCTAGAGTACACAAATACATAAGACATTCCAAAATTAACTAATGAAGAAGATATCGGCGGATACCCCGAAGAAGAGGGCGAAATCGAACAATGAGATGATATTAATTTTTTAGCCTAAGGAGCTCTTCTCTACCTTATATAGAACATGTGGGGAAGAGCGGGAGAATATTTAAATTGTTAATAGATACCGGGACGAATAAAAATTATATTCAACCACGGTACGTTCGAAATCCTCAACAAAATATTAAACCTTTCACAGCAAACTCCGTAGCAGGTAGCGTTAAAGTAACGCATCATACGCTGATAGACCTATTCGGTCCGGAGAGAAAACTAAAAAATTTTCTGCTACCCAGCCTCAAATCATTCGATGGCATCATAGGGAACGACAGTTTGAAACAGCTCGGTGCGACAATACACACCAAGGAAGGATTTATGACAATTAATCCAAATTTAGAAATACCATTAAAACAACATATTTCCGATTCCGTAAACAACATAAGCCTTAGAGTTAGTCACCTTAATTCCGACCAAAGATACAAGTTAGATAAAATCATAAATCACTGCCCAAATCTGTTCTCGGACCCGGATCAGAAATTAACTTTCGTAACATCCGTAAAGGGAGAAATCGGTACGAATAGCTCGGAACCGATCTACTCCCGACCATATTCACATCCCGTATGCCTCAAGGAAGAGGTAGCGAAACAAATCGGGCAATTACTGTCGGATGTCATCAGGCCTTCCAAATCTCCATACAATTCCCCGGTATGGATTGTTCCGAAAAAGGAAGATGGGTCAGGGGAAAAAAATATAGAATGGTTATTGATTATCGGAAGCTAAACACAGTTACAACAGCAGACAGATATCCAATACCAGAGATAAACGACATCCTAATGAATTTAGGCGAAAATAGGTTCTTCACAATTGTCGATCTTAAAAGTGGATTTCATCAGATTCCACTAAAGGAATCAGACATTGAAAAGACTGCTTTTTCTGTCAATCACGGGAAGTACGTCACTCGTCTTCCTTTCGGTCTCAAAAACGCCCCGTCTATATTTCAACGTATACTTGACGATATTTTAAGAGAACATATAGTGAAGCGTTGTTTCGTTTATATTGATGATATTATTATATTCGGAAAAACCGAAAAAGAACATTTTGAGAATTTCGTGTTAATATTCAGAACTTTGGAATTTGCTAATCTAAAATTCAATTAGATAAATGCGAATTTTTGAAGGATGAAGTAGAATTCTTGGGATTCACCATATCCAAAGATGGCAAAAGACAAACAAAAAGAAAACAAGGGCGATAATGGACTTCCCAGTACCTAAAACGGTAAAAGAACTAAGATCGTTCCTCGGAATGGCCGGTTTCTACCGACGATTCATTCGAGATTATGCCAAATTAGCGAAGCCTCTGACCTCGCTTTTAAGAGGGGAGGATGGACATGTGTCCAAAATAATTTCAAAAACCAAAGCTATTACATTAGACAACGAGGCAATATTGGCACTCGAAAAAATTAAAAAATCACTTACCTCTAATGAAGTTCTGCTTCAGTTCCCAGACTTCAAAAAAGAATTCGAGCTAACCACAGATGCATCCAACTACGCATTAGGTGCAGTATTGGCTCAAGCTGGCAAGCCAATTACATTTCTATCAAGAACTCTCGATAAAACAGAGGAAAACTACGCAGCAAATGAAAAAGAAATGCTCGCGATAATTTGGACACTAACTACGTTACGAAATTTCCTGTACGGAGCGAGAAAAGTGAAAATATATACAGACCATCAACCTCTAACCTACGCCCTTAGTAACAAAAACAACAATTCGAAGATGAAACGATGGAAAGCCATCCTTGAAGAGTACGACTACGAATTGAAATACAAACCCGGAAAAATGAACATTGTAGCAGACGCGTTATCCCGAAACCTCGCGCCTGAAATAAATATGCTATCAACAGTGCATAGTGTTGATAGCTCATCACACAACCTAATCCCAACAGTTGATGCTCCAGTGAACGTCTTCAGGAATCAACTCATCCTAGAAATTGGTGAAGAGAACTCATATCAACTAATAAATCCATTCACTAATTATTCAAGACACATAATCATTAAACCACACTTCACCGAGTCAGACATCATAAATATTGTCAAACGATACTTAAACCCCAATACCATTAACGGACTAAAAACGACCGAACCGATAATGGGAAAAATCCAAGAAATATTTCCGGTACATTTTCGAGATTATAAAGTACGGTTCTCACGAAGGTTAGTACAAGATATAACGGATGAGAATGCACAAGAAGAAAAGATTCTATCCGTTCATCGGCGTGCCCACCGTAACGCGGAAGAAAACAGAAACCATATTATAGAAAACTTCTACTTCCCAAAGATGAGTAAGAAAATTAGAATTCTGGTTAGACGATGTTCTGTATGTAAGGAAAACAAGTACGATAGACATCCCAACAAACAAGTAATAAATCCCACACCTATTCCAAATTACCCAGGACACACCTTACACATTGACATCTATTCTACAGAAAACAACCTAGTATTAACATCCATTGATAAACTCACAAAATTCGCTGTCTGTAAACCATTAAAATCTAGGGCGATTGAGAACATCAAACAACCTCTCAGAGACATCCTGTTTTTCTTCAGTGTCTCCGAAATAGTGGTAATCGATAATGAACCTTCCCTCATTTCGAACACTATAACATCAATGATGGGGGATGCCCTTAAAATCAAAATATTCAAAATTCCACCGTATAAAAGCGAAGTGAATGGACAAGTCGAGAGATTCCATTCAACCCTCTCAGAAATAATGAGATGTCTCAAAGCTGACAGAGTGGAACGATCATTCGAAGAATTGCTCGAACGGTCCGTTAACGAATATAATCATTCCATACACTCAACCACTAACAAAAAACCAGTGGAGCTATTTTACGGAAGAATACCTAATATCAGCCCGGAGGAATTCGAACAAGCTCGCATCAGTAATATACAAAAAATCAAAGACAAACAAGAACAAGACTTGCAATATCATAACAAAAAACGCAAGCCTGTTAAAACTTATCAGGTAGGTCAAACGGTTTACATAAAACAAAACGTGAGGTTAGGGTCCAAGTTAACAGCAAGGTATAAGCCCGAGATAGTCAGGGAAAACGGAAATACCACAATACTAACGGAATCAGGGAAGGTAGTCCACAAAGGCAATATTAAATCGTAGACCCACTTTAATTACAGATACGCCACAAAAAACGTGTTAGCGGAAGTGCAATTATTAGACTACAGTAATTCGCAACTCATCTCTATCAGTACCGGCAGGGCAAAAATTCAGGAAGGCAATTTCAAATTGATTCATGTAATTGAATTAGACAACCAGACAATTAGACAGTATAAAGACGCACAGGAGTAAACGATCACTAGATTTCATTGGGAGTACCTGGAAATGGATTGCGGGAAATCCCGATCACGAAGATTTCGAAGTAATTAAAAGCAAAATCAATAATGTACTAGAAAACAATAACAAACAGGTTATATTAAATCAGCTATACAATGAACGGATTAACAATATCACGAAAATGGCTAACATGATCACTAATATGATCCGTAAAGAAAATAAATTATCCGATCAGTTAGCACTCAATATTTAATATAAATTAAGAATAATAAAAGAAGAAATAATCAATATTAAATATGCTATTCATTGGGCTAAGGCCGGTATCATAAATTATCTTATCTTATCAAATTCCGAAATCAAACTAGCTACAAACACAATAGAAAAACAAAATTTACCCTATTCTACTCCGCAAGAAGCCTTAGAATTTGCTAATATTAAAATTATCAGTAATAAACTTTGCTTATTGTATATTGTATATATTCCTTTAACTACTCTAGAACTATATGATAAACTATTGATAAAACCTGTTAAGAAAAATAATAGAATTACAGAAATAGAATATGAACAAATTATTAAAAATCAAGATAAAGTCTATAGTGTCGCTAACGATTGTAAAACGGTTAATTATATGTCAATTTGTAATCATAAAAGTATTTTAGATATAAGTAATTCCTCTTGTCTGCCAAACCTACTTATAAGCCGACCCGCAAAATGCCATCAAACCAACAATCAACACATAGCAACGATAGATGAAATATCTGACGGTCTAATATTGCTCAACCAATTCGACGGTGACATAACAATAAACAACGAAACGCAGTCCCTTAACGGCACATATTTAGTAAAATTCAGCAACACTACAATATCTATTGGAAATAAATTATTCATTGCAAAGGAAAAATCTACAGTACAAGTACTTCCAGCGATTCTACAACCAACACCACAGGAAAACGAATATAAAGAAGTCCTTTCATTACAAATGATGAAAGCCATACATATTAACAACACAGACAATATCGAACTTCTCAAAGAGGAGAAGTTCGTTGAACAAATCTCAAGCTACAGTATTTTTTCATTGGCAATCATTATTCTCATTGTTTTCATCATTGCAAAAGGAAGACACAGTAAAACACTGCGAATCATCAATACAACAACAAATGTCACAAGTCCAGACGTGGAAGAACAAAATCCAGACAGAGATATGACTGAATCTAAAGAACATACGGAAAAACCCCAGAGTCAGAATAATTTACAACTCAAAGAATTAATAAATCCGGTGCCACCACATCCAAAAAGGAAATTCTACGAAACGCCATTTTTTTAAGGGTTCGAATGAGGACACTCGAACTTTTAAAGGGGGACGAGTTAACACATGCTATAATTAGGTTCCCACAAAAATGCAGTAACATCATATTACTCGCGTAGCATAAATAAATATGTCAGACTACACGCGCATCCGGAATAAATGCCGATTAAGTATTTTCTTAGGTTAGGTTCCAAGTATGGATATTGTAAAGTAAAGCAGTTGTAATCCAGAATTTGTAATGTTAAGTTAATTTAGTCATAATAATTAGTTTAGTGAAAATTTGTATAATTAAAGTGTAACGGAAATCATATTGAATAAATAAATAAATAAAAGTGAAAGAAAAGAAAATAAAAGAATAAAAATCAGAATTTGATTTTTTTTACTAATTTGTGAATATAAAAACTTAACTTATATATATATATATATATATATATATATATATATATATATATATATATATATATATATATATATATATATATATATATATATATATATATATATATATATATATGTATGTATATATTTATATTTATAAATATATATATATATATATATATATATATATATATATATATATATATATATATATATATATATATATATATATATATATATATATATAAGTAATTATATACAAAGTACTTGCATTTTGAGCTTCCATTCCAATCTGTTTTAGTAAATATAAATTTGTACGTAATAATAAATGGGTAGCATATGTTTATTGTTTTCGTTTTGTCGTGCACAAACGCACATTTAACAAATAAAATAATTTTTATGAAATTCTGCATTGGCATGAGATAAAGTATCTTACTCTGTCTGCTCTAAATCCCATCGAACCCTATTATAACTGGGTGTGCAAATCAGAAATTTATTTTTCATACACATCAAAATTGTCGGAAAGATCATTCTCTGTTTATAATTTTCTGTGCTTCAACCGTAAAATATGCATATTCGGGAGAAACCGTCAAAGGGTAATAAATTAACTAGCCTGCCTCTCTTTTACATATTTACCTTCTTATTTATATAAATCACATATTAAATTAATCGAATTAAATTAGAATTAATTAATAAAATTATTAATCCAAGGTATAGTAATGAAATCCTTGTTACTTTATCTTTAATACGGTTCACAAGGACGGCAACGATTTTTTCCGAACAAAAAACAAAAAAAAATCAAATTATTTATGATCAGCAATGTAAAAAATGAATAATTACATCAATATATACTAAAGTTTATAATGAAGAAAAATGTAGTATGATATGATATGATAAGATATGATAGAGGCGTACAGGCCAGCCATAACGGCGATCCTAGGTACGTTACCATAATCCTGAAATATCAACAATCAAATAACAAATTATATCTGAATGCGAATAATATTTCAGCTCAGGCCCTGCCTGCATCCTTAACAGATAAGGTTAGTTAGGAAAGGATGTTAGTCACAGAAACGACTAGGGCGAACCGCAGCAAAGTCATTTTCTAACTACTTAAATATATTAGAATATTAGTCTCAATTAAATTCACACTCTAAATTAGAGTTTGTTAGTTAATTAATGTAAGTTAGTTGTGTTTGAGGTAAAGGATACTAATATTCATCATATGTATTCGGCATCAGTCCTACTAGGCTGGTTAGGTTATTTAATTCACATTTATGGGTCATCTCATCACATACTGCTTGTAACCTTAATTTGCCCTATCTTCCCATCCAACACCATCTAACCGAGGGACTTCACGTTCGTAATGACACGGTAGTATTATCATACATATGATGACCTAAAAATTCCGTCAATAATGTCAAAATAAAAAATAAAAAAAAATAAAAATAAATAAATAAATAAATAAATAAAAAATTTAGATTCGGTATTGTCATTCAGCTACCTATATTTAAATTCATCCAACTAAAAGCAGGGTTAATTTATATCTAACATTCACACAACTTCACTGAAACATAACCTGAATTCAACCAGAAAGATCGTCGAAAAACAACATTCCATAGCAAAAAGTCTTTGGATCGTTAACATATTTGATTGTATTGAGTTTATGCTCAAAGCGTAAGTAATTAAATAGACCCCCTGATCAAGAATGTTGCAATCACAATCTTTCCTGACCTTCCGGTATGTAAAAACAAAAACACGTCTTTCCTCTACGACGATCAGTCGATCCTCCATAATGAAGAAAAATGTAGTAATACCTAAATTTTATTTACCATTATAATACATGGTAGTATTAATAACGATTGCCAAACAATATAATTTCTGTGCAATAGCCAATAAAATAAATTACTTTTTATTTCCAGAGCCATCGAATAAACCAGCATGAAGAAAAGCAGAAAACAATCCAACAAATAGAAACAACAAATTTAATACTAAATCGAAAGTCTGAATCACCGTCGTTGAGTCGATTGGTAAGTGAAAATTTAATATTCTGTTATTTTTTGTATACATCTTTACAACCATATTTAATTTTAAAATAGTTTTACCAGATCCTTGGTTTTGGTTAGGGCATAATTATTATAATTATTCGGCGAATCCAACACGTTATGGTCTCCCTAAAAAGTAATCCTCTCACATCTCATGTTCTAGATGCAAGACAGACCGACGAAACGTAGTCTGACCTTTTAGTAAATCAAAATTCTTACCTTAAATCAAGTACATTGATTTAAATATAATTTTAATTTGTTATTATACCTCTAACAACACTTTCTACATATTAAGATTTGGTTGGAAAACCTAGCGAGCGGCTGCTATATAATTTTTTTAAGTAACAATTTTGTATGCTTTGTAACTTTTCCATTTTAAACAAGAATTTTTACAGATTATAGAGGTATATTTTCTTTGCTTTTCACACAATAATAGCAGAGATAACCGAAATCTCGATTATCTCTGATAATAGTTTAAGGTAAAATGGATAATGTTTGTATTAAATTCATTTCAAAATTTTGTATGAATTTTACTTATATAATTTTATATGTATGCAGTTTAACCACTCGTTTTGGTTTTTTATATATTCAATATTACGAGTACAACTGATTCATGAGATCTAGTAATTTAGCATGCTAATGAGTAACCTATGGGTTAGTCATTTTACAATAATATCTTATTCTATTAGAACTGCCCAGTTCCAGCAGTTTCTGCCTTTGTAGTCTGCTAACTCTATTGGTGGTGTCCAAAATACGACGCATTTCTTCATTTTCATGTCGAGATAATCGCTGTACGTATTTCGTTGCTTGTTTCTTTGTTTCCTCGGTGATGGATTCCTTCTTTAAGTACCTATAAAGGTTGTCGTTCCTAATGTACCATGAGGCATTCACAATCCCTCGCAGCTTTACGAGGGTCGTGCCAATGTATTTAGCTGCATTTGCATATGAAATATGGTTTAAGTTAAGAACCACAGGAATGCAGTTTACATTTAGGTTTGTAAAGTTGGCTAAATTGGTAAATCATTACATTTGGCTTCATTTAATAAGGTGTGTCATATCTTATATAGGTAGGTAAATGGTCGATGCAGTTTAAATTTAAGCCCTTGGTGCCAAACTTTATCGAAACCTTGAGCTACATCTAATAAATGGATTATAGATTCTTATTCTCAAGTGCATCCTCAATTATATCCTTCATTCTGTGAACTTGTTTAACAGTAGAGTGATTTTCTCTAAACCTAAATTGGTGTGGTGGAATTAAACATCTTTCTTCTATTATAATCTTCTATTATACCTCTTGAGCAGCAGTTTTTCAAATATTTTTGATAAGGCTGGAAGTAATGATATCAGTCTATACGATTTGCTTGCTGGTTTCAGTCAGAAAGATGCGTTAATATTTGAACTAATTTACGCAAGTCTTTCTCGGGAATGGCTTTCACAATTTGCTCAGAAATTAAGTCATAATCTAAAGGTTTTCTGATACTTAAATTATTAAAGATTTCATGTTTTTGTTGCAATATAGTCACATGTTTTATGTTAAGATCATCTATTTTGTCATGACACACCAGTTGTATTTTCATTCATCATTTTTGATACATGCAATTAGGTTCTTTTTAACCCCATCGTTGTTTTCTAAAATGAGTAATCGTCTTCATTTTGTTCACAAAGACCTCGGAGTCGCTTATTTATGCTTTCGTTCTTTATTTCCATTGTTTTCGTTTGTTTCTCAAGAAATTTAAGATATTTTAATGTCGCGTATCACGATTCTGCTGCCAGATTTTATAAGCTTTCTGTTCCTCTAACGTCTAGTTTCTTGGCCTCAAGGGAATAGTTAAGTTTTCTTAAGAAGCTGTTATGAGGAATAGATGAACTTTCCCATGCTTCTTTGCATCTCTGTTCTAATTGGTACTCGGAGGTTTGCTCGCTCTTTCACTAACTTCTGGAATAAATCCCAAATGATTTTATTGTTTGTTAATTTAGGCAAGTCTCGCGAATACTGCTTACTTAAAAATAACATGAATAAAACAATGTTCCTCATTTTCATTAAATCTCTTCAATTTCATTGTGTTAAGAGCATTCTTTTATTTTCATCTTACACTTAAAGGCTGAATGGAGCAGAGAATTTCCTTGAAAGTTTTTCATTTTTAAGGGTTGGTTTTTTGTTAGTTATTTAATAGTGTAACATTAAAGTAATGCTCTAGGATGACCAGATAGTTGAATTTTCCATTTGTTGGTATAATACAGTTGTTATTGAATATTAATTTGTATTCTTTTGTTAGCTCGTGGATAAAGATCTGCCCATGACTGATTGTTTGTTGATAACGCATAATTGTACTTTATCTTAAAATTTGATAGATGGTGGTGATCATCTAGCTAGTATTTTGTTTTATGTGATCTAAAAATATAAGAAGAAAAACAAATTTTTCGGAATATAAACAAATTTTAATCATCATTATAATCAACAGTCATTTAATTTTTGTACCGGACATAAAAGGTAAAGATACAGTAAACCAGTATAGTGGATAATTACAATTAATTAAAGATTTCTTTTTTCTTAAATACAGTATAGAATTACAGTGTCTCTAAAGTCTTTTTGTGTGGCTTATATTGTGTACTCCTACATTAATAAATTATATATTTTAAGTTGTCGCGGAAAGGTAACAGAAATAATTAATTAATTTTATTAAAAACTGATTTTGTTGTTGGTGAACATTTATTTCATTGATTTGTATTCTTGTTTTTATTATTTGTGTTAAAGGGATTGTTCCGCGACACATTTTTTTGTTGGTATCGGTAATTCGATTGTTTCGAATCGAATAAATCAAATCGTAAATTATAGGATCGCGATAGAGACGCGTCGCAAAATGGTGCAAAAAGTAATTTAGACAGCCGCAAAAACCACTAACTGTAACAAGGACCAAAAAACAATAACGAAAAGGTCATTGTAATAACGATGACTTCATGGCCATCACCATGCATCACATTTCACCATAAATAAGATAAGTGTCCGTTAATAAACTGGATATAATCCACGTTTATTAATTACTTTATTTTTAATATATATTAGGGTGGACCATATTTTCGAAACCAATATCTAACGGGACACCTCCTAGAAATGTGTGAGGTTATGCTAAAAACTTAAACAGAAAAAAATATTGGGTCGATCGAAGGTGGTTTAGAGGTCGCGTCTTGAGTGCGAAGTTCATAAAAACGCAGTGATCAAATTTAAAATTTATAACTTCGATTTTTTTCATTTTTCGCTTTTTCTCTATGTCCAATGATTTTTGTTTATCTCTCTTTAAAAAATAAGGCAATTGATGTTTATTTCGCTCGTGCCTTTTGGTTTTGTGTAATTAAATGTTTCATGCTATTCAAAGGGAAAGAGCAATATTTTCGAAATTTTCTGTTCATTCGCTTAGATCAGTAAATTTAAAAAAGTATATTTCCTTCGCAAGAGTGTACAGCCGTTAGCAATCATTCCTACGTAAGCCTGTTTCATTTTTTTTGTTTATATGAAGCCCATTCATTTTTTAATTGTTTTAACTCGTAGTATGAAAGAAGAGCGTAACCATATTAATTGTAAATAAGTCAGACGATCTTTGCAAAAGAAAAACAAGGAGGAAACAAATATATCTAGAAACAATCGCAAATATGTGTGTTGAAGTGAAAAAAAAAATTTAATAAAATTTCCTATCGAGGTGAAGTATTTTATTTTTTTTAGATTTCGCGCCTGAGAAAAGAAACAAAAAAATATGTTTCCTTCTGCAGAGAGATTAAAGAAGGGAACGCAAAATAACTTTTAATCACTGTAAAACGGTATTTTTCAATTTTTCACTTTCAAACGAACAGAAAAATTATTTAAAAAAATTTCTCAGCCTAAATGAAAATTGTGGTGATCGGGTTTCTTTTTTTTGCGCAGAGAAAAGAAGAATGGTGCAACAGTAGGATATGATGAGGAATGTAGAGGCCAAGTCTAGGAAGCGCGTCGAGTTGAAAATTAATGATGTGAAAACATTCATTACGAAACAACTAGCAAATTTTGTCACACCAAAACTGGCGAATTTTTTTAAAGGTTCAACATTTCCACAGATTTCTTAAACAAATATCCGGATATGTGGCCTCAGGATGATAATTTCAAGAACGGAATGAAGATTATCAGTCAAATAAAAGTCGTAAAAGATATCGCAGAACGTGGTGTTAAGTTAATACAAGATTTTAATAAAAAATTAACAAGAAATGAAGATGACTATATGCATATTTACTACAAGGACTACACACAGAAGTTTTCAACATATACCAAACATCCTTAATGAGTAGAAGATCATCTTAGATTTATTATTTTCATCATAAAACTTAATTCATAATATCATTGTATAGAAGAAATGCATTTATAATAAAAAAATATTAATAATTTGCCTTGTTTTTGTATTTTGGAAATTTGGCAATAATCTCACTATTTGCTAAACTAAAACTTTGACAAATATCACCTTCTAAATTCATTTAAAAAAAAACTAAAGATTATTTTGAAATGAGCTTTGTTTTAAAAAATTCTCTAGTTTATGCCATTTCCAATGCTATACTACAATGTCATAGAAATCTTTTATTTTGTGTTCAAAATAAGAGATACTATTTTGCCGGGATCAGAGTTAACAAAATATCTTTTAAGTTATTGATAAATTTTTAATGAAATTATTTATTAGATCTTGTTCAAAATAACCTCCTCCACTTCGTATGCGCAACATCTTTCTCTTATCTCCACGGTTGTTGTGCGAAGTTGAATTTAATTTTTCATTTTTCCAATTCCGGCGGTAAACGTCGATCAGGATATCGCCTGATAAATTCTTTTCATAACATGTAGATCGCATGGTCCTGTACCGGCGATAGATCTTTCAAATGTCTGCCCTATTAGTATTTATAACTTTATATTAACATATATAATAAAAAATAAATTTAATCATTCATATGACTATTTATAAATAGTGCAACTACTAATATCGATACTATATGTACCAGTAAAACAATTTTTCTCTGTACTGTATATTATTTAATATTTATAAATTTTGTTGTTGCTTTTATACACATTTTTTTCCACTGATGATAACCAACATGGCGAAATATTTGAAATTAATTTATTAATAAAATTATAAATTTCTGTATAAAAACCTAGCTTGATACATAAGATTAATAAAAAGACAAATTTCGGAAATTATATTATATATTATAATACACTTTTTACTAAAAAAAACAATTTCGTATGTTTTTTTCGAAATCATAAAACAAACAAAAAATTGGCATTACGTCAAAATTTGTAAACGAGAATGGTTTGCTTTGGTTTGAGGGTTGTACAAAACAAAGGAAATTTAAAATTTCCCTTTGAAATGGATAGCGCTCCCGATAAATAGGTAGAGCAAGCTATTTTTTTTATCGATTATTAACTAAAAAGTTGAAGGAAAAATCTTAGTCTAGAATTAAATAAATTAATTATATGCAAAAATAGCGTGCTAAATATAAGTGTTGACATATAAAATTGGTTGCTCCGGATACATCTATCGGGCGCTAATAAAAAACACGACTAATATCAACAACCAACCCGTTTCGAAGCTTATCTTTTCTTTTGTTATTTCTTCGCAGTGAGACTTATTTTGTTGGGTTCTCTTTGAATTTGCGTGATTTTAGCCGTGTTTTATTATTCGAGCACTATCCGGCGCCGAATAGAAATTTCTACTGAAACTACAGCTATTATTCACTGGTGTCGCTTTTAAACACATTGTTTTCCATTGATGATAACCAACAGATCGAAATATTTGAAATTAATTTACTAATAAAATTATAAATTTATCTATAAAAACCAATTTCGTATGTTTTTCTGGAAATCATAAAACAAAACAAAAAAGGACATTACGTCAAAATTTGTAAAGAGAATGGCTTGCTTTGGTTTAAGGGTTGTACAAAACCATGGAAATTTAAAATTTCCCTTTGAAATGGAGACCCTTGGAGTCCTTTGAAAAGGCTATCCATAAACAGGTAGAGCAAGATATTTTTTTAACGATTTTTAACTAAAAAGTTGAATAAAAAATCTTAGTTTAGAGTTAAATAAAATAATTATATGCAAAATAGCGTGCTAAATATAAGTTTTGACATAGAAAATTGGATGCTCCGGAGTAAAGTAAAGTGGCCGGTTCTGAAGCATCCCAAAATGACGTCATAGGTCAAAGGTCAAAAAGGCTAAAGAGTTAAAGGGCCAAAAGCTAAAGTGCCAAAGGGCAAAGGGTCAAAGAGCCACAGATTCAAAAGGATAAAGGGCTAAAGGGTCAAAAGGTCAAAGGACCCGTTGGTACTGCAGGACCGATCTTTGACACTTTTAACCATTTTGATCTTTTTTACCCTTATTGTCCCTTTGATCCTTTAGCCCTTTGGTCCTTTAGTCCTTTGACCCTTTGCCCTCCCCCTCCCTTAGCCCTTTAGTACTTTATCAGTTTAGTACTTTAGCCTTCTGACCCTTTAACCGTTTAGCATTTAGAACAAAAACTATTAACAAGAATTTCAAAAGGTCATATAGATGCATCACCAAACACATAAGATGAAACATTAAGAAATCTAAATCAAAAATCAGGTTGGGGTGGCGAGGACGTGCGACGTCCGATTTTTGAAGAATTAATTTCGGACGCGGCATTTTCGATTTTCGGAAATGTTTTTGAACAATATTTTAACTGTTTATCATCACACGTATGATTTTTGAATTGTTCATGAAGATTTTAACAGTTCATCATCGCACGTCAGATTTGGTCATGGTTCATGATCCGATTTAAACGGTTCGCACACCCAAACGGACAAAAAAAGTTGCTATTTTGGCCTTGGGTTTGTTTACTAAAACATGGATGCAATTTTGGTGATCCGGAATTAAAAACTACATTGGGATCAAGATAATATTATGTATAAACCACAAACAAACGATATTTTATTAGTATAATTTAAAGCTTAAGAAAGGAAAATTAAATTACAGAAAAAGCTAAAATTAAAATGATTCAACAATCATATCAGCCTTTGTCGTTGGCAGCCATGACAACTACAGAAGTTCTCAAGAATCGATACGTGGCGGCAGCTTTACTTAATAGACTGTAAGGATCTTCTATTATCCCTTACCGATATCGGTCGAACTCCTGGTCGAACAACAAATGGCTCGGAGAGGCTATAGAACATTTGTGCTCGTCGGCGAAATGGTGTGTCTCCGATGCACAAAAGAAGCATACCGTACATTGTGGGACGAGGAGGAGGTTTAGCCTTTTAATATACAGAACAACTACGAAAATCTGGAATTGGAGGGGGAGGCATACTTCACGTGTGACTTCATATGTTTCCCGCATGTCATAAAAACAGGTTCCCTGTAAGTGCCAGAACTGTCATCGCAGGTGCTGCTACAGAGATGATTCTATAGAAACATCCCTGCGAACGCAGGATGCTGAGCATCTATTTGAATATTTTTCACTCAGTTATTTAAGACTATAGTATTTTGTAATATTAATAAATAACAATAAAAATAAAATATCAAAAAAAAAACAAATGCTTCTCACTGCATTTATTTTTCAGCTGTGGTTTTAATTATCTCACTTTCTATAAAAAGCTATAAATAGGGATAGCGTGACCGTGGTACAGTTTAGTTTAATAAAATCATGTCCGGTGTCAGAAACCTTGAAATCGTGATAAGTCTCTCGCGCTTCTTAAACTACATTACACTTTCGCATCACTGTAGAATTAAAAATATTTTATCGGATGACGTTATCGACCAAATTGGCATAGAATTTACCGACAATAATAATAAAGTACAGGCTTTACTATACAAAATTATCCAGTTAGGGAGGAGCGGGGCGTTATCAAAAATTTTGCTTTATATTGTAGATAAATTATTAGATACAATTAAAGTTATACCATTATGATACGTCTGAGGAAAATAAAATACAGTTGAAAACCTATAAATAGGAGTAGTTTCATTTATTTCCACCAAGGAAATTATACACGAGATATTTCCCTGAACTGTAAATATTTGGTTTTTTTAAGAATCCGAGGGATCAGTCTCAAATTGCTCCACTTGCCAGACAGATATATCTTGAAAGAATTAATTAGGGTATATAAGAAGGTAACTGAAGGGCCTTTTAGTTATTTAATGTTTGATCAGACGTAAACAGGCAGTGAGCTAACACGATTTCGAAATGAAGTTTTTAATAAAGATCATATAATTTGTTATTTACCAAGGTTGGTTTTAGACAATAGAAAAATTTGCAGTAAATATTATACATATTGAAAAATGCTAGTCCCCAATTACGAAAAAATATATTGAAAAGTGCAAGCCCCGATTTAATAAAAGCTTTGTGTGAGATATGTACCAATACATTAAATGGGAATATGAAAATGCCCAGCCCCATTAAAATACGACTGAAAAAGTATAAAAAGGCGTTGTGTAATCTGGTTTCACCAAAGGTAAATTTAACACAAACGCGCAACATACTTATTCAAAAAGGCGATTTCCTCCCTGGAGTATTAGGTTCATTGCTGCTAGCAGGTGCTGTTGGAAAATTAGTCGAGCATTTTACACAATAAATATGAATCAGGCTCTTTTACAAAAAATGATATTAATGTCTCCAGAATTATTTAAAAAATGGAAACAGATTTTAATTGATAAGAAACAGCTATTAATGCTGTATAAGATAGCGGAAATTTCTCAGCGGAAAATAAGAGATTTCAATACTCGCCACAAGTGGCAGCACAATCACAAAAGATAATTTATTTTATTATATAATTACCAGCGGAAATTTTTTATTCATTTTGTATCTCTTTTTTCACTAAATAAAACATCCCAGCGGAATAAAATATTAAAAGTGATCCTTAAAATGACAAATTGATTAATCTCCGAACTAAAGGAACTCGGTAAATCAAATCTTGGAATTTAACAATATTCCGTCTTTCCGCCATACTAAACGAAGGACGATGAAATTGGGATAAAAGTATTGATCAGGGGTCCAAAACTTAGGAAAAAATTCTAGGATCTGTTCATGCTGGACTAAACTAGGCCATTTCATAACCAATCCTTTTGAAAATTTAAATTGTTTTATCAATTTCATATCAGTTTTTGGCCAATATCTCAAAAACTTCCACTAGTAACCAATACTTTCGGTTGTTTTTCTAATAGCTTAGGTCATACTGAGACTACGAGGAAAATTTGGGGAAAATTGATGGATTAGAATTATCACTATTATTTTTTGATTTTCTGCGGCCATATAAGTTATTTTCAGTTTCTGGCCGATATCTCAAAAACTTCCACTAGTAACCAATACTTTCGGTTGTTTTTCTAATAGCTTAGATCATACTGAGACTACTAGGAAAATTTGAGGAAAATTGATGGATTAGAATTTTCACTATAATTTTTTGAATTTCTGCGGCCATATAAGATATTTTCAGTTTTTGGCCGATATCTCAAAAACTTCCACTAGTAACCAATACTTTTGGTTGTTTTTCTAATAGCTTAGGTCATACTGAGACTACGAGGAAAATTGATAGATTAGAACTTTCACTATAATTTTTTGATTTTCTGCGGCCATATAAGTTATTTTCAGTTTTTGGCCGATATCTCAAAAACTTCCACTAGTAACCAATACTTTCGGTTGTTTTTCTAATAGCTAGGTCATACTGAGA
Organism: Nephrotoma guestfalica; assembly: GCA_963691935.1. Classification (NCBI taxonomy): domain Eukaryota; kingdom Metazoa; phylum Arthropoda; class Insecta; order Diptera; family Tipulidae; genus Nephrotoma; species Nephrotoma guestfalica. Next base: position 157,672,940 of record OY829913.1, read on the forward strand.
CTACGAGGAAAATTTGGGGAAAATTTTTTAGTGGAAGTTTTTGAGATATCGGCCAAAAACTGAAAATAACTTATATGGCCGCAGAAATTCAAAAAATTATAGTGAAAATTCTAATCCATCAATTTTCCCCAAATTTTCCTAGTAGTCTCAGTATGACCTAAGCTATTAGAAAAACAACCAAAAGTATTGGTTACTAGTGAAAGTTTTTGAGATATCGGCCAAAAACTGAAAATAACTTATATGGCCGCAGAAAATCAAACATTTATAGTGAAAATTCTAATCCATCAATTTTCCCCAAATTTTCCTCGTAGTCTCAGTATGACCTAAGCTATTAGAAAAACAACCAAAAGTATTGGTTACTAGTGGAAGTTTTTGAGATATCGGCCAAAAACTGAAAATAACTTGTATGGCCGCAGAAAATCAAAAAATTATAGTGAAAATTCTAATCCATCAATTTTCCCCAAATTTTCCTGGTAGTCTCAGTATGACCTAAGCTATTAGAAAAACAACCAAAAGTATTGGTTACTAGTGGAAGTTTTTGAGAGTTTGGCCAAAAACTGATATGAAATTGATAAAAAAATTTAAATTTTCAAAAGGATTGGTTATGAAATGGCCTAGTTTAGTCCAGCATGAACAGATCCTAGAATTTTTTCCTAAGTTTTGGACCCCTGATCAATACTTTTATCCTAATTTCATCATCATTCTTTTAGTATGGCGGAAAGACGGAATATTGTTAAATTCCAAGATTTGATTTACCGAGTTCCTTTACTTCGGAGATCAATCAATTTGTCATTTTAAGGATCACTTTTAATATTTTATTCCGCTGGGATGTTTTATTTAGTGAAAAAAGAGATACAGAATGAATAATAAATTTCCGCTGGTAATTATATAACAAAATAAATTATCTTTTGTGATTGTGCTTCCACTTGCGGCGAGTAGCGAAATCTCTTATTTTCCGCTGAGAAATTTCCGCTATCTTATACAGCATCTAATAGAAACGGATCGTAAATTAAAAGATATTATACTGAATAAGACAATGAATGAGACGAATAAGTGGTACAAGTATCGACAAGTATTACTTCAAAATCCTCATAAATTTCGCTATTGGCAAAATAAACGACCATCTGAAGGAACACAGAGCGAGAATACCCAGACAGGTACATATCAATGTAAAGGCACACAAAGTGAGAATATTACACCAATACTAAAACGTGAAATTAAGACTATAAAAAGAAAATCTAGCAGTCCCAGTGTTACAGAAGCAAAAATACCAAAATAATCTGCTGAAATATTTTATGAAAATAAACCGCACACATCTCAAAATTCTGAAAATAAGATAATTGGAACGTTGCAAGAGGATAAACCTTCTGACATAATAGAAAATAAAAACTACAATCGATTAGAGAAGAATGCTAATGCTGTAATAGCTGAAGGTATTTTACGAAAAAAGGCTTTAATGCAGTCGGCTCCAGGGTCTAAATTAAAATTGTTAAAGTTGAAAAAAACGGCAGATAAAAGAGTAGTAGGAGCGCGATATACTTATGAAGATAATGATGACACTATCTCTGTAGAATAACTACTCATGATGAAGAAATTCTTGAAGAAACGGATAGTCAAGATTATTAACTACGTACGTGATAGAAAAGGAAGCCAAAAGGGAATGGGCATACAAAAAAAAATCTGTGGACCGTTTCTTCTCAAAAGGTATAAATGCAACCTGCAAAGTAAATGTATCTTATAATAGAGCATCATATTGATTACAGAAGATAACTTCTATGTTTGTCTAATGAGTAATAACTCTTTTGAATTTTATCCAGAAAATGTCTTATCCATATTCACCAATAAACTACATGTTCCAGTTACTTTTTCCAATTCATGGAGTGTCGGCATTACTGAAATAGGATTTAATAATTTTAATTCGCCTCACTCACACTCGAAAAGAGACGTAAGTCCAGTTGCTAACAAATTTAAACATGAAGAGCTATCAAACAAAGTTACGGTTACAGTAGATGGTGAGACAGAGTATAGAATTGAATTTACTTTAGAATATCTGGCTAAACTCGGTAAAACCAAATTTATATCTTTTTCAACATTTCTTGAAAATATGCATCACTATGTTGTGAGTGACAATACTGATTTTTACAAGGACAAGGCATGTAGGAAGATTAAAGAGATTATGTTTAACAGAATTTCGGAGACAAACTGGAATGCGGCACGTTACGTATTCAGTTGCAAAATTAACTTCAAATATTTCTAACACTACTGTAAAGATCCCATTTACGGAGTTTATGCATCAATTGAGATTGATGGGAGAGAAATAAAAAAAAATATAAGGGCCCTATCGATTTAAATGTACTAGGTAGTGTGAACTTGTTTTCTCAAAACATAAAAGCCCTGAAGATTTAAGCATAAGAGATTATTTAATCGTAAAGGATAATATTAAAACATTTACACTAGAAGCGTTACGTGGTGACAATTTTAATGGTCGTAAAATTACGAAGATCGAATCAGAAAACACTTTTATGTTAACATTCCGGTTGCAAAAAATGATAATAATAAATACATTGAAAATGCAGAAAGTTATTGTGGAAATAAAAGAGTATGATCGAGTACGATATTTTTTACAATAAATTTTGCTACGGATCCAAAAAACAGATCAAAATATTGATGTATTAGTAGAATATTTAGAACATAACTTGGAGCATATACGTCGCAGTCAAATTCCGAAGACAGATCAAATATTACGCACTAAAATTGATGGTCGAGACGTTACCACACTCCCGTACGCCCTTAGTCAGTTCTCCAATCCTGACCAGCAGATGAAGACTGATAAAACTCTATTAATCTTACCGGCTGCTGTAGAGGATACCAATCACCATGCAGAAGATCCGTCTTTTCAATCGCGCATAGCACCAACTGTCGTAGCTAGTGAAAATCCAACGCCTTCGTTATATCATGTTCCATCAGAACTATTAAACCCTGATCACTATGAAAAAAGACACCTGTTGATCACAAATTGTCAACACTTAGTCAATACTCAACCACGCACGGTAAAAACATAATACATATACATTTATACGGACATAATTAAACCACGATTTATTGGAAAAAATCATACTAGATTTTTACGTATAGTTCCGGTTTACGCACACGAAAATACAGTTATTTTTTGAATATGTTGAGTATTGCACATTGGAAGAAAATTACATTGAATCTATATCGATTATGATCACGGATGGTTAAGGAAAAGGATAAATCTTATCAATAGTTATCTCCCCACATATACATATAATGCTACACTTTAAAAAGAATAGTATAAATACAGGTTTAAAAAACGTCGATGACGATGGATAGGGTATATACAAAATATTATTTACTACACTCAGGTGTTTCAGTTGGAGACATTTATCACATATACTCAGGAAGTATTTTTGGTGGTTTATTTAAATTTCTGAAGTCGATGATTTCGTCGGGTCTTTATTAAATTAAAAATCAGTCTTTAAAAACGGGGGCTGCTGTATTACGTGATGCGAGCGCCAGGCCTTTTAAAGAAGTTTTAAAGGAGCACGGGAAGTTAGCTGTTCAAGATTTAACTGCGAAAGGTCTGCAAAAACTCGTTGAAAGTAAATCGTAGGAAGATAAAGGAAAAAAGGTCTAAAAAATTTCAGTCACTCGTTACCACCTGTAAAACGTAAACGTCAGCAAAGTATCCTAGATATTTTTAATTAAAAATGAATAGAGAATGTATGAAAGCTGAACTAGATCTATTTACTAATCGTCCGATTGATTGATTGATTGATTGATTTTGAATGTACGACCAAGTTCTTAGGCTTGAGTTCCCGGATGACGTCGGGTCCACCGTACACCCTTTTTTACACATAACAAAACCGAAGGATTGGATAGGTTAGTTAAGTGGGACAGAATCGGCCCGGTTACAGACACCTAGGTATAGCCGATAGTTAGTAACACAAAGACAACACAATTCTAATCTACTAGATGAAGGATAAAGGCTTAATAGGTTAATGGATAACGATGGTATTGGTCTTCAACAATTGCTTCTTTAAAACGGCAACCTAAGAAAAAATATTATTATTTCACATGCATCTGGAATTTTCCTGAAATTTAATTCTATTAATACTTTTCGGCTTCCTAACCAAAATTGGTTGACTCGACCCATTACAGACACCTTTGTAAAGTCGTTAGTAATAAAATGACAACACAATTCTAAACTACACAATCAGCAATTACAGTGAAGCATTAATTCACAAGCATCTGTAAATTTCCTGAAATTTAATTCCAAATTCATATTTTCCGGCTTCCTAAATAATTGAAACATTTATTAATTTAATCATTCTGCAACTCCGCAACTTACAGTAGAATTTCCTGAAACCAAAGTTATTTGAACTAACTAGATTAACTACCGGATTGCATTCAAATATCCCTTAAAATATCCATCCATTAAAATATCCTAAATAATTTAGAATTCGCAAAAATTTCGTATGTATACTAAACATTTTTTATAAAACTGATGAATTTTTCCCTACGCCCATCCTTTTCACAAGGAAACAAATACTTTTATCACTACTTTTGCACTAGTTCTGAAACTTCTTCTACGTTTGCTGGGGATATATCACATACAATTAATCTCACACATGACACATGCGACTCGTCTATGACTTGTCACCTCGTATTAGACTTGTCATAAACGATTCGTCTCAGACTGGTAACAAACGTAAATTAGTAATTAGTGTGTCGGCAATGGCTTTCCTGCTGGAAGGTAATATTTAAGTAAAGGCAACTAGATAAAATTTGAAAAAATTATTCTAAAACGAATGATAAATAAGTTTATTTTATAATTTTTATAATTAAATATAAATCGTACCAGTATCTTAAAAGAGGGATAATATAAACGCAACGTTGCATTTTATGACAAACATCCAGTCGTTGGTGTATTGAAGTATACAAACCTTCTCTTTCTTTTGAATAATTATATTAATTATATCAAATATTTCTAGCTTTTCAGTTACATAGATATAACGAAGTTGCCGATAAACAATTCTTTATGTTAAGATTGTTAAAATCCCAAATCCAATGCAAATAATATTTCTTTTTATAAAGCAAAAATATCGCTAATAAGCTGTGAGTGAAATACTAGTAACCCATTGAGTGTCACAAAAAGGCAATTTTGCGGTAAATAATAGGATTCGTTACCAACTCCAACATAGTTGCAATTAATCTTGCTAAAATGATGGATTATGAAGGAAATACAATATAGAAAACAGCTAATCATAAATTACCTGCACTATATTCTCAATGCACAGAAGAAATACGGAAACGGAAAATCAAACCAAAATAAAAATATAACAATTTATTACACAAACACTGAATAATAGGATGAAGGAACATCACCAAAATAGCTCTCTCCGAAAATCTCCGAAATCAAAGCGTGGAAGAAACCACCTCTACAAACAATCGTAGTAAAATGTACCAAGAGAATTATGCAATGTCCATCCAGGAGCTAAAATTACCTCGAAACGATCCCAACAGACGGCATGAATCTTCCCACCATGAAACCACTACCATCCACCAAGCGACCTAATGCCAACACCACCATTCAACAAAAACCACGCTTCACAAAGCCGTGACGAGTCCATGACAGATCACAAACGAACCATGGCAACCCTACAGCCCAAAAACTTCAGCGTACGACCGATCATACCAAAACTCCCAAAATGATTCAGCCCCCGCCAAATCGACGGCAAACTCCAACAAAAACACCCGAAGCATTCAGCAAAGAAACCAATTTGGACATACAAATCCAACATTCAGGCAATGATTCAATACAAAACGAAACCCATTCAAATTACTCCAAATATCAAAAAAGATTCACTGCAATACAGCTGCAGCACATCCTCGCCGCACATCCTGTGTAGACCAATCACACACATACACCACTCGTCAAAATCTAATCCAGTTTTCGCACCACAGAGAAAAAGTATTACCCCCTCCCAATCGCCAAAAATATACATTCCTTTATATGTACAATATTCATTTTGCGCGATCTCGACCTGCGACTACATCCACCCCTTGCTGATGACGCCAACCCAGGTCGACAAGGAGAGGTCAACGTCAGCCACCTCTCCACAACGACTGCAAAAAATCTCACAAAGTTAGCAAAAGTCTAAATTATTATACATATAACAAATCAACAAATTATGAACAATTAAAGTCTAATCGACTTTCCCAATTCACAAATTGAATCATCCACATTCAAGAACATTTAGTGCAAATTTAGTGCACATTTAGTCCAAAGAAATTCGCCCATTTAGACAACGTAATACAAAGTCTTAGTGTAATCCACTACAAAAATATAAATACAACCGTGAGAGAGCAGAGAATATTATACGATCATTTTGTTTATATTTTGCGCATCCCATATACCATATTTTCACTTATATGTATATCCTTAAATAAAAAATTAAAATAAATAAGGATTTCAGTACAACATATAAAGACTTGATATCCAAATTTTAAATTAGCTTTTTGGTCGTGATTTGTTCAACTTTTCCAAGAAAATACCATCTACTCATATAACGAAATTCAACAAAATCACTGTGTACATAAAAAACTATAAACAATACGTATGCGAGAGAAAAAACAAAATTATAAAAATTAGAGACCACGACAGTATTTTTCATAGAAACAGATTACATAGAATGAATGCTAGCAACTGTCGTCACAAACTGTTTCATACCACAACAACACAAATAACTCATCCATACGATTCATTGATTATTATGTAATAAATTATAATGTATAATGTAAAATAAAGTAATAAAAATAACACTTATCTTAAGCATCCTTTGTAATCAAAAAAGTCCTACAAATTGAATATTAACATACAATGCGTACGATGCATTCAAACAACGGTGTCGAAAAACATATAAACGAAATTATTATATACATATCCTACACCATTGCAAGCGCACCGCACACAAATTAATATATTAACACAATACGTATAACTGTTCACTTTACTTATTACTTCTTTACACACAAATTATTATTAATATTATTATTTATTTATTTCATAAGACATATATTAATAAATAATATTATGATTAATATTATAATTAATCAATTATTAACACATATTTAAACTATTTATTTATTTATTTAAAGGAGAGACAAAAATCACGTCTTTCCTTTACGACGTTCAATCGCCGACCAGATCTATTTACTAATCGTCCGATGCAAACAAATATTTTGAATAAGTATGAAGTTGTCTATAAACCAATAGCTTCCCTCGATAACCCATCGTCAATAAAATTTGCGTTGCTTGGACGTGGCGGTACTTACAGAGATCTTTCAAGTGTTCAACCACGTCTAAGAGTTAAATTATTTAAGGATAGTTTATTCGGTGCGGCCGATCTTGCTAGCAATATATCTTCCTGAAAATGATACAAACCTCCTGAAAACCTCCTGAATGATGGTAATATTAGAAGAGAAGGTAGGTTTTCTGAACCACTATCTTCAACTGTAACTTGTTTACTTTTAACACTATGCGCCGTAGGTACTTGGCGAAACACACTAACACTTAATAAACACATTATATCACTTGTTTATTATTTCGCAAAAAAAAAAATTTGTTCAAAAAGTTTAAAAATTACTCGATCGATTTCGACTTGTTAGGTCATCATCAGGAGTATCTACGAATCTGTAAAAATAAAAATTTAGTTATATACAGCGTGTCCCAGAATGAATGGATAAGCCTGAAGCACCTTATAGAAGATTTATTGGGCGCTCAAAATAAAATACAAAAAAAAATTTATCCCAAGTAGTACCTAAGATATATATATATATATATATACATATATAAATATATATATATATATATATATATATATATATATATATATATATATATATATATATATATATATATATATATATATATATATATATATGGGTCATTTAAAAGTTTGTTTTATCCCTTTATCTCTCTTTCTATCCTTTAAGAATGAAAATTTCTTTCTATCATGTGGCTCCCTCTGTTGGCCTTACAGTAAGCCATCCTGTGAGTCCAGTTTTCGATGATTTCGGCGCCTATTTCGCGAATAACTAACGCAATGTTATGTTTTAAAGCCGGAATTGTCTCTGGATTATCCGCATAGTGAAACTTCATATCAAAAAGTAAAACAGCGTCAAATAGCAGCTCCTCGCAGGCCAATTGACATCCCCAAAACGGCTGATTATTAGGTTGTCAAATTTGGCGTGCAAGAAATTGATCGTTGGTCAGTTTGTATGGCATGTGGCGCCATCTTGTGGAAACCAAACGTTGTCCACGTTCATAGCGTGTGCCATCACTCCAAAATCCACACCAAACAGTCACTCTTGGTGGATGCATTGGCTTTTCTACAATTGCATGTGGCTGTTCTGTAATTTGTTTTCAACTGCTGAGTTTTTTAGACCTTGTAGGCGAATGGTCTGAGGTCTTTGTGCAGTATTCTTCCCAGGCTGGTGCGGATAATGGCCAGTTGCTGCGATCGGCGTTGAGTTGAAGTCGATGGATTATGTCCTACACTATGAACCACAGCCACAATATTCTCGAGCGTGCCTACTGTCCGAGCTCGGGCACCACTTCTGTCATTCAATAGCAAGCATTTTTCACGAACCTTCTTCACCAATTTTACTATAATGGTGCCGCCTGGCGGTTCTTTCACGACCCATATTTCTTTTCGAAACTCTCACGGTTGGGGCTACTCAACACTGACTTTTAAAATAAGTTTTCATTATTTCGAAACACTCCTCAAGCGAAACCATGATCATTTCATCTATCTATCTATCTTTTCTATCTGCGAAACGCTGCTGAAACGGAACGAAATCAAGCCATTTTTAAAGCGAATGATTGCTGGTGATGAAAAGTGGATAAGAAACAACAACGTTGTGCGAGAAAAATCATGGACGAAACGTGGTGAAGCTTCCCAAACGGTGTCAAAGCCAGGTTTGACGCCAAGAAAGGTAATGCTGTGTGTGGGTTTGGTGGGATTGGAAAAGAATCGTGCATTATGAGGTGCTGCCACCGGACTAAACGATTGATTCCAATCTTTACTGTCAGCAACTAACACGTTTAAGGCAAGCAATTCAGTTAAAAGGTGCAGAATTGATCAGCAGAAAGTGCGTTGTGTTCCATCATGATAACTCTAGACCACACACATCATTAATGACCCGGCAGAAACTGAAAAAGCTTGGCGGGGAAATTTTGATGCACCCACCATATAGTCCTGACCTTGCACCGTCGGTGCACCATCGGACTACCATTTGTTCATATATATCTATCAATATATATATATATATATATATATATATATATATATATATATATATATATATATATATATATATATATATATATATATATATATATATATATATATATATATATATATGTACGGTATGATGATATGATATGATAGAGTCGTACAGGCCAGCCATAACGGCGATCCACAATCCTGAAATATCAACAATCAAATGACAGATTATATCTGCATGCGAATAATATTTCAGATCATGCGGGCCAAGGCCCTGCCTGCATCCTTAACAGATAAGGTTGATTAGGAAAGGATGTTAGTCACAGAAACAACTAGGGCGAAACCGCAGTTATTTTCTAACTACTTAAATATATTACATAGTCTCAATTATATTCATACTCTAGATTAGATTTTGTTAGTTTATTAATCTGGGGTAGTTGTGGTGGAGGTGAAGGATACTAATATTCATCAAATGTATTCGGTATCAGTCATACTAGACTGGTTAGGTTATTTAATTCACATCTACGAGTTATCTCATCATGTACTGCTTGTAACCTTATTCTTCCCTATCTTCCCATCCAACACCATCTAACCGAGGGACATCACGTTCGTAATGACTCGGCAGTATTATCATACATATGATGACCTAAATATTTCGTTGATAATGTAAAAAAAAATTAAATTCGGTATTGTCATTCAGCTATACCTATATTTAAATTCATCCAACTAAAAGCAGGGTTAATTTATATCTAACGTTCACACAACTTCGCTAAAACATAACCTGAATTCAACCAGAAGAGATCGTCGAAATACAACATTCCATAGCAAAAAGTCTTTGGATCGTTAACATATTGATTGTATTAAGTTTATGCTCAAAGCGTAAGTAATTAAATAGACAATCTTTCCTGACCTTCTGGTATGTTCAAAAATTGTTTTTTAATAATTGAATAAATAAATGGATTGAATTATATTTGTCGACAACTTTATTGTTTTAAGTCAGGACTTTCGACAAAATTTCAATTTATAGAATTGTTTAGTGTAAGGAACGAAAAAATATTAAAATATTAAAATAACTATAAATAAAAACAATCAATTATTTGTTTGATTGATTGATCAGAATGTAAGGCCAAGACCAAGCTGAGATCCCGTATACGCCGGGCCCACCGTACACCCCCTTCACATAACAAGATGGAGGGACAGGAAAGGTCGCCAGACATGACAGACTCGACCCGGTTACAGACACCCAAGCAGTCAACAGTTAGTAAAGCACAAGACGGTACAATAACTCCGCCCTCTGGATACAAACAATCAGCAATCAAGATCGTAAAAAAATTGTTAATTGGTCAATTTCCTAAAACCTAATTATTATGAGTGATTAACCATTTGCTCCACCCAACTCGAGAAAACAATATTACTATAATTATGATCCAATTACTCATATCATGCAAAATCAAATCTAGCTCTTATTAGCCCAATTTATAATTAATCTAATTTAACAATAATAATTTATATATTACTCAGAAGCTGAATAACCGGATAGAGGAATAATACTAAAATTAGTTAATCTCTGAAATAAAATACGGCAAGTAGAAGACAAATAAAACATACGGTTTGTGTGCATGCATGCACGTAGACACGAAAAAGCACTCCACATAAATACCATAGCCCCACGACCCTACCCATCCACATCCTGCACATGCGGAGGAGAAACAAACCCCCAGTCACCCGAGTATAAACTGTGCCCATCCACCCTCAATCCCGACAAACTGCTTTCACCTTCTTGATTCAATCCTCATTCAGAACTTCACCATTCCTTATTATGAAGTTCCTAATCCGATGATCACCGTACAATATACAGAACAAAATTTGTGTATACGAGTATGCACGTAGATTGGATGACGTCGAGAAGAAAAACGAACGAAACTCCTCTCTTCATGCATACGACAACCACGCTATACACGCTATACAAAAAAAACCGGATCTATTAAATGTAGGCTGTCCTTATGATCTTTCTTAGTCTTATATTTGCCTGCCTAGGTTAGTATTAGTGGTTCGTACATTAAATAAAAAAATAGAAAAATAAAAAGTAAAATTATATACACAAAATTCTGATAGATATAAAAGAAAGTAAATTTAAAAAAATATTACGGCCCGTTGCGGATCCGATACTGCCCCCGAAGAAAAGTGATGATTTCTACGCTGTTTTTTGTAGACCACCTGGATTAATTCGTGGCGTTTTCACTTTTGCATTTTTTTTGTTTTAATTTTGTTTATTACACAATCCTTAGTTTTTAATGTTATGCACGCACCCGTTTTTTTCAATAAAATGTTTCGTCCATTTTCTTTTGGAAATTTTGCAGATATTGATTTGCACATGTTTGTGAATAATTGTTTACGAAAGACATACGTTGCTCGCTGGACCTTTTAAGAAAAAGATAAAAAAAAATTTTTGCTCGATGTTTGATGGTATGTTGACTAATGATTAATTAATGACAAGTCATGGTAGTTTCTCAAGTGACTTTACCAAATGCAGTCCACGTTCGACGACAATTGGGAGACATGCTATATATTTACATGTATTCTTTCATGAAAAAAATTTCCTCTTACGCAAAACACGTATGACAAGTCTTCGGTCCTTCTTATTCTATCAAGTACTAATGCAAATAATTTGCATGTCATTTCATGTTCCTTCTTTGTGACAATGCCATTATATTATTTTCTGTATACCGTGTTAACAGTTTGTTTAAGGAATTGGTAAGTAAACATTTAGTATACTTAATAAACACATTAAAACACTTGTTTATTATTTCGCACAAAACTTTTTTTTTTCCTTTTTTCAAAAATGTTTAAAAAATTACTCGATTAATTTCGACTTGTTAGGTCATCATCAGGAGTATCTACTGATTGGTAAAAATAAAAATTTAGTTATATATAGTAGAAGTAAGCAAAATAAAATAAAAGAAGGAGGAACAAAAAATAGGCAATAAAAAATCTGTTGTTTACACGGAAAAATTACTAATAAAAAAGGGGGGGTGGAACAGCAGGTAAGCGATTAGTTATCGGTTGAGTAACAAAATTCAACGTATATTGAAGTGCATTTAATTACCCGACATATTAGTCATATTATTAAGAGCGTGAGAATAATACTGGGCAGGATCTGTAATTGGTGAGAAACGGATTTCTCTCTGTTCGTTAAGGATATTTTGGTTAAGGAATATGGATTTTCGAATTTCGTAAGATTCTAAGGTATCTAAACGTCCGCTTTTAGGTTGTATATGTAAGATGTCTAAATTGTTTAAGCTAGCTGTATGATTTTCTAAAGTTAAATGATTATGGAACGTTGATTGATTGCAACCAGATAAATGTTCTTTAGCTCTAACTCCAAAATTGCGCCCAGTCTGTCCAATATATGAGAAACTACGATCATTGCAATTAATCCTATAAATACCAGACTTGGAAAGGCGATCAATTCTAGGTTTAATGCTAAAAACCATTTTCTTTATTGTGTTATTATTATAAAAAGCAAAACTAATATTGGTATAATCGGACACGATGTTGCTAATCCGTTTTCCTATATACTCTAAGCGACGCCAATTTTCCTGCGTTGGATTATCCGGTGGATAAATACCCGTTAGAGCTTTGCGCTTTAGCTTGTTATTCAATAACTTTAATATAGTCTTAGTTGCATATCCGTTATTCGTTGCTATTTGTAGAATTATATTAAGCTCTATGTCGTAATTTGAATTTGTCAAAGGGATGTTTATTAGTCTATCTATAAGTGAGTGGAAAGCTGACATTTTAATATTATGGGGATGGTTTGAAGAACTAGGGATAATATCGTCTGTATACGTAGGTTTCCGATAAATTTTGAAGTCTAAAGAAGAATTAATCCTGGTTATTGTTATATCTAGAAAATTAATACCTTTAATTTCTTCCCTTTCCAGCGTAAAATCAATGGTGGGATACTGAGAATTTAACCAAGTAAGGAATGAGTATAGACATAGTATGTCATCAACATATCTATACCAAAAGTTTATATGACGAAAATAAGGATTGTTGTTTGATAAAATCGTTTGTTCGAAGAAATTCATGAAAATTTCAGCTAACAAAGGTGACAGAGGGGAGCACATGGGTAGACCATCAGCGAATTTGAAATATGTATTATCAAAGCAGAAATAGTTTTGTTTAATACAAGTCTCAAAGACCAATTTCATTTCACGACGTAGGCCCTCATCTACAACATCCCTATCTAAGTAATTACAAACTATTTGAGATAAAGTTTTAATTGGAATTGAAGTGAAAAGACTGACAACGTCAAACGAAACTAGTTTTGAATGTAGTGAAATGTCGACGTCTTGAATTTTGCTAATCAATTCTACCGAGTTCTTAACCGAGTAAACCGAAAAGAAATTAGTATGATCATTGAAAAAGTTTATGAAACCCTTACATAGCTTGTAGGCAGGAGCATTGCAATACGCAACTATTGGTCTAATCGGGATGCCCTCCTTATGGATTTTTGGTAAAGCGTAAAGAATCGGAGCAGATGGATTCATGACAGAGTACTTCCAACCAGTTCCATTAAACCACTGTTGGCATTGGTTGATACACTTAATGACAGAAGTCTTAAAAGACCTAGTTGGATCCCTACCAAGCACTATTGCTTTGCTTTCTGTAATAAAATTAGAAATTTTATTAAAGTAATCGACTTTTTCGAGCACGGTAATTGTATTGTCTTTATCCGCTTTACATGCTATCAGGTCATGATCACGTAGCTTTTTCTTTATCGCACTAATCACTTTGAGGTTAGTATTAGGAGAAGCAACAGAGAGAGAAGCAGCAGAAGAAGAGTTAGAAGAAGAAGAAGAGTTATCAATACCTTTCTTTATTTGTAGTGCACATACTGATTTTAGTTGGGCCGGCTGGTCAAATACGGCAGTTTCAGCATCTACAGCAAGATTCTCGAATGACTGAAGGCTGATTTTATTTGGCGTAGGAGCAAAATTAACTCCATTACTCAGCATTTGAATCTCTGCGCTTAATAATTGAAATAATAAACAAATATTTTAATGTGTTTATTAAGTGTTAATGTGTTTCGCCAAGTACCAACGGCGCATAGTGTTAAAAGTATTTAGTATACTTGTTTTATTTGCAAAATTTTAACATACCTAACCAAAATTTGTTCATTTTTTTATGTTTAGTAAAAATGTAAAGCTCACCCATTTGGATTAACAGCACAAGACCGGAAATAAGACTATTTTGAAATAAATTAATTTATTATAATAATTTATGTATAAGGTTGGGGAAAAATCCATTATTTTTACGTTTATTTCGGGGCTTTATTTAACATGGCTACAAACATTTGTCTTGGCTCAAATATGCGCCGTTTTTTCAAAAACGTGTTGCCATTTAGAAGGTAATTTCAATATGCCGCTTGTCGAAACGCCGTGAATCAATTAACAAAAAACTCACAACTCAAACTTCACAAGCCTCTTGAGGCCATTTTTACACCACCAAGAGCATTTGCCATGGACAAAAGAAGATGATAATCGCTTTGTGTCAGGTTTGAACTATACGATGAATGCATAATAACCTCCCACGGGTCATAATGGACGTGTGAGGCCCGGCGTCGCCCTGATGGAACACGACGCCTTCTATTGGCTAATTCTGGCAGCGGTTGGTCAGTAGAGGACCGAATTGAGCGTTTGGCCATTGGGCATCAGCTCATAGTATATGATTTCATTCTAATCCTCCCAAACACTAAGCAGAACATTCCTGGCCGTCAATTCTGGTTTGGCCACCTTTGGGGTCGTTTCGCCGGATTTCGATCATGATCATTTCCACTTGACATTGTTGTATGCAACCCATTTCTCATCGCCAGTCACTATCCGCTTCAAAAATGGTTCGATTTTTTTTCGTTTGTCAAACAATTCATTTTTAAACCAGCCTTATGCAGATGGTTTAAAATTGTTTTGTGGTCGATCTTCAGCCCTGCACGATGCTACGATAGCTCGCATCTCGGTCTACTTCGATAAATTTCAGAATTTTATCGACATTTTCGTCGATAGGCTTTCTAGTGCGTAGTGCATCTTTGATATCGAAATAA
Source organism: Nephrotoma guestfalica (assembly GCA_963691935.1). Lineage (NCBI taxonomy): Eukaryota > Metazoa > Arthropoda > Insecta > Diptera > Tipulidae > Nephrotoma > Nephrotoma guestfalica. The sequence goes on from OY829913.1 coordinate 157,688,354, forward strand.
TCGAAACGGAATCGATGAAAATAAAACGGCGCGTGATTGGCTGTGACAGTATCGGGACCATATACACCATTCACAATTTCAGCCACCTGACTTGCGTTTTCGCATTTATCGAAGCAAACTTGTAAAATATAGCGAATTTTCTCATTGTTTACCTCCATTCTTGACACGATCAATCAAAACAATGACAAAAGAATTTTTTAGTACATGAACCCCCTTTCCAACGAGTATAAGTAAGACCCACTGCGACAAATACATAACTAGATATACGTCACTACAGCCATCTAGCGAAAAAATAATAGATTTATTTTTCCCCAACCCATTACTTAAATAAAATTAGAAATATCAGTCTTTTTTAAATATTGTTTTATTACATATGCCAATATGTACATACATTAAATTACTTCAGACATATCAAATACGATTCAAAAATTAAAACATATCAGAAACAATTCATCTCACCACAGGCATGTCGTAAACGATTCATCTCAGACGTGTCACAAACGAAAATTAGGACCAATTGCTGATAAATATATCTATATACGTGTCATGCTTGACTGTCACTGATATGTTATTAGTGTGTCGTCAATGAATTTCCTGCTGCTTATCTTTATATATATAATTCTTCTGAAAGTTTGTATGTCACTGAACTCCTCCTACATGGCTGGATGAGTGGGTCCTCCCATGGGACGGTTAAGATTCACAATTGGACCCGGTAGGTTGTGCTGCGATCGGATTCTAGGAAATTTTAATTTTAATTTTTTGAGGATTTTTTAATTTTTTTAAGTTTTTTCGCATATCAGAACATAGAACCGCAACATTTCACCCCTCCCCATCTCTCCTAATCTTTATATATATATATATATAGATATATATATATATATATATATATATATATATATATATATATATTTATATATATATATATATATATATATATATATATATATATATATATATATATATATAATTCTTCTGTACGTGTGTGTCAGTGTGTTTGAGTGAGTCCCCGGATGGTTTAGATTCACAATTGGACCCGGTAGGTGGTGCTATGATCAGGTTCTAGAATTTTTTTTTTGACCATTTTTTTAAGTTTTCTCGCATATCAGAACCTCATCATTTCACCTTATACCTATATACGTTCACCTTACACCCGTTTTGTGTGGATCCCTGTTCTAGGACATTTTTATATTTTGAGGATTTTTTTTATTTGTTTATCTTTTCTCGCTTGTCAGAACATATAGCCCCAAAATTTCACACTCCCCAACCCACCACCTCCAATCTTTATATACATAATCCAATTCTTCGGTATGTGTGTATGTCACTGAACTTCTCCTAAACGGCTGTATGGGTTTTAATTATTTTTGTGTGGTTTTGAGTGTGTAATTTAGATTCACAATTGGTCGGTAGGTGGCGCTGTAATCGGATTCTAATTTTTTTTTAAATTTTTTGGCGATTTTGTTTTTAATTTTTTTAAGATGTTTCGCGTATCAGAACATTGAACCGCAACATTTCACCCCTCCCCACTACCCCCAATCTTTATATATATAATTCTTCTGTACATGTATATGTCACTGAGCTCCTCCTAAACGGTTGGACCGATTTAGATGACATTTTGTGTGTGTCTTTGAATGGGTCCCTGCATGGGTTATATTCAAAATTACACTCGGTAGGTAGCGCTGTGATCGGGTTCTAGGAATTTTTTTATTTTTTGACGAAAATTTGTTTTTTAATTATTTTAAAATTTTTTGTATATTGCCAATATTTTATAAAATTAAAAAATCATAAGTTCATGAATAATTGACCTTTAAACCTTCTGAGAATTTCATGAATAATTGACCTTCTGAGAATAATTCATAGTTATGTTTGTGTGCCATAGGTGACACTTATGTCGAATTCTGTAGCATTTGACTTACTTATCAATCCATGCGCAAGTCATTTGCGTTGTAGCTTGGCGTTGTTTTGACATTTCAATTTCTGTTCGCTGTGTTTCGATACTCCATGTATCACATTTACATGCATATTAGGTGTATTTGCATTGACGAAACATATTGAAATAACGTTTTAAATCATAAATGAAATGTTCTTAAACACATAATATGTGTAAGGTGTAGTGTTGACGTGAATATCTTACATGATATTCCTTCAATTGTATACATGTGCATTCAATGACAATCAATCTAACCTGCAATTTTTTATTTTCAATTTGTGTCGATGATCCTATAAAATTTACGGAGTGTTAAACGGCTCGTCAAAAATAAAGAATATCAAAGTTTGTTCAATAAATAATAACATTCATAAAACAGCAAGCTACCGACACACACAGAGCACATGAACGACAGAGCCTGCAAGTACATTGCGCATTGACACGTGCATCATTTCTGCGCCTTGCGTTCGAATATGAGTCGGACATCGACTATTCGTCACATTCACAAATTGTCATCGGCGCTATGGACAAAGATTGCGAACACTGCCATACATTCAAATACAAAGGTGAATCGGCCGGTTTCTGCTACGCTTCTGTAAAAGTTGTACTGCCACCATTGAATTCGCCGCTAGAACCATTGAAAACACTATTGGCTGGAGGCACACCACAATCAAAATTAATTTTGCGTAAATTCGTAAGTTCAATGGTTGTTGCCAAATGACATCATTTGGAGCAACAATAATCGTGAGGATGGTCACAATTTTGAATCAACGTTTAAGATTCAGGGCCAAGTGTATCATCAAATTTGTTCTTTAATCCCAATGCTTGATGCTGATTCAAAATTCTTGCAAATCTACTTCATGGGCGATGAGGAGCAACAAATAAATACATGCAGTCAATACAACCACGAGTATATGACCGATAAATTGTGGCGACTTTGGAACCGTTTTTTGCGAAATCACAAGCAGTTGGTCCAACTGGTCATTGCCTTTTCAAACAGACTGTAAAACGACAACTACATGATTGTGATCAAAGTAGACAAAGTACTGTCTGGAGAGCACGCAGGTCGATACAATGCACCAACCGTTAATGGAGTTGTAGTTGTTATAGTTGGCGATACATACAAACGTCGAGATATACGGATCTAACGCAGAGATAACACGGTGCAGACAATTCAAGACAGTCATCGTTCTTACAAAGCTTTGCAATATCCATTGATATTTTGGGAAGGAGGAGATGGATATCATTTTAATACAAACAAAGAAATCCAACGAAATCTACAATCTATCGATCGATCAGACATTTACACACATACAACAACAGCATTATCTTTTATGCAAGCACATTATTATACTTACAACCAATATCACAGCCAACAGCAAATCACACAATGACGAAACGAAAAGTTGAAATTTCAAACTGAATGTCAAATGTTACTTTATAGTTTATCGAAGATTCAAATATTGAAAAAACGTTTGCTGAACCCGCTAACAACAAACAAGCCAACGGTCGGGCAGGTTTAAATAATTTTTATATTATTATTTTAATCGTTTAACATGAATTATTAATTACATTTATTATTTCTGTAATTTTTATTTAATTTTGTTTGTCGCGATTGGGAAGCTCAACCATTCCATTTAAATATTTATATTTTTATTTTTCGAATGTTCTATCCACCTTCCGAGTTAACTTCATCGTCTTAAATCTTCACCATCCATCTCAACACCTCTAGCCGAGCCAAATATATTTTCCATTAAGAAACACAATCAATTCGTAAATAACGTTAAGTCTGTACAATAGCCGTTTTCGGAAATTAACCCAAGGTAACTTTTGAGTAATTTTAATTGCTTTAATGTGGTAACAAAGTTATTGAAGTTATCCTGTCTATACAAAAAGTAAGTTTACATTTCGCGCAAGAAAATTTTTATTCAGCAAAATTCAATGGCGTAGTTTTGGCAGATACGAAATTTTTATTGCTTCTATTTATATAATTTATACTTTAAAAGTTTGTAATTTAAATATGATGATACTTCTAATTTAATACAAAGACAGAAACAGAAAACAACAAAAACTAAATTACCCTAAAGTTACTCTACATGTTCGGAAATAGATCGGGTAATTTTTTGTCAGCAAGTTACTCAAAAGTTACCATGGGATATTTCCGGCAACGCCTAATACTAGCGGTTTGCGGAAATTAAGCATGCTAACTTTTGGGTAACTTGCTGACAAAAAATTGCCAAATCTATTTCCGAACATACATCGTATTATCTAATTTCTAAGTAAATTAGATTACAAACTATTAAAGTACAAATTGTACAAAAAGAAACAACAAACATGTCGTATCTACTAAAATTACGCCATTGAATTTTGCTGAATAAAAATATTCATGCGCGAAATGTAATCTTACTTTTTGTATAGACAGGGAAGTTGAGTAACTTTGTTACAAACGTTAAAATAATTAAAATTACTATTAATACCTACACTACTAACAAAATACACAGTAAGTGAAATAAAAAAATGTTGCTGAATAAAAAATTGGGAAAGTCAGCGGGTTTAACAAAGAGATACATAATAAATTACATTTTCGTTCACTTTTTTTTTGTTGACTTGTTTTGTATTTCCGCAGAATTCTTTCAGATTATCATGAAAGCATCATTTCTCAAGTTTTCTTTCCTTATTGTAAAACCGTCACACAATCGAGACGTAAAACATTTGGCAAAAAAGACGATGATGTGGGCGATTCGGAGCAGAAAATCGAGCATTCAGAGAACGATGGGGAGCAGATGTTGAAAATGACTATTGGTTGTAAGATGGAATCGAATGTTAAAGATCATGGAGTAGGTGCCATTATTTGGAACGAACCATTGGGCTTTGTGGAATCGAGTTGTGGCAAGGAAACAGTGGATAAGGAGACTCAGCTGAGCCAGCCCGAAAATGATGAAAAACTCAAATGGGATATTGCCAGAGTTCAAGAAGAACGAATCGAACTACTCGGGATTTTGAATGCTCAATTAGATGCAAAATCGACGTCTCATAGTGAGCCATTTATTAGTCAACAAGAACCTGGAGATTAAAAGAAAGATTAAAAGCGAAAGTGAATTACGGGAACATAATAAGTGGTGTTAAGTGAGAATAGTGGTGCAATTAAAAATTGTAAATGGCGTATTAAATTAATTAAGAAATGATTGTGGAAATTATTTATTGTTGTGAGTGTAGGTAAAATAAAAGTGGGAACATTATTGTATAGGAATATTTCGGGAATATTCCGATAGTGGCGTAATTGTTTAGTAAATATTTGGAAATTACGCAGAGATTATTTTCGGTATTTTCGCGAATATTCTGGAAGTGTGTGAATTACGAGAAGTGTTGTTGTAACCGTTCAATTCTATAACGATGTTCACGATCCAGTGATCGAACCGGATTTGACAGGAAAAATTCGTAACAATATTTATTCCCGTTTTTTTCTCTCACCAAGTTATATGATGCGCCCACATACACAATGAAATTATATTAATGTACAATTCAATTCAATTTTGTTGCATTGTTGATAAGGTTTGCCGTTGGTAGAGGATGATATAGTGCAGAGAGGAGGGTAAACATATTTCGATCGTTGGAAATAAAATTATGAAAGCAAGTGAAACATTTTATAAAAAGAAAAACGAAAACAGGGTAAAGGTGAAGACGAGGAAAGACTGGTGAGAAAATTAAAATGAAATTGTTTTTGTCTTATACACAAGAAATACATGTGCATAAATATTTTAATTTTGATTTTTTTAAATTCTTAATTAATGGTAATGTTGTACTCATCCGTTATTGATATTTCAATTTCGTACATTCTATTCTGTTTTTATATGTTTGTAAGGTCAGCTCTTTCTGTTCAATTAGATTGTTTCATTTTCGTCTTAAAGCTGTATGGTACTCAAATTGTCAAAAACGATGTGTACAAAAAAATCAAATTTTAAACACAAAAAATTACAATTGACCTAATTCGTTCTTTATGATAAAGTTAAATGAATAGTTGAGGGATTAGTTTAGTTTGTCTATAGTTAGGTTTCAAAGTTTATCGTTTTTTGAAATGTACAAATCACTTTTCTTAATATTTTAATCTTAATACAGAGGAAAATTCTTGCATCAATGTGTTAAGAAACATAAAATCGAGGTGTTAATACAAGATTATCACGATAACCCCTGAAATGACGTAAAATGTAAAATTTAGTTTAAAAATGTTAGAAATTTCGATTTTTATCGATTGGAAAATTACGTTAATTTATTTGTTTTTAAGTTGCAATGACGATAATTCTTGGTAAATGTACTGTTCAATGATGGCAAATCAAGAAAAAACTGTGTGTCTAAGATAAGTGGTCACTAATTTATTATAATATGCAAGGTTTAGATAAGCAATAATGATAAATAAAAAATTTATTAATTAACTTTACACATATAAACAATATAAGTGTAGTTTAGTAAGCCAATTATACAAAATTTTGTGCTCAACTTTATTAAAGAAAAAACCATTGCATACATTTTATTTATCAATTACTTTCAAAATTTTAGAGAGTTAGTGAAAATGAGATCAACATATTTATTCGTTGTATATAATGTATATGATGTTCAAAATCTTCATATATACTTATGAAGATTTTGTATATTCACTCAATCCCCATAAAAGTATGCAACTTAAAGCGGTATTATAGCATGTACAGGGTGTCCACCGGGAAGGTATACTACTTTGAAGCCGCCATTTAGGCGAATATTAGTATTGACAGTTCATACTTGACAGTCGTGAAGTAGACACGTCGCAAGTTTATTATGGAAAAATATTCGATAAACCATCGTGTCAATAGGATGTTACAGCTCGCCCATGACAACCCCGATTTTCATGAAAAAATCATAATGAGTGACGAGGCATATTTTCATTTAAATGAATATGTTGATAAACAGAATAGTCGGTTCTGGGCAATGGAAAACCTCACATTATTCATCAGTCACCTTTACATCCATTAAAAGTGACAGTCTGGTGTGCAATTTGGTCAGGAGGAATCATTGGACCTTACTTCTTTGAAAATGAAAACGGCGTAACGGTAACTGTGAATGGGGATATCGTGATATGGTTGAAAATTTTTAAACGCCACAACTGCATACTTTGGGCTTGATTAACATGTGGTATCAACAAGACGGTGCCACATCGCATACAGCCAGGATTACAATGGAATTACTGCGAGAACTCTTTCCACAACAAGTTATTTCAAAAAATGGTGATGTTGATTGGCCTCCACGGTCGCCTGATTTGACTGCCCCGGACTTCTTTTTTTGGGGATATCTAAAAAGCAAGGCTTATGCAAACAAACCAGAAACGCTTGAGCAACTCAAACAAAATATTCGTGATGAAATTAATAAAATACCGCGTGAAATGTGTGAGAATGTAATGAAAAATGTGCTCAAAAGGGCTCGCATTTGTGAGGCTAGCAGAGGCGGACATTTATCTGATATTGTATTCCATACATAATTACCGACATTAAATAAAACATTTATCAATATAAGATCCATTCTCTCCCATTTAATCAAAAATCATAAACAAAGTAGTATACCTTCCCGGCGGACACCCTGTACATAGTGTGTAGAAATATTTAGTACTACAGATAAAATGCAAATATGAGAAAACGAGCAGCGCGAATTTCCTTTCATAACGAATGATGAATATAGCGGAAGAGAGATAGAATATAATCAATTTTCGCGATTACTAACGAACTTGAGATTTTTTTAATACATATTAGCCTTGTTTTTTTATTGGAGCACTATCCTGCGCCGAAGGGAAATTTCTATTGAAACTGTAGCTATTTATTCACTGATGTCGCTATACCATAAAAATGAAAAAATAAATTCACCATAAAACAAACATTTAACGACCTGAAATACATCAATTCACATATATTTTGGCATGACGTTATAAAAAATAAATCATCTTGCTGCGTTTTAAATTTTTATTGTAAAAATAAGTTTCTAATGGTTAAGGGTTGTACAAAACAAAGGAAATTTAAAATTTCCCTTTGAAATGGATAGCGCTCCCGATAGTGGCTCCCGATAAATAGGTAGAGCAAGATATTTTTTTATCGATTTTTAACTAGAAAGTTGAATGAAAAATCTTAGTTTAGAATTAAATAAATTAATTATTGATTGATTGATTGATTGATTGGACTGTAAGACCAAGTACTGGACAAGTGTCCCGGATAACGCCGGGCCTATTCCTACAGCCTGTTTACACATAACAATAGGAAGGATAGGACAGGTTGTTTTTTTTTGGACAGAACGACCCGGTTTCAGACACCTAGCGATCGTACGGCACAACACAAGTCTAATCTACTTCTAATCTACTAGAGGAAGGATAAAGGATTAATAGGTTTAATTGATAATGATGGTATTGGTCTTCAACAATTGCTTCTCTAAATCAGTAACCTGAGAACACAATATTATTATTTCACGTACATCTGGAAAATCTCCTGAAATTTAATTCTGTATTAATAACTTCCGGCTTCCTAAACAAAATTGATTGATTGAATCGGCCCGGTTACAGACACCTAGATAAAGCCAATAGTTAGTAACATAATGGCAATATAATTCTAATCTACACAATCGGCAATTAAAATACAAAGAAATATTATTTCACAAGTATCTGCAGGTTTCCTGAAATCGAATACTAAATTAATATGTTCCTGCTACCTAAAGCATAAAAAATTTATTAATCTAATTCTCTCCTCCTCCAACTCCACAACTTACAATAGAATTTCCTGAAACCATAGTTAATTGATTATTTAGGACAATATACGATATAATAAAATTATACTTGAATAAAATAAATGTAAAGTAGTGATTAGTATTAACTAAATTAATTTGGTTCTCTTAAAACAAATAAAATAAATCGAATCCAAATATTGTAGTATCAAAGCAGGAAAGGCACGCATGGCCTTCCTAACTTCTAACTCTGTTGATTTGATGGATTTACTTATAAAAAAATATTTATGAAAGTCACTTGTCCTTGTCATCCCTAATCTAATACAAATATGTTTATTTCTAAAAATAGAAAATGACCAAACGAAAACTGGTTCCAAAAACAGCTAATCTGGAATCTGTAAGGTAATGTATTAATAATGAATGTTTTTCACAGCTTTAGAATCCCCAATACCTAAACAAATTCAACCAAAATTAAATAAAACTATTAAAGTAATCAGGAATCTGTAAGATGACAGAATTAATAATACGTAGCTAGTACATCTGTAGGATCCATGATAATCAAATAACCCAATTAATTGTTCAATGCTTTAATTATAAAATAAATAAATCAGAAAATATTAAAATAAGTTATTAAAATTTAATCTACGATAGTTAACTATTGTATATATATATATATATATATATATATATATATATATATATATATATATATAAATATATATATATATATATACACGAGTATATATATATATACGAAAACAATTTATGTATAATTTAAAAACTTTATTAATTACAACTGAAAAGTACACCAGTTAAATTTTAAATGACATATCTTCACTTTGTAACTCGATGAAATGTTGATTAACCTAAAAACATAAATACTAAGTTAATATTAGTAATCCATATATTGTAATTGTTAACTTATCTGTATATACACATATTATATATTTACATCCATTTGTTGTCTTAGATCTTTCTTAAAAATAAAAGAAGGGTTTAAACTACATTTAATATTAGAAAAATTATAAATAACTTACCTAGTCAACATTTAATTTGTTGTGTATGTTATGACAAGTCGATTATTATTATTATTAACAAAATGTCAAAACATTATAGTCTTTTTCTACGAGAAACATATAATGACGAGAATAGTATTGCCAGATACATAAAATTTCTATGTCGAATCAGGACATACTTTTCGATGTTTTGCACTAGTTGAGTAAATAAAGACTAAAATGATTTGTCATTTTTTGATTTTGTTTTTCACTTCAATTTTTATATCCAACAAGTTTGGACTAAAATTTATAAACCAAATTTATATTAATTATCAAAATAAATAAATTAAATTTTTGTTTGGTTTGATTAAAATAAAATAAAGTATCTTCGATTTAATAAAGTTAAATCATAAATTACAATTGTATTATTGATAGTGCTTTCATTTGGTCCTTCGAGCCGGATGGTGAAACCGCGTGCTTAAATACATTATACATATTTTACGTGAAAGGTACAGCCATCTTGTTTAAAGAAAAATGTACCTCCAGTTTAACCATCCAAGATTCTTCGATTTATATAAAGATCATCAAATAATTAAATATAATTGAAATTTAGCTTATGTTGGTGATCCTAAACAAAAATATTGAATTATTATTCATCGTCGAAGCAGTCAACAGTTCGTGTTATAGTGTTCCAGACATTTAAATTAACCTCGTAGTCGGAACTTATTCATCGTCGAAGCAGTCAACAGTTCGAGTTATAGTGTTCCAGACATTCAAATTAACCTCGAAGTCGGAACTATCTTGAAAACCCATCTGTATTCAAAATCATCCATACTTTACAATCATCGCATTGTGAACCCAATGGTGATAGGTTTATGAATTTATAAATTATCATCCACCGTTATAAGCGTCATCGTCCAGTTTTACGCTTTTCATCGATATCACATGGTATATTGTTCCGGCATCCGTTAACAACAAGGTCAAGGTCATCAAATTATTCAACAATATTTCATAGTGCATTTTGGAGGCATTCTGTACTAATATCAAACGTTCGAGTGCAATGATCAAGGTTATCGACTTATTCAAAAATAATTCATCGTGCATCGTAAATATTTCGTCATCTCCATATTGCACATTAAGCAGCACCAGTTGAAACTACGAGGCGGTATATTCAAACTATCACAACGTCATATTGAAGCCAGAGTAATTTGTAAGTTACAATTAAGTAATATTTAAGTTTTAGTATTTTAGGTGTATTTCACAATAGTATTTAAATAATTCAGAGATAACAGCTATTTCATTCAGGTGGTAAAAACTGATTCTCTATTCATTTTTATCATTCGGTAAAGGTAATTAAAAACAATTATATCAAGCCAGGAATCTGATGATAACGATCACCCCAGAATTAGGGATTCTAGAACCAAGTCAAAGACTATGTCTATAGAGTTATTAAAAAGGCAGCGTGGCGCGTTTAAGGGACAATTAACCCAATTTCGAAACAAGCTAGTAAGTCTAAAGACGATAGGGGAAGTTGAATCTAACCTTCGAAGACTACAGTTGGTATATGACAAGTATTATCAAGTCCAGCTTAAGATAGAAATCTCAGAAGAAGCCGCTACAGCTGATCGTACATCTTTTGAAGAAGATTACGAATATGTTGAAAGCGCATTATTGAATACTCTTCACGACCTTAAGAAACTAGAAACTCAAACCAAAGAACCTAGAGTGACGCATCTGCCAATAGTACTCATATAGAGCAAAATAGTTCGATTATGTCAATCAAACTCCCAGAGCTCAAATTACCGACTTTTAGTGGCTTAGAGAGTGACTGATTAGCATTTAGGGATATTTTCAAAGATTTGATTCATAACAAAACTAACATCGACAATACAGTAAAATTTGTTTACTTAACATCACATGGTTTACTTAACATCACAGTGCAGGGAAAGCTTATAATTTAATAGAAAACCTTCCAGTAGCTTCGGATAATTATAACGTAGCGTGGGAAGCATTGTGCAAACGCTATGATAATGCAATTCTAATTCAAAGACTTCATATGAAAGAATTGTATGATATTAAATCTCCACATGAAAATTCAGCAATCTCATTGCAAACATTTATTGATCATTCTGCTAAAAATTATAGTGCTCTAAAATCATTGCACATCCAGGTTGAAACGTGGGACCTAATGCTTGTTCACCACCTAACTGATAAACTGGATAAATCATCTAAAATACACATAATCAAAAATTCAGAAACAAATGAAATTATTCAAAGTATCCAATTGATAACAAACAAACTCACTATTCGGAAGGAAAATCAATTTCTTTAGTATCCAATAATTGTAAGTGCTCGTATTGTGAAGGCTCACATTTGATAACAAATTGTCCAGCTTTCTTAGATATTAAAATATCTCCACAAATGCGTTTTCAATATGCAAGGAATAATCAATTGTGTACCAATTGTTTGATTTCTAAGCACACAGTTGGAATTTGTGATAAACCACCCTGTAGCAAATGTTCGTTAAAGCATAATGACTTGCTTCATTTTGGAACAAACGCAAGTTTTCAAAATACTAAGCGTTTTTCAGCAAATACAGGACTCATCAAAAATGATTTGGATAACAATTGTCGAGAAGAATCAAGAAAGGTTGAAGTAACTGGGTTATCTTCGTGTCAATTAACTAATACTCCAGTCAAAAACTCAGCTCGTTTAAGGAATGTCGAACAGATTCTGATTGGGACTACGTTGCTTCACGTTGCAACAGAATCCAATGAGAAATTATTGTGTAGGGCATTATTAGACAGTGGGTCACATCTAAACTTCGTGACTGAAAGTATTGTTAATTTGTTAGAACTCAAAAAACAGTCAACCAGTAAAGTTGAACCTGGCATTGGTGGAGCTGAAACCGTAATTAAGGCAAAGGTTTCTCTAACTATTACATCCAGAACATCTAATTTTTCCGCAACATTGGATTTTTTTATAATTCCAAAAATTACAAACCATTTACCAGCCAATTCGGTAAACATTGACTTAAATCTAATTCCTGCCGAAATTCAGTTAGCTGACCCATATTTCCATGTACCAAATAAAATAGATATGTTGCTTGGCGCTGAAATTTACAATCAATTGTTTAGCGGAAAGGCTATAACTGTCCTTAAAAATCTTCCTCCATTCATGTCGAGCGTTTTCGGATATGTAATTAGTGGTCGGGTACTTTCTCTTCAAAGTATTGACGAAGGTCCAGCCACTTCCTTGTATACTAACGAAAATCTTCATAACGATTTGAAACGTTTCTGGGAAATAGAAACAATTTGTATTAAAAATAATTTTTCATTAGAAGAAAAATATTGTGAAGACCATTATATTAAGAACTTCAAGCGTCTTCCGTCCGGTCAGAATTCTGTAGCGCTACCAATAAATGACAATATAAAATGTCTTGGTCATTCAAACTTCACGTCGCTTCAACAATTTTATTCTATAGAGAGAAAACTAATACGTGAGCCTGAAACTTATAAGCAATATCGTGACTTTATGAGAGAGTATTTAGCATTGGGGCATATGAGTTTAGTTCAAGATCCAAATAGTATTAATAATTCCTACAATAAAGCATAGTATCTGCCACATCATTGTGTGATGAAAGATACTAGTACTACTACGAAATTAAGAGTGGTGTTTAATGGATCTTCGAAATCAAGTTCCAATTTATCTCTTAACGATTGTCTAAACAAAGGTCCAACGGTTCAGCAAGATTTGCTGTCTATAATCCTTCGATTCAGGAAACACGTAGTTGCTTTCTCAGCCGACATTACTAAAATGTACAGGCAAATTTACATACATGATGACCAACAAGATTTGCAACGAATTTGGTGGAGAGATAACCCAGCAGACAATATACAATGTTTTAAGTTGTGCACGGTTACCTATGGCACCAAAAGCGCTCCGTACCTCGCAACTCGCACCTTGCAACTATTAGCGTTCGATGAAACTGCTTCATAACCCGTACCATCAGCAGTCTTGATGAACGACGTCGATGACGTTTTGACGGGAGCTGATACTGTTGCAAGTGCGCTAAATTTAAAGGAGCAACTAATTAAATTATTCACTAAAGGCGGTTTCCAGCTAAGGAAATTTTCTTCAAATGTCCCTGCTTTATCGGTATCTACCGAATCCTCTTCGAAAATATCATTAGTACTGGGACTTTATTGGGATACTTCGCAAGATGAATTCGAAATGAATTTTTCCAAATTTTCTCTAGATACAGTTTGTACTAAACGAAATATCCTCTCAGAAATCTGTCAACTGTTTGACCCGTTGGGATTGTGCGCTCCAATGATGTTGGTTGCAAAACTTATAATGCAGACAATATGGACGTTGCACACACTAGATTGGGATGATCTGATCACAAATGAAGTTCGGGATCACTGGATCGAATTTAAAAAACAAATACATAGTTGACTTGAATCAAATAAAAGTTCCAAGGTATATCCTAGTACCCTCGGAAAAAGGTTTTGGTTGTGTTATTTATATGAAAACCACAGATAATTATAATATTCATCACGTTAAGCTAATGTGTTCAAAATCTAGAGTTGCCCCAATAAAAAGCAAACCATTCCACGCCTCGAGCTATGTGCTGCGCTGCTGTTGTCGCAAACAGTGAATAAACTTGTCGACAGTTTGAATATGCAGTTTGATCAAATTTACCTATGGTCAGATTCAGAAATAACATTGCTTCGAATTAAATCTGACGAACCAGCTAAATTTGCTTCATTCGTCGCACATAGAATCACGCAAATACAGGAAAGTTCTGCAATAACCAGCTGGTGCTATGTTCGACAAGATCAATCTACATGGCCTAAAAATCCTAATTTAAAGATTAGCTCAGAATTACTAAATTTGGATGTTCGAAAACATATGTCAATACCGGTTTGCTCTGACACGGAGTCTTGGGATTTATTTAATCGATACTCGTCATTTACCAAACTTCTCCGCGTTACAGCTCTAATACTTCGATTTATAAAACTTCTAAAATCAAAGGGACAATTAAAGATTACTGGTGCACTTACATCGAATGAACTTAATCTAGCACTCACTAGTCTTGTAAAAATAGTTCAACAAACTGAATATAGCATCGAAATTCAAGATATTCGCAAAAAATCAATGGTTCGACATTCCAGCAATTTAAAAATTTTAAATCCTTTGATGATAAAGGAATTCTTCGTGTAGGAGGTCGCCTTCGTAATTCTTGCTTGGACTACAACAACAAACACCCAATTATATTACCGGGTAAAAACGTCTTCACAACATTGTTAGCTCGATCCGAACATTTTCGTCTGCTGCATTGTGGCCCTCAAACACTATTGTACAACTTGAGATCACGTTATTGGATTATAAACGGTCGCAATCTATGCAAGCAAATTGTTCATCGATGTATTATTTGCTTTCGAAACAAACCAAAATTATCACATCAATTAATGGGCGAATTACCTACTGATCGCGTTAATCAATCTAGGCCATTCACTGTAGTAGGCATCGGTTTTTGTGGACCTTTCTTCGCGAAACCAAGTTCTCGATCAAGATCTAAAGTTAAAATGTATATATGTTTGTTTGTTTGTTTCGCAGTGAAAGCCATTCACCTCGAATTAGTCATAGATTTAGCAACACAGTCGTTTTTAGCTTGTCTTCGTAGGTTTATTTCACGGCGTGGCTTTTGTACTAAAATTTACTCAGACAATGCTACCAACTTTATTGGCAGCCGTACTGAACTAAAAGAATTGCAAAATTTGTTTCTAACACAAAATTTTCAGAATGAAACAAAATCGTTTTGCGCAAACAATCAAATTGAATGGCTCACCATTCCACCACGATCGCCTCATTTCGGGGGACTATGGGAGTCCGCTATAAAAAACGCAAAATGGTATTTAAAACGAGTTATAGGTTTGCGTACAATGACTCAAGAAGAATATCTAACGTTGATTTGCCAAATTGAAGCTTGCCTTAATTCAAGGCCACTGACTGCTGTTTCAAATGACTCAGCAGATTTTACTTCGCTATCACCTGGTCATTTTTTGATTGGTTCCCCCCTCGTATCGCCTCCTGAACCATCATTATTAGACCTTACTCTCATTATTAGACCTTACCTTACCTAGACTCGGTTATCTCGGTACCAGATGATACAAGCCATGTGCCAAGAGTTCTGGAAACATTGGCATACGGAATATTTAAACGAACTTCAAAAGAGATATAAATGGCACAGTGCCTCATGCGACAATTATAAGGTTGGTTCTTTGGTTCTATTACATGAGGATAATACGCCACCGCTACATTGGATTATGGGTAGAATTATTCAGACACATCCCGGTTCTGACAATAAAATTCGAGTAGTAACCGTTAAAACCGCGAAGTCTATACTCAAGAGGTCTATTAATAAAATCAGTGTTTTGCCACTTGAATCAGAGACTCAAACCACAGCGTAATTGTTATCATTCTAACATAAGTTTCATTGATATTAAAATATTATTGTAAAATCACAACTGTTTAAGTTAAGTTTGTGTGAAGGATTTGATTACTTTAAACATAGTTTACTTTGATGAAATTAGTAGTTATAAGAATATGTACTACGATTTATATTACTCATTTTTTGAACTAGTTACTTCAAGGGCGCGGATATGTTAGATTCAAATCATTTCACATATTAAAACGAAAACAATTTATGTATAATTTAAAAACTTTATTAATTACAACTGAAAAGTACACCAGTTAAATTTTAAATGACATATCTTCACTTTGTAACTCGATGAAATGTTGATTAACCTAAAAACATAAATACTAAGTTAATATTAATAATCCATATATTGTAATTGTTAACTTATCTGTATATACACATATTATATATTTACATCCATTTGTTGTCTTAGATCTTTCTGAAAAATAAAAGAAGGGTTTAAACTACATTTAATATTAGAAAAATTATAAATAACTTACCTAGTTTACATTTAATTTGTTGTGTATGTTATGACCATAGAATTATATATTATGATTTTTCCCATATAAGATTTGCTGTTTCACGTGTCACAAGCCAGAGCAGGATGGTTATATAAAAAATGCATATGGCGGTCTCATATGTCAAAGATTCAACCCCCTCAAACCAGTTTTTGTTTTTGTTTTAAATTACGCGTTTAATTTTGTGCTCTTAAAAAATCGTGAAAATATTAATTAAAATAATTAAAAAATAATTAAAATATTATTAAAATAGTTAGTGGATTGTGTGTAGTGTATCATTTAAGTAATAAAAATTACAAACATTTAATAAAATGAAGTGTCTCGTGAAAAACTGTTTAAATACGCCTAAAAAATTTCAAGAAGGAATTTCGTACCATCGGTAAGTGTTTATAAAAAAATAAAATGTAAATTATGTTGAAAAGAATGTGATTTGTGGTAAAATTATCCTTAATTTAAGTTATAAATCAGATAAAAATAAGAAAACAATTTTGGTTATTGACGTGGGTATCATCTTTTAATAAACATATGTTTTTTACCAGTGCCGCATTTTTCTTATTTTATTTCGTGTGCTAAGTGCTTTGCTTTTCATAATTTATTTTTATTTTGGAATATGTACTGTAAAACAATTTGTTACAGAAATTATAATGTAAACATTTGTTTTTAGTTTACCAAAATATGGAGAATTGCAAAAGCAATGGTTGAAGCCTCATCAGATGATATTTCTATTGACCAAGAAATTTCAAAAGTAGACGAATCGAATATGTATGATGAAGATTTTCTTGGATACCCAATTATACTAAGTGAATTTTCAATTAATGTTATTGAATACATAGGAGGATTTATAGTCCGATATTAATTTAGAAAATTGAATTGTGAGGACTGTTGCACATTAATACAACAATGTAACTCTTATACCTCGCTAATCAATTTAAAAAATAAGGGTGGTCTGTTAACTCCTTCGTCGTCAGTATTAAAAATTTGTAAATATTCAGAAGCTGTATTAAAACGGGAATTGGCTATTGCGGACTACAAAAACATAACGCAACTAAAATCTAGTTCTAAATTGTTTAAAAAAATAAGTTATAACGTTCTTCACAACCTAATAAGTGTAAATATTTTCAATGATGAAGATCAATATAGTCATTCTCAAGAACACGTTAATTTGTTAGCTCATTCTATCATAGAAAAATATTATGACATCCGATTGAATTATTTTTGTAACCAAAGGTCATATAAATTAACGAAAAGAAACTAGTTTATTTCTTTATTACATTTCAAAGGAATGTGAAATAAATAAGCGTAGTGGTTTTATAATTATTATTTTTTATATTTTATATTTTTTATATTTTATAATTTTTTATTATATTAATATTATATTTAAATAAAAATAATTAATGTACTTTAGTAAAGAAATAAAAATGTAATTAAATATAAATAATTTTTTAATTTAAACTTCCTAACTTCACTGCATTCGATCGAAAAAAATTCTAAATACGGCCCTGTTAATTTATATGCTTTCTCTTTTACCCTCCGAATTTGTGACGCTTGACAGTTCTTTACATTCATTCTATATACTCTATTTCTATGGTTATGACAAGTCGATTATTATTATTATTAACAAAATGTCAAAACATTATAGTCTTTTTCTACGAGAAACATATAATGACGAGAATAGTATTGCCAGATACATAAAATTTCTATGTCGAATCAGGACATACTTTTAGATGTTTTGCACTAGTATGAGTAAATACGACGTACGTCGATAATTATTTATCCAACCTAGAACAACTTAACCAAAACCTTTACCAATTTACAGTTTTCCAAATAATCTAGAAAATAATTTAATTAAAAAGTGCATGATCCCGAAAAACTATCTACATACAGCAAATTTGACTGCATTTCAAATTTACTCCGTAGCTTCCCTGTAATTCCAAAAATTCAAATATTTGCGGAAATAGCAAAGTTATAAAGTTAAACCAACAAGTCCAAATCGATCACAGCCGCCTGCCTATACATGTCCTAAACTAGAGTTCCAAAATTCGTTAAGTTATTATTATCACGTTCAAAACAAGAATAATAAGAAATTTAAGAAATTTAATTTAATTTTACACTAAACCTAAAATTCAAATTAATAAATTATTAATTGATATTTCTACAAGGATCTGTATATATGAATGCGATAATACGTTTTCTGCGAAACCAATCTACCGTGTAAATCGGAGGATGGGTGTATATGAACGAATGAATTCATCTGTCAAGGAGAAAACGAATAATACAGAATAAACCACGATCATGCTTGTTTAATTTCTATCCAATTTCGTCATTTATTTATATATCCCCTAAAAATTTTGTTTTATGTATTTAATTTTTCTATTTCCTGTTTACACTTTTTTTAGTTGAAACCTGGAAGGGTTAAATTATAAAACACTAAGCATGATCATAATAATCTATTCTCAGTTCTCACTCAGCAGTCAGCAACAAGCGGAAAAACAAAAAGTAGAAATGTATGTATGTATATATTTAATATACTAAACCAAAACATATAAATGAAATGGTATTTTATTTTACGTTCGCGTAAATGACTGCTATAGAAACAGTTAAAATATATATTTTTATATATTTAAAAAATTTTTCTTAAAAATATGTATTAAACGGGATCCGTTCAGAACTGCATAATTTAAAACTGCATTTTTCAAAACAGCATATTTCAAAACGGCATAAGGTACGAAACGGCATAAGGTACAAAATTGAATTTTTCAAAACTGCATATTTCAAAACGGCATAAGGGTTAAAACGGCATTTTTCAAATGATATATTTCAAAACAACATTTTTCAGAATTGCAATTTACAAAACTGCATGTTTCAAAACGGCATAGGTACAAAACGGCATTTTTCAAAACGGTATTTTTCAAAACTGCATTTGTCAAAACGGCATTTTCAAATCGACATTTTTCAAAATTGCATATTTCAAAACAGCACAGGTACAAAACGGCATTTTTCAAAACTGCATACTTCAAAACGGCATAGGTACAAAACGGCATTTTTCAAAACTGCACAAGATAAAATGAAATATTTCAATCGATTATAAATCTTGAATTATCTTTTCATTAATTTCTGGAATATGACCAACAGGTACGGTTATTTATCACGATGAAGTTCGACATGAATGAAATTTTTGAACGATTCCTGGATCAAATTCTAGCATAAAGCCAAATGAAAAGGGACTTGTCTATTTCTTAGTCGATTAAGATCAAACTTCACATGTTCCTGTGGTAGACTTTAATTTACAAGTGAAATTGATTATGGCAAATTTCTTCTACATGTTTTATATAAAAACTTTAGTAGGTATGTTATAAGAAAAATTTACCTTCATTGGAATTACAAATTATTTGAAGATTTAGTATGCATATAATATTCCCCTTCACCTACCACCACCAATTGCATGGTCGTACCAGATTACTCCATATTGGAATACATCTCCTGCAATTATTTTCTTAATTTATCGGATTTATCGAAAAATTCGATTCTAAGATATTAGTTTCAAGGTATGTAGCGTTATTAACGTACGTCGCCACTACAATTTTTGTTTGAGGGTTTTTCCTATTTATGGTCCTGCCCAAGATAGTACATTTTTAAAAAATCACAACAATTTTATGTTTATCGCACATATATAATACGGTTTATAGCATACGTTTACATCAGAAGCTCAGGTATATATTTATACATGTGACACCTGGTATATATATTATGTTAAAAACGGTTTGTAATAGTTTTATTAATTTGATGTTACTTAGAAACAGTGGACGAAGTGCAACGAAAATACCTACTTAAATGTATCAACTATTTCAGCAGCAACGAACAACGAATTATTATGTACTCGTTTTTGTAAGTACAGTGCTGGGAAAAAAAATTGGGCAAACATATTTTATTGCAAATTGGAGTCTTTTTTGCTAAAATTACAAAACTTTTGAAAGCAATTGGCTTATTGTTTCATTTTAAATACATGTATGACGTAATTTTTTGGAAAAAAAAATTTACCTGCAATTTAGAGGCAAAAACCCGAAAAATGCCAAAATATTCAAAATACGTTGATTGGAGTTAAAGTAATGGAATAAATTAAGCACCTATTTTTTAATTTTTGTTTTGTTTTTTATTGATTTATAGAAGTTCTATCTTTAATATTAATATTTTGTTGGACCGCCATTTACTTTTATTACAGCGATACACCTCCGATTCATTGAATTTGATAAATTTTTCAAAGTCGTAGGACGTATGGATTCCCAAATCGTCATCAACAAACTTTTTAAAGCTTGAATCGATTCTGGCGCTTTCTTGCTACTTCTAGCTTCATTATAGACCAAATATTTTCAATGGGATTTAAGTTTGGACTATACGGGGGCCAGCTCAACATATCGATACTTCTTTCTTCGAAGTACTTTTTTACCTTTAAATGAAAAGATAAGAAAAAAAACAAGTTTTTAACAAATTATTTATGTTTATTTGAAAGGCAAATATTCTATCTACAATTCAAAATTAATAACTCACAACTTTGGCGGTATGGCACGGAGCGTTGTCCTGTTGAAAAATAAATTTGAAAATCTCGCAAAAAAGCTTTAACACAGAAGGCTCAAATTCGTTGTGTAGGACCTGCAGATAAACAGCTGCTGTAATGCTGGAACTAAGGAAGCACGATTGACCGGTTTCATTTCCAGAAAAGCGTCCCCAGACTATAACTCCTTCATTTTTCGGTGGAAGTCTTAAAAGGCATTCGTTGCTAAGCCTCTCGCCCGGTTTTCTTCTTACGAGAATTCTTCCATCTCCAACATGTAGCTTGAATTTTGATGCATTGGAGAAAATTACATCATTCCACATCTCTGGAGTCCAAGAAACATGCTCCTGGGTCCATAGCAAACGTTTTTTTTTCACTAGTAATGTGAACTCAGGCTTCTGGACTGGTTTAAGTGCTCTCAAACCAGCATTAACAAGTCTTTTTCTCACTAAGCTGGCTGAAATTTGTTTTCCGCTGCTCGCTCAACATCCCGTCTTATGTTCGATGAAATTTTAAAACGATTCCGACGACATTGTAATATTATGAAACGACCTACCACTGGCGTAGTCTTTCTAGGCCTTCCAGAGCTTTTCTTTCTTTCTGTACTGCCCATCTCTTGCATTTTTTTAATATTCCACGCGAAAGTAGTTTTAGGAATGTTTAATCTTTCTGCTATTTCACGCATGGTTAAATTTTCTCGCGCCAAAATCAAAATATTGCTTTTTTTAAACTAAAATTGCACTTTATTCTTTATTTGACTAGGATCACTTACGGAATAACTTAATCTTAAAAAATATGCACTATTTATACTCAAAAACAAAATTACAGGCAATAAAACATCCGCACCCTAATGACGGCCAAGAACGGTAGGCGTAAAATAAAATAATTGCTTGAGCAATTTTTTTGCACATCAGTTGCGGGGTTGTACTGGTGTAATAAAAACAAAAGGTGGTCCAACAAAATATTAATATTAAAGATAGAACTTCTATAAATCAATAAAAAACAAAACAAAAATTAAAAAATAGGTGCTTAATTTATTCCATTACTTTAACTCCAATCAACGTATTTTGAATATTTTGGCATTTTTCGGGGTTTTGCCCGTAAACTGCAGGTAAATTTTTTTCCAAAAAATTACGTCATACATGTATTTAAAATGAAACAATAAGCCAATTGCTTTCAAAAGTTTTGTAATTTTAGCAAAAAAGACTCCAATTTGCAATAAAATATGTTTGCCCAATCTTTTTTTCCCAGCACTGTATATGTATGTATGTATTAAAAGAACCTGAATAAACGATAAATGTCGTTATGAAAATGCCGTTTGTACCTATACGTCGTTTTGAAATATTCAATTGGAAAATGCTGTTTCGAAAAATGTTTTTTTGAAAAATGTCGTTTTAAGGAATGCTGTTTTGAAAAATGCAATTTTGTGAAATGCCGTTTTAAAAAATGCAGTTTTGAAAAATGCCGTTTTGTACCTATGTCGTTTCGAAAAATGAAATTTCGAAAAATGCCGTTTTGAAAAATGCCGTTTTGAAAATTGCCGTTTTGTACCTATGTCGTTTTGAAATATGCAATTTTGAAAAATGCCGTTTTGAAAAATGCAATTTTGTGAAATGCCGTTTTAAAAACTGCCGTTTTGAAAAATGCCGTTATGAAAAATGCCATTTAGAAAAATGCCGTTTTGTACCTATGTCGTTTTGTACCTTATGCCGTTTTGAAATATGCAATTTTGAAAATTGCTATTTTGTACCTTATGCCGTTTTGTACCTTATGCTGTTTTGAAAAATGCAGTTTCGAGAAATGCCGTTTTTTAAAATGCCGTTTTAAAATATGCAATTTCGGCCGGGACCCGTATTAAACAATGAAAAAATGAAAACACTTATCTTAGGCATCCATTGGAATCAAAAAAGTCATACATATTGAAGATTTACATACACTGCGTACGTTGCGTTCAAGCAACGGTTTCAAAATACATATAAACGAAAATTGTTATGCACATATTCTACACCATTACAAGCGCACCGGTGCGGACGGTGCGTCCACAGATTAATATAAATATACAATACGTACAACTATTCACCTCACTTATTAAATTCACGCAAATTATTATTGATATGTCAATATTACTTATTTATTAGTTAATTAAAATACATTTAAAATAAATTATTTATTTATTTAAAGGAGAGACAAAAACACGTCCTTCCTCTACGACGATCAATCGCCGACCAGAATTAAATAAATTAATTATATGCAGTTTTGACATAGAAAATTGCGTGCTCCGGATACAGCTATCGAGCCCCAAAAAAAACACGGCTATTGTATTCATAATTTTATTAAAATTTACAACTTATTTTCTGGTTTAAATTAAATTTTATATACATAATTTTTATTTAACTTGGTACATACTAACTCAAAATTCAAGTTAAACGGAATAATAATAATAATTTAACGGCGAGCGATGTAAATTTTATATATAGTACGTACTGTTAGTTTCCAGCGCTGCTTCAATCGATTTCTTTTTTTCATTTAGCCTTGTCCTGGTGTCCTCCACTTGCCGCGGATGGGGGGGAGGCTATTACCAGAAAGACAAATAACGCTGAGTATGGGTTGATTGATATACTGATTTTATTATTCCAAGTTTTCAGTTTATATATGTACAAACTAATTTGCTTAGCATTACTACAATAATGATTATAATAAAAAATATGCTGTTAGCTATTATAATGCTTTACTTAGCAGTACAACAATAACAATTACAATAAAAATATGCGGGATTGCATATTTGATAACTACCTATATATAAAAGTTTGTGCTGTATACGCTATACATTCTTTAGTGGCACGTCGTTAACCCTTCGCTTGCGTGATATTAATCCTTTTCATACTGAACATCTTGCGGGCGGCGAGCTGTGCTTGACATATTTGCTTGCAGTGCGTGGCATATTTGTCATGAGTATTAGTTTCTCACGGGTAGAAATGGTAGTTCTGGTCGATTGTCGATTCCATCTTCTTCATAGGTGGCGGATCATGAAATATATACAACTACTATTAACACGCATAGGATAAGATGTGTGGCTGCATAATGGTGAATATGATGAAAATGAAGTTCGCTATGTTTCTTTCGAATCTGTTAGATATCAGTATGCTTACATGGTCGTCTCTAAACAGACATCCCGAGTCTAACTTGATTGTTCCTTATCTGAATAACTGCTGGTGGCTAGTGACTGATACACATATTACAGCGATCGTTGTTTCCCTTGGCATTACGAACACCAGTTGATTTGGTGCGTAAAGCTTTATCCAAAGATTCGATAAAACATTTTGATATTTTATTTCACATATAGGTACCTTTTAAATTAGACTTTTAAACTTATTAGACTGCAGATGAAATTCAGTTGTTCGCACTATATGTACACGTCTCCCATTTACTAGTATATTAGGCACAGCTACTACGGAGTGAATATTGTATAGGTCCAGGTTTATGATAAGGGAATTGAAATCTCGATTATCACATATCCCAGGCATGTCAAACACACGACCCGCAGACTAGCCTTATGTGGTCCGTCGACAATTAATATGCGATATGGTAGAATTCTTAACAATCTTATTTCACAATGTATTAAAATCATATTGACAAGAAAATATTCTAAAAAGCATAAAATAAAATCCACTGTTTATACACTGAATAATTCTCATTTTAGGGAATACTCTCATTAAGTGCATCGAGAAATTTCATCATTAAACATATCGGGGAATCCCCGTTTGCCTATTTTGTAGTGTTTGTCTGTCAATTTTGTCAGCTTAATGAGACATTTACATGCGACCAACATTTTTCTTCTACACAATGAAAGAGATATAACATTGACGTTTTGCACATGAGAGACAAGAAAAGAAATATATCCCAACAAAATTTTGTAGAAGATTTTATGAGCCACTACACTGCAAAAACCACTATAAAAATGAAAATGTTGCCATAAAATATATTCGATCCGAGTATTTTTATGGCAACATTTTTAAAATTAACAGAAAAAAATTATTTTCTATTTACAAAAGATTAAGGAATCATAATAAAAACAGACGCCATAGATAAAAATGTAAATTTCTCATTTGAACTAATTAAAAACAAATTAATAATTTTCCTATAAAAAAATTATGGCGTTACTATATATGTTTATTTCTTTCTCGCATATTGAATATTTTTATATAGTGAATGCTTCTTATTTGCCTACAAAAATTTGCAGACGAATCTATTTTCTACATGTAAATGGGGCTTAAGGAGTGCTCTAGTTGTGAATAGAAGTGTTACTGTGTGCTTAATGTGAACAAAATCGTTACAAACTTAATTAAAAATCTATAATAAAAACGTCAAAGTCATCTCCTAATTAAAATAAAAAATGATTAATTGAAGATGAACATCACAGTTGCCAAGAAAAATGAGAATTACAATATTTTTGTATTCAAGTAAAAAATAAAATTGTATGTCTGATATGTGAAAACTCTATTGAAGTTTGCAAGGAATATAATATTAGAAGGCACTATTATACAAATCACAAAGAAAATTATGACAAATTTGTTGCGAAACTTCGTGAAGACAAACTATCAGAATTAACGATGATACTTCAAAAACAACAAAGTTCATTCACGAAACCGATTGAAAATAATACAACTGCTGTTAAAGCAAGTTATTTGTTATCACATTTAATGGCAAGCAAGTCAAAACCATTCACAGAAGATAATTCATTCACGAATGCATTACTAAATCAGTAGAAGTGTGGTGTCCAGAACAATTAAATAAATTCAAAAATATAATCTTATCTCGAAATACCATTGCTAACAGAGTTGATGATTTAGCCGGAAGTTTAAGAAATCCATTAAAATCCATAATTCCAAAATTGAGATATATTCGATTGCAATTGACGAAAGTACAGATGTAAGGCATACCGCCCACCTGACTGTTTTTATTCGCGGATATGATGTTATCTTAAAAATCAAAGAAGAATTTCTGAAAATTATTCTTATGGGCGATACAACTACTGGCGCTGATATTTTTAACGCACTTATGAATATTTTGAATGAATACAAATTACCGTTGAAAAAGCTAGATTGTCTTGCACAAAATGCACTTATTACAAAATTAAAAGAAAATGCAAAGAATAAGGTTATGATTTTCTTCAACATTTTCGTTGCATTATTCATTAGCAGACATTGTGCTCCAAAGTTTGACATAGCGAACATGTGCTAAAAAATGTTACTAAAAATATAAATTGTATTCGTGCGCGAGGTGTTAATTATCGCCAGTTTATTAAATTTCTCGAAGACACAGAAAGTGAATACACCGATCTACCTTATTACACACAAATTATATGGCTCTCTTGCCATAAATTATTAAAGCGATTCTTTGGCTTGCGGGACAAGATGAGCATTTTTTTGGAATTTAATGATTTTCTGAATGTGGGTTATGTCAAGATGATCAATGGATAAAGAATCTGGCTTTCTCAGTTGACATTAAAAATCATCTTAGTCAACTTAAACTTAAACTGCAAGGCAAACATTATGTGGTTACCATCTTATTTGACAATATTAATGTTTTCAAGCAAAAATTATTACTTTGGCAAAAACAGCTTCACGATGAAAATTTATCTCGTTTTGAATGCTGCCGTTCATTACTACAAAACTTACCGGGAATGCAATTTGCAGAGTATTGAGTAGTTTTTGACTAATTTTCACAAATTAAACTATTAGTAGAATGGATTTCAAAAAATGTGAAAATCAATTTCACCTATTTACTTATCCTCTATCAACTGCTATAAAAACCGTTGATTATAATTTCCAGTTGGAATTGATTGAAATTCAGTATGATTCCATATTGAAACAAAAATATATGGATGTTGGGATTTCAAATTTCTATAACTATTTATCTGTTGACCGATTTCCCAATTTATTATGTGTAATTAGGCGTATTTTAGCTATGTTCGGTAGAATATATTTGTGCGAATAACTGTTTTCCAGTTTAAAACATAATAAACTGTAGAAAGATCAAGATTAACAGAGCAACATGTACAATCAATTTTAAAAATAAGTACAGCGTACAAATTCAATCAAATTTTGAAGATTTGGTTAAAGAAAAACGTTACCAAGTTTCTTCACTAAAATAATGTTAACTTGGTAAAATATCTTTCTATATGCTTTATAAGTATTTTTTCACATAGTTGAATTTCTGAATAATTTATTTTGTATGTGTTAATTGTAACTATAATGCAATAGTGATGGTGTATCAACGCGTGCGGATCTTGCGTTAATTGAGAGATTAGTGGATGGATCAATCAATTTGTGGTTTTTAGATCCACTAACAAACCGAATTTTGTTAGAAAATCCATGCCGATGATTGGACGGTTGACATTGGTGAGAATGGAGGCGTGTTTGAGTGAACGTCTTAATCCAATGTCAACGTTTAGTAACTTGGTACCATAAGTGTTTATTGTGGTACCATTTGCTGCTGCCAGAACTAAATCGGGATTTCGATTTTTTCCGTAGCAGTAATATTTATGGTGGTAGTAATATTTATAGATCAGCACCGGAATCCATAGTTTGCCGGTCAACGATGGTGTAGCATTTGATGGAGTAGCGATCGATTAGGACTTACGAGTAAGGTTTTCATATTTGACATTGGCTAGAGGGTCTTGTAGAATGTACTCAATCTTCTCCACCTGTTTTTCCGAGAGGAACAACAATTTATGCGCAAACTTTTGTTTGTCGCTGGCTATCTTGTTCGCGTCGAGCATAATTTCGGCTGATCAAAACCAACTTTTCGGATTAGTTGTGTAAGACGTGTTGCTGCAACTTGACGTCTTTATGTACGTCGTTTTTGTTTTCACCGTTGTTTGTCATGAAAGCAAATATTAAACGGTTGTTTTTATTTTAAATTCGTATTAAAAAACTTTTGTTACACGCACACTCCATCAAAATAATATGGGATATGTTATCGCTATATTTTTGGGCCCGAGGTTTTGACCAATAAATTTTCATAATTACCGAAATCTATAAGAAATGGAGGAAATGGTAATTTTTCTTACGAGAAAACAACCAGGGGATTGCGACGATTTGTAAAAATAGTGCTAAGCGGACGGGTGAGAGCTTGAGCCACTATATCACAAAACTCGTCGTGGTGTTTAAATTTATATATAAAAATAAAATTCTTCATGCACTTTAGTTTAGTAATTCAATCTTTATTTCACTTCACTTCTTACTTCTTGTATAATAAAATAATATTCCACCATTCCTGTGATACGGTAAAAACCGTAGTCGAGATAACCAATGTTACGTAGCACTTATTAAAAACATTACTATTTTCGTATTGTTTTTAGTAAGCAAAAGTAATTAAAAAAACTTTATATTTTATTTGCCATTTATTTTATTTTTATTTTATGTTTTGAATTAAACCGTTATTTAAATAAAATAAAATAAAATTTGTTCGCAGGTTGAGGCCGCGATGTGATCTCCGTGAAATCCAAATTGGAAGAGGCTATTTTTTATGATATAAATTGGTAAATTCTCGGCGTTGAACCCAACGTCGTGTTCTCCATACACATCAATAAAACATATTTCTAAAAACGTTTAATTTATTTGAACACCAACGTTTCGAAATGTTATCCATTTCATTAACAAGGTCTACAATAAAAAGAAGAAAAATCACCAACAAATAACGGTTTTTTTTGTTGTTGATTTCTCTTATTTTTATTGTAGACCTTGATAATGAAATGGGTAACATTTCGAAACGTTGTTGTTCAAATAAATTAAACGTTTTTAGAAATATGTTTTATTGATGTGTATGGAGAACTGGGTTTAACGCCGAGAATTTACCAATTTATATCATAAATTAAAAAACCCAAGAAAATTATATATTTAGGCTATTTTTTGTTTTCATTTTTTTTTTGGATTCTTCGCCTAAAGGTAAATAAGAACCATCCGCTATATAAAACTATTCAATAGGTGAGACAGAAATAAACACATATGGTAATGCCATAATTTTGTTATAGGATTATTATTTTTAAATAATTCAAAATTAACATTTACAGTTTTTATTACTGTTCGCGTTTTTATTACGAATACTAAACATTTATAAACATAAAATAATCTCTGGTGTCGCAGAACTGGACTGTCAAACGAAGCAGGGTGCTAGGGGAGCTCATTTCCAACAAAAACAGCCAAGTTAAGTTTTTTCGAATTATTGATGGTGCAAAAGTTATTCCACTTTTAGTGTTTTTTAGTGAAATCGCATGCACCCACCAAAAAATTAATTTAAAAAAAAGCAAGAGTCCTTTTGTTTAACTCTCTGTTTTAATAAGATCTAGAAAAGTGTGCCTTTCCAATAAAGTCAGGTTCATAAGTTTATTTAACACATAACGTTTTACGCAATTTTTTTTTTTAAATATAGAATTTGTTAATTTATAAAATATACAATTATTAATCTAAAATCAAAACATTGCGAATGGTGCGGCACACATGCGCACTAATTAGACGTATTTGTTACTAAACTAACACATTTATTCAACACTATTGCGTTCCGGGGATTCTCTCATGTCATTCTTTTTGGACCAAAATAGGCGTACAGGAATAAAAAACTTAATAAATACAACAACAAAAAACAAATAAAATTTTCACGCGTTGAATGTAATATGCATGTTTATTTTTTAAATAAGGGAATTTTGAATTATTAGTCTATTTTATCTTTTCTATTTATAAAATATTCATGTACACATATACTAATATGAATATAATAGCTGTTTTCGGAAATAACCCATGGTAAATTTTATTTTTTTAATATTGGTAACAAAAGTTACTCAAGTTACACGCATCCCAAATACAAAAAACTTTTCCTCATGACTTGCTTTTTACTTTTACCTTATGAAGAGCATACCCAATATAAACTTATAGAATAGGATACATAGAATTATATACTATAGAATGAATGTAAAAAATTTTCCCATATAAGATTTGCTGTTTCATGTGTCACAAGCCAGAGCAGGATGGTTATATAAAAAATGCATATGGCGGTCTCATATGTCAAAGATTCAACCCCCTCAAACCAGTTTTTGTTTTTGTTTTAAATTACGCGTTTAATTTTGTGCTCTTAAAAAATCGTGAAAATATTAATTAAAATAATTAAAAAATAATTAAAATATTATTAAAATAGTTAGTGGATTGTGTGTAGTGTATCATTTAAGTAATAAAAATTACAAACATTTAATAAAATGAAGTGTCTCGTGAAAAACTGCTAATTACGCCTCAAAAATTACAAGATGAAATTTCGTACCATCAGTAAGTGTTTATAAAAAAATAAAATGTAAATTATGTTGAAAAGAAAGTGATTTGTGGTAAAATTATCCTTAATTTAAGTTATAAATCAGATAAAAATAAGAAAACAATTTTGGTTATTGGCGTGGGTTGATGCTTTTAATAAACATATGTTTTTACCAGTGCCGAATTTTTCTTATTTTATTTCATGTGCTAAGTGCTTTGCTTTTCATAATTTATTTTTATTTTGGAATATGTACTGTAAATACAATTTTTTACAGAAATTATAATGTAAACATTTGTTTTTAGTTTACCAAAATATGGAAAATTGCAAAAGCAATGGTTGAAGCCTCATCAGATGATATTTCTATTGACCAAGAAATTTCAAAAGTAGACGAATCGAATATGTATGATGAAGATTTTCTTGGATACCCAATTATACTAAGTGAATTTTCAATTAATGTTATTGAATACATAGGGATTTATAGTCCGATATTTATTTAGAAAATTGAATTGTGAGGACTGTTGCACATTAATACAACAATGTAACTCTTATACCTCGCTAATCAATTTAAAAAATAAGGGTGGTCTGTTAACTCCTTCGTCGTCAGTATTAAAAATTTGTAAATATTCAGAAGCTGTATTAAAACGGGAATTGGCTATTGCGGACTACAAAAACATAACGCAACTAAAATCTAGTTCTAAATTGTTTAAAAAAAATAAGTTATAACGTTCTTCACAACCTAATAAGTGTAAATATTTTCAATGATGAAGATCAATATAGTCATTCTCAAGAACACGTTAATTTGTTAGCTCATTCTATCATAGAAAAATATTATGACATCCTATTGAATTATTTTTGTAACCAAAGGTCATATAAATTAACGAAAAGAAACTAGTTTATTTCTTTATTACATTTCAAAGGAATGTGAAATAAATAAGCGTAGTGGTTTTATAATTATTATTTTTTATATTTTTTATATTTTATAATTTTTTATTATATTAATATTACATAATTAATGTACTTTATTAAAGAAATAAAAATGTAATTAAATATAAATAATTTTTTAATTTAAACTTCCTAACTTCACTGCATTCGATCGAAAAAAATTCTAAATATGGCCCTGTTAATTTATATGCTTTCTCTTTTACCCTCCGAATTTGTGACGCTTGACAGTTCTTTACATTCATTCTATATACTCTATTTCTATGATAGGATAAAATTCGAACTGAACCATACTTCATTATTATTTATTTGTTTACAAAATTTTGGCATATTAATTTTTAACCTCCAAATTTTTCCGAAAATTATTTATTAAAACTCCAAATTCATTAAAACTCAAATACATTTATTCAAATATAGTTTTACAAAATTATATTACGCAACAAAAAGGTGTTGTTAGTCAGAATTTTATATTTTGATATGTATCGAGAGGTATTGATTTGGATGTCGTTCCCTTTGAATCATAAAGGTGCATCCCTAAACACAGTAATTATACAATGCTTCCGTGACGCAAATGCCGACGGTATCACTATTTGAGTTGTATCCATTCCCCAAGTAATGTTTCACCAAATTAAAGTTGATAAATCTCGATTTTCACGACGCTCAAGAAACCAACAACTGTCAATTCTGACAGTTCTCGGCTGCTCGCACAGAAAAAATATGGCGGATACACAGTGATGTATTAAGTATATTAATTCATGTTTATTGTTTACATTTTTATGTTGTATTTGTATTTAAATGGAATATGAATTTTGGGATCAATTAAAACACAAGCTATAAGCTTTATAAATTAAATTGTGTTTAATTAAAATATTTTTTTATTTGTACCGAAAATCAAGTTTGTATTATATACCCTAGTTCGTACCAAAATTAAATGTTGACATTATTTCCAAAAGGCGTGCAATTTTTTTAGACCTATTAATTTCCACTTGAAATATGATTGTAATAACATTTTGAATATTTTGTGTATTAAAACTGCATATTTATTATTTTATTTAGGTTTACTATCTAAAATAAATACGACCCATCAAAATTTTTATAATTTTTTTTTCTACATCACTGAAAGCTGCGCAGAACTATTAAAATTTTTTTTTTTTAATATTATAATAGGACTATAACTATTTATAGGTATCGTAAAAATATTCGCGGTTTTCTTATACCAAATTCGTTTGCTTTTACAACAACAATTTGACCGGATTTTATGTAAACGAATATGAAAGAAATTTGATCGACTTTTGTAGTAATATTTGTGAAAAGAAAGACAAAAAATTGTTTATTATAAATGGCGGGTTTATCATTTCACCTTGTTAGCATCGGTATAATAAAAAATTATATAGCAAAGAATTAAAATGTTCAATATAGTGTCTCCCATTTCTCAATTTAATTAATTTATTTATCAATAATTTTCAATTAAAAGCATAAGAAATTATATAATTTCGCACATAAACACAACTTTTTAGTACACAAGATATTTCGAAAATACGTCGCACAAACAAAATTACAAATTATCCTTAAAATTTTAATAAATCTATTAAAAGCAAAAACACACAAGATATTTTGAAAATACGTCGCACAAAATTACAAATTATTCATACAAT
The DNA here is from genome assembly GCA_963691935.1 of Nephrotoma guestfalica. Classification (NCBI taxonomy): domain Eukaryota; kingdom Metazoa; phylum Arthropoda; class Insecta; order Diptera; family Tipulidae; genus Nephrotoma; species Nephrotoma guestfalica. The sequence goes on from OY829913.1 coordinate 157,721,447, forward strand.
TTTAATAAATTTATTAAAATTAATTTAAAATTTATTAATTTAAAACTGAATTGTACAAATGGCGCGGGGTCTTTGTTTTGATGTTATGTTTTGACGTTTACTTTTGTATATATGTATGCGTAAAAATCTAACAAAAAGTCAAGATTTTTTAAAATTGATCTAGCCGATTTGTTAGATCAAGATTGTTGTGTGAAAAAAATTTGTAATGTCAAAAATGTTGATCTGACAGCTGAATCCGATCAAATCTTTTTCATCTGACAGTTCGAACGAATTTAGTATTAAATTTACAGTTTGTAAATGTATGCATGTATTAAAATCGTATTATTTCTGTATACACCATATAATACACAATTGACAATTTGACATTAAATTCAAGGCCCGGTTAACTTCATTGTATTTCTATAAGGCAAAAGTTAAAAGTTTGATATCACTTTTCATAAGGAAATCACCAACCTAACGAACAAAAAAAATTTTTTCATACTTTTCTGTAAGGCAAAAGTCATAAGTTTTCTATTGGGGATGCGCGTTACCCTGGCTATACTAAAAGTAAGATTACATTTCGCGTGTGAATATTTTTATCCAGTAAAATTCAATGGCTTATTTTTGGCAGATACGACATTTTTGTTGATACTTTCTGTACAATTTGTACTTTAAAAGTTTGTAATTTAATTTTTCTGATACTCTACATGGGCCATTTCCGAAAACGGCTAGTAGGAGTAACTTTAGGGTAATTTAGTTTGTGTTGTTTTTTGTTTCAGTTTTTATATTAAATTAGAAGTACATATCAGAAAAAATAAATTACAAACTTTTAAAGTACAAATTGTACAAAAAGGAGCAATTACAATTTCGAATCTGCCAAAAATGCGCCATTAAATTTTGCTAAATATAAATATTCACACGCTAAATGTAATCTTACTTTTTGTATAGCAAGATTAAATAAAAAAATAACGTAAGAGAGCGAAAGTGAGGATATACATGTATTCGATTATCCTCAGAATATTGAAAATATCATGCTGCGTACATACTTGCAGAAATAAAATATGATGCACTCGCTTCCGCAACCAATCAAATTTCGTGAAATGCTTTATGCCCCGGCTACTAGTTCCACACTCGAGTTGAAATATTTTTAACTTTGTTGTTGTTTTAATACATTAAGTACGATTCTCCAGAATTTTTTCCTCTGTCGATTACGCAAGTATAAATGCACAGTAACTGCCTCATAAAGCATTTCACGAAATTTGATTGGTTTTGAGTGCGGAAGCGAGTGCGTCAATTTTTATTTCCGTAAGTATGTGCGCAGCATAAAGAATAACAGAAATTGCGTTTAGTATTTATTCGTTTTTGCTGTCACTTAAAAGGAATAAACAAGTGAAAATTTTCGTCAGGTATAACTGCGTTTATACTTGAAAATTATTCGTGTGTTTTACCTTTTATATTTATAAAATATTCATGGATACATATACTATTATGAATATAATATCAAAAATAATTTTCAATACAGTGTAGAATTGTATTTTTCTAAACCTAACCTAAACAAATAATTTATCGAATTGCGGTGATTTAAACCGCATATAAATAATTTTTATAATTTGAGAAACATATATTTGTTGATATAAATACGTTTATACTCAAAACTATTATAGTTTCATTCAAATTTTAGGAAATATATCAAAAAATTATATGAATGAACTTCATATTTCAAGTTATCTATGGCCGAAATGTCAAATTGAAATAATAAATTTTTGTCTTCGTTTCTTACGTTATTTTTTTAAATTCTTTTTATTCTATCTATGGTTCAGCCTTAACTTGAGTAACTTTTATTACCAACATTAAAAAAATTAAAGTTACCTAAAAGTTACGGCTATTTCCGAAAACGGTTAATATCAAAAATAATTTTCAATTTTATAGAATTGTATTTTTCTAAACCTAACCTAACAAAATATTTTATCAAATTGCGATCAAGTAAACCGCATATAAATAATTATTATAATTTTAAAAACAAATATTTGTTGAAATATAATACGCTTAAATTCGAAACTATTGTAGTTTCATTCGGAATTTTAGGAAATATATCAAACAAATTATGAATGAACTTAATATTGTAAGTTATCGATGGCCGAAACCTCAAACTAGAATAATAAATTTCTATCTTCCGTTTATTACGTTATTTTTTTTATTCTATCTATAGTTCAGGCATTAAGTGGGAACTATAGATGGAATAAAAATAATTAAAAAAATAACGTAAGAGAGCGAAAGAGAGGATTTACATGCATTCGACTATACTGAGAATAATGAATATAAAAAGAATAACAGAAATTGCGTTTAATTTTTTTTCATTTTTGCTGTCACTTAAAAAGAATAACCGAGCGAAAATTTTCGTCCAAGAATAAAAAACTTAATAACTACAACAACAAAACCCAAATAAATTTTAGTGCGTTGAATATAATATGCGTTTATTTTTTTATATAAGGGGATTTTATATTATTCGTGTGTTTTATCTTTTCTATTTATAAAATATTCATGTATATGTATACTAGTATGAATATAATATCAAAAATAATTCTCAATACACTGTAGAATTGTATTTTTCTAAACCTAACCTAAAAAAATAATTTATACAATTGCGGTGATTTAAACCGCATATAAATAATTTTAAAAACATATATTTGTTGATATAAATACGTTTATACTGAAAAATATTGTAGTTTTATAAATTACGTAGTTTATATTTGTAATTTATTTTTATTTTATTTATATTTATCTATTGTATTTATATTTATCTAATTATTTATATTTATCTATTTATTTATCGGCGTGTATATCGCTCGACTCTTATCACCCAACTTAATTTTATTAACTTATAGTTATAATTTCGTGAGCTCACAATATGCGAGTTCAACAAATTGGTATTTCGAAATTGTTAGTGAAAGAAAGAATATGTAAAATAAACATATATAGAAATTAGTTAAGACGACATTGACCGTGAATGTAAACGATTGTTTTTTTTTACATTGTGGCAATGTCGTAAGAATGAAAATTGAAAAGAAAGAAACGCGACACGCTTAACCTACTTATTCAATAATTTTACATTTGCAAATAGTGCGAGCGATTTTTGAGGTATTCACCTCTTATGCATTTATTCGTCGCGTGTGTGTTAATTCTTGAATTGGGAAATGTTGGATTGCCAAACATGATTTTTGACATCCACATCACTCCTCTTCCAAGAAAAAAACGCTAATGGTAGATCGTACATTCAAATTTGAAATCGGAAAATCACGTAATTTGTAAACGAATGAAAATGATGAGACATGAAGTAATAAGAAAATTTGTAACTAAGATACGAGTATCTACTGATTAATTAAGTTCTTTATTCATTTAATTTTTTTTTATTTATTTTTACATTAATTAATTTTTAAATTAATAAAATTGAATATACGAGTATATACAATTAATTTTATTTATTGTTTGTGATCAGATGTTTGTTAATTCTAATCAGTTTAACAGAAATTTTTTCGAATAATCTTACTTGTGTAATGCAGTTGCATCGAACTTAACAATTTTGAATGAATGTTTTAATTTTGCATTGTTTTCCTGTTCGATCGTCTCCATGCTGTATGCCGGTTTCAAACGGTCAATGGAAATAGAGCTGTTTTTTCCTTTTATGTCGACTATAAAGTATTTTCGCAGTCTTTTAATTACTTTATAGAGACCGTTGTAAGGTGCTGTTAGACTTTGTTTTACCTTATCGACGCGGACAAAAACGTGATCACAAGTAAGAAGATCCTTTGGAATGTATATGTTGTTTTGACAGTGTGAACGTGTATCTGTCGGCACAAGATTTTGCATATAATCCCGTAATTGTTCGACGTATGATGCTGGATCTAATTTCGACTGATTTAAGCTTGAAGGAACAAAAAAATCTCCGAGCACTCTGAGTGTTTGTCCGTAGACCAACTAAGCCGCGGAACAGTTTAAATTTTCCTTAAATGCTGTCCGAACTCCCAATAACACAAGCGGAAGTTCTTCACTCCAATTAACTGTGTTGCCGCGAGCGATTAGGATTTCTTTTAGGTTGCGATGGAATCGCTCGATAATCCCATTAGATTGCGGGTGATACGGAGTCGTTCTGATTTTATGAATTCCCAACATTTTTGTCAATTCTTGAAATAGATTTGATTCGAATTGAGGACCTTGATCACTAGTAAGTTCTAGTGGAACACCAAATCTAGCAATGAAGTTAGATAATAAAGCTTTCGCGACAGTTTGAGCGGTAGAATCCTGAAGAGGAATAGCTTCAGTCCACCTAGTGAAACGATCGATAATAGTAAGTATGTAGATGTTACTATTTGATGGTGCTAATGGACCTACTAAATCAATGTGAATTTTGTCAAACCGCCCCGAGGGTAAATCGAATCTTTGAAATTCAGATCGAGTGTGCCTTGTAATTTTGGCTCTTTGACAATCAATGCAAGTTTTTGCCCAATGGGCACTATCCTTGTTCATTGATAGCCAAAAATATTTCGATGCTACCTTTTTTCTTGTAGCTCTAACACCTGGGTGTGTTAGGTTGTGGACACCGTCAAAAATATGACGTCTCATTGGTTCTGGGATATAAGGTCGAGGTGAAGTGGTTGAAGTTTCGCACCATATTGCACTCGAATTATTATCCTGTGAGACTTGCTTGAGTTTCAATCTTTTATTGAACGGTTCGAAACCGTCTAAGTATCCTTTTAGTTCTGGATCTTGTTCTTGCGATTGAATTAATTTTTCGATGTCAAAACCAATGAAAGTTAAAACTGAGATGTCGTCGGGACGCGAGAGGATGTCAGCCACTACATTTTCTGGACCACTCACGTGACGAATATCCGTTGTGAACTGGGTACTAAATTCCAAATGACGAGTTTGTCTTGGACTTCGTTCCGTTTTGGAGTTAATTGCAGTCACTAAAGGTTTATGATCAGTATAAATTCTTACTTCACGTCCTTCGAGAAAATGCCTAAATTTTTTTATTCCAATAAAGATCGCTAATAATTCACGATCAAAGGTGGAATATTTTTGTTCTGCAGGTGAAATGGTTTTTGAAAAAAATGCTAAAGGTTGCCAATCATTTTCGTTTATTTGTTCTAACACACCACCACATGCCGTATTGGAAGCATCAGTTCTAATGCAATATACGGTATTTTCTTTTGGATGTGCTAGTAACGTGCAGTTTGCGAGTGAATTTTTTATTGTCTCGAGAGCTATTTGGCAATCTAAAGGCCAGGAGAAGATAGCTTTTTTCCTAATTTAATCAAAGAGTTCATTTGATTATAAATTGGCACTAATTGATCGGCCAAGTGAGGTAAGAATCGATGATAATAATTAACCATACCCACAATACGATGAATTTGACGGATTGTGGTTGGATGCGGAAATTCTTTAATCGCAGTAATTCTGTCACTTGATGGTTTAATCCCTTTACTGGTAATCTCGTGACTTAAGAAATTTAGGTTTGCCACACCGAACTCGCATTTAGCCAAGCGTATGTTGATACCATAATCAGATAATCGCTTGAAAAGTATGCGTAAGTGTTCGACATGTTCTTCAGGTGTTTTGCTTGCAACAAGTATGTTGTCAACATAAGCAAAAAGGAAGTCTAAATCTTTAGTTACTTCATCAATGAAACGTTGAAATGTTTGACCTGCGTTTCTGAGACCAAAAGTCATTCGACAGAAATCAATCATTCCAAACGGAGTTGTTATCGCGGTTTTGAATTGATATTCTTTTGCTACTGGAATTTGGTGGTAAGCACGGCAAAGATCAATTTTTGAAATTTTTTTATATCCATCCAAATGTCTTGAAAAATCGTGGATGTGAGGTAGCGGATACTATCTGGTACAGTTACGGCATTTAAACGTCTGTAATCACCGCATGGTCTCCAATCATTTTGCCCCTTTTTAGGTACCATATGAAGTGGAGAGCAGGTTGACGATGATGATTGTTTGCACAGACCTAAATTTTGCATATGTTGGAAAGCATCCTTAGCTAATGAAAATTTCGTTGGATCAAGACGACGTGGTTTGCAAAATGGAAGTTGTCCTTCTGTCACAATTCTGTGAACTACATTATGCTTCACGGGCAAGTCGTATCTTGGTTCTTGAGTAAGTTCAGGAAATTCCTTAAGCAATGATCCATATAAACCTTCGATATTATATATTCGTGGTGATGGCGAGCTTACGGTAGAGATTGTTCCTGTGATAGTTATGGTTGTAGTTGGATCGACCAAGCGCTTATTCTTTAAGTCGACTGTTAAACCAAACTTTACCAAGAAATCAGCTCCAATAATGGGCTTATTTACTGTTGCCACAATGAATGGGTGTCGAAATTCTCGACGAACTCCCAAGTTTAATAATAAAAGTTTTGATCCATAAGTTTTGATAGGTGATCCATTTGCTGCGATTAAATGAAGATGTTGGTCTTCAATGAGATTTTTGAATGATGACGAAGGTATGACAGAAATGTCAGCGCCTGTGTCGATCAAGAAAGTTAAATTAGTGTTTTTGCATTTTATAAATAAACGACGGACTGCGGATACTCCAGCATCTGCCGTTGTGATGATGGAGGAAATTAGTTTTTTTGATTTTCATCCGTCTTGAAGGTACAATTGGGTTTACCGCACTTTCTAGCCATAGTGCCAAATTTATAGTGATACCAACTCATAGGATGATTCACCGAGCGAGATCTAGAACTTGATCGTGAATAATTTTGTTTACGAGATCTAGATCTTTCTTGATTCGCGCGATTCTCGAATCTTTCGAACCGAGTTTTCAGTTCATTTATTGATTTACATACATAATTCGTGTAAATCAAATTGACCGTTTTGCGTATTATTGACATTTGGGCTACTTTTAAAATCTATTGCGGTATTTATTGCAGAAATGTGTGAATGCGACGCTGGTTGACAAAATGGATTTGTGAATGGATTGTTCATTCCCCAAATCCTATCTGCTGTTTCGTATAACTTAGCAATATCGTCACCTTCCATTCCGACGAGTATTGCAACTATTGTGGGTGGTAACCTTGATATCCATAGTTTTTTTATTAAGTCGGACGACAGTGCACTTGAATCACCTGCCATTCGACATAATTGACGGTGGAAACATGAGGGCGATTGATTTCCCATTTCGACAGTGTGCAATACTGATTGAATTCGTCTCATTTCGGATTCCTCCGAGCGTTTGATGAGGGCATTTTTTTAATGTGTTATATTTATTTTCTAGTGGTGGGTCCAAAATCACGTCTGACACCAGACTTGATTGTGACTCACTTAGATGTTTTACAATGTGATTGAACTGCCGCTCGTCTGAAGAGATGCGCGCAGAAGCCATTATCAACTCTGCCTGTTTGAACCACAGCCTTGGATTGCCATGCCAAAACGATGGTAAATTATTCGATTCCATCTGTACTTGGTATGGAGCAATACCGGCTGTTGTGTTATCAGTCTTTTCACCTTGTGCTTCATTGTTAGAAGTGCTTGGTTTAGATTCGGCCGTTCCGCCTTTAATTTGTGTTGGTCACATTATGCTTATTTTATAATCGAACGAGAAACAAAAACAGAAACAAAACTAGGAGTGATATTTAACTTAAGCGAAATTAATAAGAAAAATTAAGATAAAATCTACTACTTGAGTTAAAATATTCGCAAATTTCCGATTACTAAATGCAAATTAATTTGACACGCACGAAAATTAATTTGACACACACGAAAATTAAAATACGCTAAAATTTTGTTTTATCCCGAAAATACAGCGTTACACACACACACACACACACACACGATAAATATCAATATATAGCGATATATGCATAAGGGATAAAATTTCAAAAATTGCTCACCTGTTGACGCTTTACACTATTTAAAAATTACATTTGCACAAGTAACTTTACTTTGAATTTTTACACTATATGAGAATTACACTAAATTTATTTTATTAAATTCTAAAATGTAGGTTTTAATTAATTTTTCTGAATGAATTTAAAATCTAATACTGAATTAATAATTTATGATGGTTGCGTCTATTTTCCAGCAAGGTGTTGACGAGTTGTGATGATGAAGATTTCGTTCCCTCTTTGACCGCGTTCGGTTTTGTTGGGCTCGATAGCCGTATAATTCGTTCACTCGTTGACCGCGTTCGGTTTTGTTGGACTCGATAGCCGTATAATAATGTTATTTGAGTGGGGAATATTCACGTCACCCACGTTGATGCGGTGCTTATGTACGAACACCCAAAAAAAATATAAAATATTCCCAAATGTTTATGAATATTTTCACCGCGAATAATGAGAATGTTACAACGCCACAAAATTTTATTATAAATTATCCCGTGAAAAAAAAAAGATCACGTCGGGGTCACCAATATAAATTACGTAGTTTATATTTGTAATTTATTTTTATTTTATTTATATTTATCTATTGTATTTATATTTATCTAATTATTTATATTTATCTATTTATTTATCGGCGTGTATATCGCTTGACTCTTATCACCCAACTTAATTTTATTAACTTATAATTATAATTTCGTAAACTCACAATATGCGAGTTCAACAAATTGGTATTTCGAAATTGTTAGTGAAAGAAAGAATATGTAAAATAAACATATATAGAAATTAGTTAAGACGACATTGACCGCGAATGTAAACGATTGTTTTTAACATTGTGGCAATGTCGTAAGAATGAAAATTGAAAAGAAAGAAACGCGACACGCTTAACCTACTTATTCAATAGTTTTACATTTGCAAATACTGCGAGCGATTTTTGAGGTATTCACCTCTTATGCATTTATTCGTCGCGTGTGTGTTAATTCTTGAATTGGGAAATATTGGACTGCCAAACATGATTTTTGACATCCACAGTTTCATTCATAATTGTAGGAAATATATCACAGAATATGAATGAACTTAATATTTCAAGTCGTCTATGGCCGTAACGTCAAATTGGAATAATACATTTTTGTCTTCGTTTTTTACGTTATTCTTTTTATTCTATCTATAGTTCAGCCTTTACTTATAAACAACAACAACAACAAACAAAAACATTTTAGTGCGTTGAATGTAATATGCATGTTTATATAAGGCAATTTTGTATTATTCGTATTTATCTTTTGTATACTAGAATTTATTCATTTATTTTCTCTAAAACTAACAAAAATATAATATTAAAATAATTTTCAATACACTGTAGAATCGTACATTCTTGTTATTGCAAATATGGTTCGGGCTGACACAAACTCAATGATTTCTCAATGACTTGGAGTTTTGGGTATCTCGAATAAACGTAGTATTGGTGATATCGGGGTAGATGCTGGATTTTCTTGAATTTGTTACTAGCCGAATCGATTAGTGAATCAATTCTACCAAGCAATATTTAATTAAAATTTTGAATTTTTTGAAAATGTCCGGCAAATTTTTGTGTTTCACTGTGCAATCGCAAAAATAAATCAAAAATACACGAAAAGTAAATATTTCAAAATCTAATTTGGTTGGTCAAAATGATTGAGCAGCCGTTTCCGCGCGAATTTCTTGTTTGCGAGCTTATCGTGTATATTCTGCTCCTCCATATTTTGGTTGCTAGGTTGATTACCACATTTTACCGTTTTCACCTAAAATAATTTCGATCAGTTTCATGCGATCATCGAATTATAAAAAGAGACAAGTATATGGAAGCATGTTTGAAAAAGTTTATTGAAGAAAATATGGCGTTCAGAAGTGTAGTGTGAAGTTGAATTTTGATTACGTAGGGAAAAGTGATATTGGACAAATTAAATAGGGAATTAAAATATATTTAATTTTAAATAGAGTATTAGTTGTTTAAAATTGTAAAAATTTAAATGCTTACTAATATTTATATTAAAATGAGTATTGCTTTAAAATAATTTTTTTTATATTTTTGTGAAATGTGAGTGCAAAGCAAATAAAATATGTCGGTTTTCTCTTTCACATGATTACATTTTCAAGTTGTGAATTTTAATTAATATCGTATAACATATCTAGCTATTTGAAATATTAAAATTGTTTTATTTAAACCTAAAATAGCAAAATAAATATCAACTAATACATAGCTCCAAGACATTTATTAATAAAGTATTCTAGAAATGTAATAAATGGTTTTTAATTTTGGTGCAGTTTTGTGAGTTTACTAGTTGGAATGAATAATAATTAACTGTTTCTTCTAATATATAATAGAATATTAATTTGTGTTTTATCTGTATATTTCCAAATCTACATAACACGAGTAGCTAGCTTAGCTACTTTAGATAAATTTAATTCTAAAAAAATCTTACAAAATTAAATATCGGAGAAATTATAAATATATTTTATAAAATCATATCTAATATAAACGTATTAGTCATTTTGGGAGGAAAAGAGTTAACTATAAAACATTCTAAAGATATTTATAATATATAACATAATACATAATAAAAAATTTGTATATAAAGTAATATATTTATAATAAGCTAATTTAAAAAAAAAATATAACCTACTGTATGGCTGCGGCTGCATATTAAATAAGTCGAATGTACCTATGTGTTTGTTGTTTATTTATATAGATATAAATCGAAAGAGATAGATATATCCTTATAAGAATTTGATTGATAAAAAATATGACAACTCGTAAAAAGAAGCGGGCTCAAGAGGGAGGAGGATTTTTAAAGAAAGTTTCTTCGCTGTTCAATTTAGACACGGTAAAATTTCTTTTATAACACTTTAATTTTTGTTTTATATATTTTAGCAAAAAGATGATTGTTGATTTGAAAAAGTATCATTGGTATTCTACATACGTAATACCTCAATTACACGGTAGCTACGTTCCAGTAAAAAACGTAAAAACATGCAACAAAAGACAATCTATGCGTCCACAAGGGTAATCGTGATAACGGTATCAAACTTCGTTTCTTTCCTCTAACCGTTTTTTTTTTATAAACCCGTATTTATCGGTAAAGGGAGAAAGAAATCAAGTTTGATATCGGTATCATGATATCCCGTGTGGACGCATAGATTGAGTATATAGAAAGATAGGAATAACTTTTTTTTTCGTTTTTCAAAACTTATTTCAAAATCGTGTAAAAACAGAATTGGGTGTAGTTGCAAGTGGTAACTGGTAACAAATTTTGAGCTATTTTGTGAAGAAAACATATGTATTTATTTCATTCTTTAATTCATTACCAGATAATCAGAAGATTAAAATCTAATCTATAATAAAGTAAAATTCTAGTTTCGTTGAGAAACTTATTTTCCCAAACTTATTTATATTTTTTTTTATCTTAAAGCATCATCTCAAACGGTTGGAGACGGCGAAAATCGCGTTAGGTTTTAAAGCTATTTACGAACAAATTAGCCTGTTGATCATCGCTATATATTTAATGCATCGTTTTTCTGATTTGTATTTTTTATACCCACTGTATCTTAGAGGATGTGGAAATTTCGTCCATACCTTACAGTTATTTTCTCAAAATGGACCAAAGATTAGCCGGTAGCGTATGAGAATCTCAAACCTACATCGGTTTGCGTTTGTACATCTTACCGGAAAAAAATTCAACATACAATCTTTTTTGGATAGGAATTTTGTTTACAAAAAGACTTCTAATTGGGTAATTAGGCATCACATGTTTATAATTTTTGCACGGAAAAATTTATAAACTACTGAATAAAGGATGAAACACACCAATCAGCAACAACCAACAGCAAACTTAAATATATGCTTATTCGCTTATGTAATGATACAAAATCATAGTTTGATTATAAATATAGGTATTTCCAATAAAAGAGATAATTTAGTCATTTTAATAGAAACATTTAAATTTAAAGAAATTATATTGAATGAAGTTGGATCTGTCGCGGCATCAATATCTTCCACATCCAGCAGCATCAATTTACTGTTCTTTGCTGTTACTTTTATACTCTACTCGATTTTACTTCTAAAACAAAACAAACTGCTGCACTACTGGATGTGCAGCGCACCCACAGCCGATAGTGTGGATCGTTTGGAACACGCTGCGCTGCTCTTGGTGTTTCATCTTTAAACCGGTTTACGCAATACATGTTAAAATAAAAATCAAGCAGCGAAGCTTAAGTGCGGCCCTGTCGATGTAAGTAAAATTATTGTCAATCTACACTAGGTCTTTTGAGTCCGGTCTCATTCTTCGGTTTCTTTTCCCTGACAACTGGAAAAATTAAAATCGGGTAAAGGAAAACGAAAAATGAGGTCGGACTCATAAGACTTAGTGTGGATTACTGCAATGCAATATTGCTCGATACGTCATCAAATTTATGTATACAGTTTCTTTTCTGAACTGTAGATGGCATTCATGTTCGTAAAAAGTACTTGAGATTTAGCGGTTTAACGAAATATTTAATGAATATTTTAATAATAATTTAAAAAATTAATTCTTACCAATAGCCTGTAATATAATTTTTAATTAATATTGTAGAATTTACTATGTTTTTTCATCGCGACTACCATTTCACGAAAAACAGTAACAATAAAACGTTTCAGTTATTTGATTATATTACCATCTATAAGCCAAAGATTGAAATTGTCGACATAAAATGACATACAACAACATTTTTAAAGCAATAAGGCCATTAATACTAGATGTACTGATTGGTGTAATACGGTGCTTGAGCGAAACGAATAGGCAAATAAAAAATTATACAAACTTAGTTGGTTGAGCACTTTGTAAATTTTCCCACGTGTGTTCAGGTGTTAATTTTTCAATTTTTGCTTTTGTTTTCTATTGTAATGGATTTTATTGTGATTGTTCCGTACATTGGTCTATCTTCAGTACTCTTTAATTAGAGAGTATATATACACAATCATAGGAAATTATTCCATTTAGTGTCAATCTGTGTGACAAACGACTATGATAATCGACACCTTACTTATACACAATCAACTTCCCAACCAACCCTTATACTTTTTCGTCCGTTATCCCTGGACCGCGGATAAATTTGAATTTTTGACTCATAGATGGATAATTTGTAAGAATCCCAACAATCAGTTTCGAACGGATGACATTATTGATTTGAAAAAATTAGTCTTCTCATCAGGTCGCGACGACTGATGTTGTATTACTTACATTGGATTATTGTCTATATATAGAACAATACCATCTATTTGTAGTACTAGCGAATTACTGCTAGGCTAACGAAATCGATTCTTTTATATTTTTCATCTATGTTTCATTCTCACATAAATTTTTCTTTTTTTTTTTTACGATTTTGCTACCTGATGAGAAGACTGATTTTTTCAAATCAATAATCTCATCCGTTCGAAACTGATTGTTGGGATTCTTACAAATTATCATCTATGAGTCAAAAATTCAAAGTTAATTTTTCGTCAAAAATCATTTTCATACTAATCGAGTAAAACTCAAAGCGAAAATTCTCGAAAATATTTTCCAATGTTAGTTTGAATTATTTGGCCATTCAATTAAAATTTTGTTTGAAATTTTGTAACGTAAATAATTTTGTCGTAAATTTTTGTTTCAAATTTTCAAAAAAATTTGGAGTTTACTTGAATTTTAATATTATGAGTTTTTTTTATATGTGTATTCAGGATACAATTAATTTTATAAAACTATAACATAAATAATTATTCAGGGGGTCAATTTTGTTTGAAATCCGAGATGCGAGAATTGACGTTTTCATATACCTATAAGGAGTATAATATACAATTTTCTGTGGTTACATTTGTTTGTTTTCTGCGAATGTAAGCATAAACAATTATGAATCGGTTCAGTTTTTATGGTGCTTATGTCGTTTCGCTGTTTCATTTTTTTTTGACATCTCTCATGATTTTGGAAAGGCAAATTAGTAAAAATAGCTGTTGTGTTAAGAATTTTTTTTTATTAACTACTACGATTTTTATTTATGGGAATGAAAAAATAACAACTTACTTTTAACAATAAACGTTGTCACGTTTTTCAAAAACTCAAAATTTGCAATTAGTTTAAAACTAAAATTAAATAATGAAATAAATTAAATTTTATTTAAAGCATGTATGCATTTACAAATTTTAAATTATAAATGGAAATGTCATATCCAAAAAATACGAATGGCGTGCATTTGCACTAACGCAAACGCACTTCATATACTTGCGGTTATTATTTCAAGTCTCGGATTTCGAACAAAATGCACCCCAGCAGGTCGATTCTGGCTTCCCTATAGGAAATAGGAATTAGGAAAAATATTTACTTATCATTTTTGTCAAACTATCATTTTCTGGTCTACTGAGAAATCATGTTTGATCTAAATTTTTATAATTTTAATATAAATAATATTTTAATATAAATAATATTTTAATATAAATAATATTTTAATATAAATAATATTTTTTGTTTTTGAAAAAAACTACACCAAATGTTTACCATAGTATACCAGAAAAAAATTTTGCGAATAAAATACTATGAAATATTATTTTCTCTTTATATTTCAGTTTTGCTTTTGTTTATTTTAATAATAAGAAATTTTGTTTGTAGTGATCGACAATTTTCTGCTCGATATTGTTCTCTGGAAGAGTAACACCGTATCCCCAAAGCTTTACCTTATGACTTGCCATTTACTTTTACCTTATGAAGAGCGTATCCAATAGAAACTTATAGAAATATTATAATTCGAACTGAACCATACTTCGTTATTATTTATTTGTTTACAAAATTTTGACATACTAATTTTTAACCACCCAAGTTTTTCAAAAAATAATTTTTAATTAAAAATCAATTTTTGGGTTTGGCACCCATTAAAACTCAAATATATATATTCAGATATGAAAAAAACACTATCTGCCTATTACCCAGAATAACCCAAAATTTCATATTCAAATATAGTTTTACAAAATTATATTAGGCAACAAAAAGGTGTTGTTAGTCAGAATTTTATATTTTCACGTATCAAGAGATATAGATTTGGATATCGTTCCGTTCGAATTAAAATAATAAGCAATTGGTCTTAAATTCAAAACGCGATTAACTTCCTTGCATTTGTTATAAGGCAAATGTTATAATTTTTTTCATAAGGAAACTCCAGCCTAACTAACAAAAAACAATTTTTTCTCAAAATATTTTGCATACTTTTGTAAGGCAAAAGTCATAATTTTTCTATTAGGGATTAGGGTAAGTCAATTTTGTTTCATTCAAATAAATTAAACTCGAAATCCAAACTGTCTTATATCAATTTTTTTATGTACATCAATTGTAAATCAAATGTAAATATCAAATGTAAATTTTTTCGTAAATTTGTTGTTGATGGACTAATAACAATACGAAAAGAAACGTCAATTTTTGTAGAAACGTCAATTGGTGTGTTAAATTATAGATAAATTAAAGCATATGTTTCAAATTTAATTGAAATATATTTTAATTGCTCATTTATAAATATGTAACGATTATTCGTCCTGAAATATATAGACAAACTTTCGTAGTGGCGTTCATTCTCTTAAACTTCAAAGAAACAATAAAATTTTGTTTAACATTTCCAATACATACATAAAACACATCAATTTTGTTTTTGTTCTATTCGAACACATAGTCACATAGTACAACAAAATGTTGCTGTCAGAATAAATATTTTTTGTCATTCGAACATTTTCATAGCAACAAGACAAATTTTTCTCTTTTGAGAGCAACTTTTTCTTCCAGTATATTTTTATTTTATTTATCACATTACTTATTTAAGATTTTTTTTCCATGTACGATGTATGGCATCAAACAGTCGACTATTTGGTGCACCCATACCTTCGTCTCCCATGCCATTGCTTGATTCGTTTTGTGAGACGACTGTAAGCTAAATAATAAAAATGAACTACGAGTAATATCGTGTTTTCATAGTATAGAATATAATATAATATGTAGTTTATTAAAATATTTAAATATCACTAGCTATCGAAATACGATACATCACAAATTGTATTTTTCACATTGTAAATTTGGCAGTGTAGGAATAGATTTAATTTCTTAGCTCATCTATAATCATTTCTATATTTAATTACTAAGGAGAAACAATTTTTATTAGTTACCAAAATTAAGAAAAACAGAAATATTCTCATTTATTTTGTAGCAATAGGCGTATTCCAACATCCATATTAATATTTCTATTTTAAAGATATATGTTATTTTATCATAAATTCGAGGTGATAAAATAATATGGCACGTTACATGAAAAAATAAAATTGATATAAAGTTTAAAACAAGAAATTGTGGGTCCCACTAGCTAAGTGTATAATGTGTTTCATGGTTGAGATGATGTACCATCACCATTTTCGGCTTTCGTCGCACACATTTCTATGGATCGTTTCGAAAGCACGACCGAATTATCAAAATATTGCTTTTTTCAAAATACCGCTTTTAAAATCACGCCATTTCAAAATTCCACTTTTCCAATATCCCGCTTTTCACAATTTCGCTTTCAGTAAAAGCAGGATTTTAACTGCTTTTACTGAAATCTAAAAAATTCTGCCAAAAAGCGGGATTTTTTTAAGACATCTTTTTTATCTACTTATTTATTAAGAACTCGGCAATTTCTTGACCGATCATGGTGATTTTCATTTTAACTTGAATTTTTGTAATTTGGACATAATCAATGGAACTTGGCCATTCGTTATCTAGATTGGAATTGTAACATGAATTTTGAACGCATTTAAGAATTTGGCATTACTTAATTGAACTAGGCTATTTTTTCTTCGTGTTGAATGGAATAAATTTCTTTAACACTTATGGTCAAATTTGTTATATAAAACTAGATTATGATTATTATATACGTCAATTTGAATGATTTTCTGGAAATTGTGTTGGCAATCGATGTTTGGTATTAGGTGATATCTTAGCGTATTAATGTAACAGCTGCATTAAGATTTTCTTATAAATTTTAAATACAAAATATTGGGGCCATGAACAATCATGAGCGCCACACGTAAATTTTAAACGGTAATGAAATTTTATGTGGGAAACAAAAACTATTTTGCCGGTTTGGTTTCTCCATTGTTTCAGAAAAATATAAAAATAGCAAGCTATAAATATTTAAAATCATTTGTTAATTTTGTAGCCTTAACAGACTGTTATTTATTAAATCTGATTTAAGCTGTTTTCCAAACACCGACTTATTCAAATAAATTACCTCGCGAGGAGACTTAATTTGAATAAGTAAATCTACATAGAAATGTCTCCAAAAATGTGTCTTGACTAAATGTAGTCATAAAGCAAAATATACATAAGAGAACTCATGTAGACATTCCGAGGTTAATCTATTTTACTATTGGTAATCTGTATAAGCCTAACAAGAACAATGAACTATCAAATAACTATGCCGATATGTTTATAAGATACGTATATATGGATTAAATATAGCAAACAATTAAATATGTGTATATAAATATATCAAAACTATAAAATAAGATTAACCTCGGAGAAATTGGCTTTTAAAATTTGCATTACATGATTTCTCTTATATATTTATTCCTCGATGGTACAATGAATTGGAATTACTTCAAATTCTATTCAAGATGGCGTGAAATAAGTCAATAAGTCTGTAATAAGCCGGTGTTTGGAAAACACGCTTAGGCTGTTTTTCAAACACTGATTTATTTGTGGATATCGATTTATTCAAATAAGTCACCTCGCGAGGAGACTTATTTGAATAAGTACTTCTACACAGAAATGTCTCCAACAATGTGTCTTGACTAAATGTAATCATCGAGGAATAAATATATAAGAGAAATCAAGTAGTGCAAATTTTATGAGCCAATTTCTCCGAGGTTAATCTTATTTTATAGTTTTGATATATTTATATACACAAATTTAATTTGTTGCTATATTTAATCCATATATATGTATCTTATAAACATATCGGCATAGTTATTTTATAGTTCATTGTTCTTGTTAGGTTTATACAGATCGCCAATAGTAAAATAGATTAACCTCGGAATGTCTACGTGAGTCCTCTTATGTATATTTTGCTTTATGATGTAATACATGCAGTTTTTATTTTCAAATCTAGTGGCAACGACCAACATGCCAAGAAATCTATTTTATTCCATATAATAGAAATTACGTTTTGTTTTTTGTTATTGCGTCACAAATAAGTCGGTACAATGAATTGGAATGGCTTGACCGACTTATTCAAGATGGCGTCAAATAAGTCAATAAGTCTGTAATAAGTCGGTGATTGGACACCCTTGGTGTATTGTTCGTACGAATAGAAATTTTGTATTTCAACGAAAAAATTTGATGCAACTTCTAAATCGGTCTTTTTAAATCGTAGTATGTCACGGCTATTTTAGCAATCGAACACATTTGTACGATTTTTTGAAAGAATAAAACCGGTAGAATTATTACTGCTTTTCCATATAAAATTTGAATGCATGGCGTTCATGATTTTGCTCCTGGTTGTAACTAAAGGGCCGACCCTACAAGAATTATAAAATTAACAAATATTACAAAACTAATTTTCTTTGAAGTTCCAGCCATATTCTCCGTAAAATTTGTAGTGAGTGACAGAATCAAATCAAACAACTTTCGTTATCCTATTTGACACCCTATTGTAAATCCTACAATTTCGCTTCAATTATTTTGGTTAAGTGACAATTGATATTTAATGAACCTTAGTTAAATTTTTATATTAAATTAATTTTTATATGGTAGGTCGAAAACACAAATAACATTTATCTTAATTTTTTTAAAGTTACTTTATAATTTTTTTAAATTTTTATATAGTTACCATTTAAGTAATTTCTTCGTCATTTTATTAAGGAATGGTTTAGTAAAAATTCAAAATTTCTCAAAATGTTCATGTTAGAAATGTGATTCAGCTTGGTCGGAAACAACAATTTTTTTATGCATTTATTACATTGTACTGACTAGAAATAGATTAACAAAATCCCGCCTTTTTAAATTTTTTTTTATGAATTCATATTTTTTTTTAAAAAAGCGGGATTTTGTTAATCGGGTTTTTGAAAACTGGAATTTTAAAATGCGGGATTTTGAAACCGGGTAAACGACTACAACACATTAAATATATTTTCAGTTGGAGGAAATAAAACTACAGGTTGTGCTTTGTAATAAAAATTCTATTAGTCAAGTATTGTTATGTGAAATTGGTTTAAATAACAGCATAACACATCAATTTTGGAATTAAAGTAACTGAAATTACTAACTAATTTCAGAAAATATCTTGGAATATGTAGATCGGTGTTTTTTTTGTATATATCAGGTTCATTTTCTTAGATTTTATTTTAAATTTCATTCGTTGGGAAGAATTTAAATGAACAAATATTTATAATTTTTAGTAAGTTGAAAATTTATTACGATCAAATTATTACAATATAATTTTTTGGAACAATTACACTACCAAAAGGTTTACTTAATCGTGGTTAATCTTTTTGCAGCTCTCAGTGCTAATAAAACTAATACACAGTATCCTTTAATAAATCGTAACCTAGGTTAGGTTAGGATAAGGTTTCAGTGGTTGCTTACTGCACACTTAGGCCAATTTTTAGGCCCATTGTGATACCACTCATTCACTCCACATCATGAACCCACCTAATTCACCTACTCACACAACTACAGTATACCACCTGCACATTGCAAGCTCCATGTCAACCTGTACATTGACATGGAAGGTGGGTCGGCGCGTGACACGAAATTCTGCACTCCATCAGAGGGTGTTAGTTGTATTTATTAGCATCACCGATCGTAATCGATATGATATGATATGATAGAGGCGTACAGCCATAACGGCGATCCTAGGTACGTTACCATAATCCTGAAATATCAACAATCAAATAACAAATTATATCTGAATGCGAATAATATTTCAGCATGATGCGGGCCCAGGCCCTGCCTGCATCATTAACAGATAAGGTTAGTTAGGAAAGGATGTTAGTCACAGAAACGACTAGGGCGAACCGCAGCAAATTCATTTTCTAACTACTTAAATATATTAGAATGTTAGTCTCAATTAAATTCACACTCTAGATTAGAGTTTGTTAGTTAATTAATGTAAGTTAGTTGTGTTTGAGGTAAAGGATACTAATATTCATCATATGTATTCAGCATCAGTCCTACTAGACTGGTTAGGTTATTTAATTCACATCTATGGGTCATCTCATCACATACTGCTTGTAACCTTATTTTGCCCTATCTTCCCATCCAACACCATCTAACCGATGGACTTCACGTTTGTAATGACACGGCAGTATTATCATACATATGATGACCTAAATATTCCGTCAATAATGTCAAAATAAAGAAAAAACAAAAAAAAAATAGATTCGGTATTGTCATTCAGCTACCTATATTTAAATTCATCCAACTAAAAGCAGGGTTAATTTATATCTAACATTCACACAACTTCACTAAAACATAACCTGAATTCAACCAGAAAGATCGTCGAAAAACAACATTCCATAGCAAAAAGTCTTTGGATCGTTAACATATTTGATTGTATTGATAAACTCAAAGCGTAAGTAATTAAATAGACCCCCTGATCAAGAATGTTGCAATCACAATCTTCCCTGACCTTCCGGTATGTAAAAAAAAAAATAAATAAATAATAAATTTTAAATAATAATAAAAATAAATTGAATTATATTTGCCGACAACTTTATTGTTTTAAATGAGGTTTCGACAAAATTTCAATTTATAGAATTGTTTAAAGTAAGTGAAAATTATTAAAATAAGTTATGAAAATGTAATTAAATTTAAATAAAAACCCAAATGGATAACACGATCCAACATATGTCAGCTCAAATGATAAATTTCCCGTGGCAGAAAACTGTTTCCTCCTTTCATTAACATTTATATATTTATCAATTTATATTATTCCACAAAAAGTCATTTTTGTCACAATACGGTGGCAACCCATTTTGAGTATACAAATTTTCGCTTATTGGGTAAGTTACAATTCGATCTGTTGTAATTTCAAATTTTGGTTTCTCGGGTACCAATATTTTATGTACTTAAGTACATACAAAGGGAATTCCCTTGAAATGTCAGTTTCTATGTATACGATTATAAATTACCGTTCACATATATGTAAATATGTAGTTATAATAACAATAACAATAATAAATAATTAACTTTTATATAATTAGAATGAAAATTAGAATAAAAAGATACTTCTCTGATTGTATATGTGTTGAACGTAATTTTCATAATAACTGTCTCAATTCACCTGTATTAACAGGTAAACTTCTAAAGAACAAAACTCACTCAAAAATAGCACATCACTCTCACACTACACATTCCTAAACTGACTTGAATTAAAATATTAATAATAATTTATTTAAAGGAGAGACAACAACACGTCTTTCCTCTACGACGATCAGTCCGATAGTCCAGCATCACCGATCGTAATCGATGATGAAAATTCGATTTGCATCTAGCCTCTGATGGGATTCGAACCCAGCACCTCCCGGTCCAAGTGCCGAAGCTTTAACCACTGCACCACTTGTCCGGTCAAAAAAAAATCGTAACCTAACTTATAGTAGATTCTACAGTCTTCAATCAGGTTATTCTAGTCTACAATTAGATCATTCTCATTCCTCTTGTTATAGTATGTAATGAGGCTCTAGGAACAGACCTAGGGTTATCCGGGACTCTTGCCAGTCTTTGGTCATCAATTTTATTATGCTGGTGAACAGTGGTTATGTGTAACACAGTGAGCATGGTGAGAATGTGGCTTCGGGTAGAGGCAAATAATGGGTGGGGTTACGCACGAAGTGAAACTCGGTAGACTCTCACTTCATTACAACAATTCCTAAGACGTACTTTGCAGGAACTAATCATTTTTTACGTCCATTTTATTGCATTAATTTCTAACAAGCGCAAAACAGATATTCTTAAATGATGGTATTCGATTCTTGAGAGGAGCGTGTGAGGGGGAAAAGCCAGTGTAGAAAATGGTGGGAGTAATTCTTATCGAAATAATTATTGTATTAATAATTAAAATTATTTTAGTGGACAATAAACCATTTTCCGATGGAAAAGCAACACTTCCCATTTCGCCTCTATTCTTAGAAAAATTAACAGTTTTATTACTATCTTTAGTACCAAAAACTTATGTTAAATGTGAAAATTTTGAAACAACATTTTATCATATACCGTTATCATACCGTTTGGTTCATGGCGTTTTTCTATGATAGTAATTTATGATAAGATAAACTTAACGATCCAAACATAACTTTATTTATTTGATAAGGTTTGTCATAAGATAAATAAAATTAAAATACATAATGTATTGTTGTTGTTTCTAAAATTTATTTTTCCTCGTAATATTTAAAATATTATGAACAGGAAAACGAAATTTTAAGTTCCTATTGTTTCTTTATTATTTTGTGTACTTTCGACTGCAAAATATTTTAATGATAATATAGATGATTATTAATATAACTTATAACTATATTAAATAATTTGTGTATATAAATATATCAAAACTATAAAATACGATTAACCTCGGAGTAATTGGCTTATAAAATTTGCACTACTTGATTTCTCTTATATATTTATTCCTCGATGATGCAGTTTTTATTTTCAAACCTGGTGACAACGACGAGGGGGAAGAATTTTTTTTCTTTCATGTAATAGAAATTGCGTTTTGTTTTTTGTTATTACGTCACAAATAGACTTATGTAGACATTCCGGAGTTAATCTAATTTACTATTGGCAATCTGTATAAGCCTAACAAGAACAATGAACTATAAAATAACTATGCCGATATGTTTATAAGATACATATATATGGATTAAATATAGCAACAAATTAAATTTGTGTATATAAATATATCAAAACTATAAAATAAGATTAACCTCGGCGAAATTGGCTTATATTTATTCCTCGATGGTACAATGAATTTCAAGTAATTCTATTCAAGATGGCGTGAAATAAGTCAATAAGTCTGTAATAAGTCGGTGTTTGGAAAACACGCTTAGGCTGTTTTCCAAACACCGACTTATTTGTGGATACCGACTTATTCAAATAAGTCACCTCGCGAGGAGACTTATTTGAATAAGTACTTCTACACAGAAATGTCTCCAAAAATGTGTCTTGACTAAATGTAATCATCGAGGAATAAATATATAAGAGAAATCAAGTAGTGCAAATTTTATGAGCCAATTTCTCCGAGGTGAATCTTATTTTATAGTTTTGATATATTTATATACACAAATTTAATTTGTTGCTATATTTAATCCATATATATGTATCTTATAAACATATCGGCATAGTTATTTTATAGTTCATTGTTCTTGTTAGGCTTATACAGATTGCCAATAGTAAAATAGGTTAACCTCGGAAAGTCTACATGAGTCCTCTTATGTATATTTTGCTTTATGATGTAATACATGCAGTTTTTATTTTCAAATCTAGTGGCAACGACCAACATGCCAAGAAATCTATTTTATTCCATATAATAGAAATTACGTTTTGTTTTTTGTTGTTAAGTCACAAATAAGTCGGTACAATTAATTGGAATGGCTTGACCGACTTATTCAAGATGGCGTCAAATAAGTCAATAAGTCTGTAATAAGTCGGTGATTGGAAAACATCCTTAGTGTATTTTTCGTACGAATAGAAATTTTGTATTTCAACGAAAAAATTTGATGCAACTTCT
This sequence comes from Nephrotoma guestfalica, assembly GCA_963691935.1. Lineage (NCBI taxonomy): Eukaryota > Metazoa > Arthropoda > Insecta > Diptera > Tipulidae > Nephrotoma > Nephrotoma guestfalica. The sequence goes on from OY829913.1 coordinate 157,745,087, forward strand.
AAATCGGTCTTTTTAAATCGTAGTATGTCACGGCTATTATAGCAATCGAACGAATTTGTACGATTTTTTGAAAGAATAAAATCGGTAGAATTATTACTGCTTTTCCATATAAAATTTGAATACCGTCTAGAATTTACGCACGGCGTTCATGATTCTGCTCCTGGTTGTAGCTAAAGGGCCGACCCTGCAAGACCTATAAAATTAACAAATGTTACAAAACTAATTTTCTTTGATGTCCCAGCCATACTCTCCGTAAAATTTGTAGTGAGTGACAGAATCAAATCAAACAATTTTCGTTATCCTATTTGACACCCTATTGTAAATCCTACAATTTCGCTTCAATAATTTTTGTTAAGTGACAATTAAAATTTAATGAACCTTCGTTAAATTTTTATATTAAATTAATTTTTATATGGTAGGTCGAAAACACTAATGATATTTATCTTAATTTTTTTAAAGTTACTCTATATTTTTTTTAAATGTTTGTATAGTTACCATTTAAGTAATTTCTTCGTCATTCCTTAATAAGAAAGTAAGTCCTTAATAAGAATAGTTTAGTTCCATTTGGCTTAGTGCGTGTTTCAACTGGTTTAAATACCGCATAAAAAGTTAAAAAATTAAAAATTTATTCGTGGTAAATATTTTTTAACTTTTTAACTTTTTATCTGTTTCAATTGGGTAAAATTTTGACTATAACTATGGTTGCTTATTTTCCGTGTAATTGTGAACGTACTCGTATATAGTAAATTTAAATATGAAAATATGTAAATTAATACTACATGTAGTATTTTTTTACATATTTTCATATTTTCAATATATTAGCCAATTATGGTCAGTTTAGATCTGTATCATTGTGATATTTCTCAAAATTTGTACATGGCAACTTTCTGTTTACAAACAAATATTTTTGTCAGCCAAATGTTTTCCATATAAAATTTTTATCAGCTCTTGAAGCAGATAAAAAGTTTGACATTTTTATTCAATTCTCAATTTTTAACTTTTTAATTTTTTATGCGGTATTTAAACCAATTGAAACACACTCTTAGTAAAAATTCAAAATTTCTCACAATGTTCATGTTAGAAATGTGATTCAGCTTGGTCGGAAACAACAATTTTTTTATGCATTTATTACATTGTACTGACTAGAAATAGATTAACAAAATCCCGCCTTTTTAAATTTTTTTTTTATGAATTCATATTTTTTTTTTTAAAAGTGGGATTTTGTTAATCGAGATGATTATTAATATAACATATATATTATAATATGTATTATACATTAATAATATTAAAGTTACTGGTAGCCAATTTTTTTAACGATTTAAGTATGAACTGAAGTATGGGCAAATTAAATAAATCTTAAATTTTTAATATTTCTTTGCAATTGAACAGATGAAGATGATTAAATTATGTAATGAAAGTTTGATATCTGGAAATTTGATCCTAAAATTATTGCGAATGAATAATTTTAACTTAGTTGGTTTAGGTGGGATTATTTCACTTATTCAAGCGATTTTCTGGAACATGGAAATAGTTAACTAATTTTAATTCGAATTGAAAAATCTAATTTGATTGGCAGATTTCATGTTATGAGATTTTGGTTTAAGTTGTGGAATAAGTTTAAACCAAATGGAACTAGTGATTTCAAAAGCAAATTTATTAAATGATTATATTTTGATTATTTAACGATTGCTATTTAACTTTCTAGAATATCGTCAAACAATTAAATGTAATTAATTGAATGAATTTTTAAAATTTGAGCAATTAAAAGAAGCTTGGAATAAAAATGAGATTTTATTATTTTAGTTCCAGTAAAATTCCGTCATACGGGTAACTTAGTCTCATGTTCTTAACCTTTATACTATGTAAAGCAAACTTTTGTTGAAATTTTTTGTAACATTTCGCATGAACCCCGGTGTCTGCGCGGTAAATCTTGTTGATACAAAATGCATTGAAGTCAAAAAAACTTGTATAAAAATGGAGGGGTGAATATGTTGTGTCCACCACCAGATTTTCTTTTACCACGAATGTATACAGATTTTGATTACACCTGACTTGATTTCTAAATCGAAAAATTAAACTCACCGCACTTTTGATAAAACTGACTATAATGAAAAATCATTATTCCTACTTAAAACAAACAAGGTTAGCTCTTGTTGAAAATTTTATCTTTAAATTTATTTGAATCTTTTAATTCCTTGTTGTTTTCTGTGAATGTAAAATTTTTCAACATCAGCTCAAAAATTGAAAAAGCTCCCGTGAAAGCTGACACTTTTGGTACACAGATGTCCACTAAATTTTGCTAGAATCTCGCAATTAATGGAAAAATGTTAAGTATGAAGATTTATTCAGAATAGTCACATATGCCAAATTTTGATGAAATAAACTTTTATTTCATAAAACTCATGATTTCCGATAAAAATTAAAAAAGTAATTGATCTAATTTTGTTTGAAATTCAATTTACACTCATTTTGTTTTTAATCGTAACGCTCGATTTTTAATTGTAAATAAACCAAATTATTATCCACGGATTATATCCATGAGATATCCACTCAATTTTTGTTTCATTTGAAATAATATTTTGTGGGCATCAATTTTGTGGGCTGATATTTCGGCATCAATTTTTTCAGTTTATTCGCAAAGACCTGCGATTAAAGATAGCCCCAAACGAAGAAGTCTATAAAGGCGTTAAATCGCACAATCTCTGTGGCCAGTTCACGTCGCCGCCATGATAATCATGCTCTCAAATCACTCGTGCAGGCTTGCCAGTCGTGATATGTGCTGTGTATAACACCGTCCTGTTGAAACCACATCTCGTCGATATCCATGTCATCCAATTTAGACCACAAGAAGTTGCTTATCATCGGTCTGTAGCGCTCGCCGTTGATAGTTATGGCAATGCCAGCTTCGTTTTGGAAGAAGCACAGACCGATGATTCCGCCTGACTAAAATTTGCACCAAACACTGATTTTCTCGGGATGCATTTGGTGATCGTGTATCTCGTGTAAATTGGTCTAGCCTAAAATCCGACAACTTTGCTTATTCACATATACAATCATAAATCAACTGTCCTGGGCCCAATCAGCGAACACATGGCGTTGTTTATGGTCGTTTACCTTAATTTCCTGGATCAGTGATTTAAATCCGGTTCATAACCGGTTAATAACTATTAAAATTCCATTAGTTTGGCCATTTCAATTTAGAATTCCCGGTTCACAATACCAATATGACTATAAATAATCGTTTTAAACTGTATTGAGTTTCAATTAACCGTTGTATTATGTTGGCCAAACTAATGAAATTTTAATAGTTATTACCCGGTTATGAACAACAAATTAGGCTTTTATAGGGTTAACATCTTTAATAGAATTTAATCATAGTTCGAACTCTCCTTGTTAAGATCAAATTGAATTCTTATTGGATCTGGAATTCTATTCTAAATGTTGGGTAATATTCGTAAACAAGTCCGCGCCTCAAAGAACTTTCATTTTTTAATCCGTTATGAATTTGGTATGCAATTAAATGTTTTTGGCAGACATAATTATTTGCTGATATTATTACAAAAATTCAAGAAAATATTAATTTATCGGTTTCGGGCATTCAGGTTGGCTTCATCCTGGTTGGCAATGGACGTAAATAAGGCCACTGGACCCGACGGAATTCCAGTTCAAATATTGAACTAGTTATTATCTAATATACTACTAATAATAACTAATTTTTAATTACATTTTTTATAATCAAGGTAAATACCCGAACACCTGAAAGAATGCGATGTTAGAACCAGTTCCGAAAAGCGTTGTGACGAAATCCAAAATTATACCAATATCAATTGTGTCAGCCGTATTAAAAGATTTTGAAAAATGCGTTAACCAACATCTGTGAAATATCTTCAAATAATTAAAGCACTTTCAGATAAAGCAATACTGCTTTTCGTGAAAGCCACTCAATACATTATTACATTGGCCAATACAGCTTGACGAAAACATGTGTTTCTCAATAGATGCAGAAGATTTTTTAAATCGCATCTGGTTCTCCAATTGTATCAAACTTCCAATTCGACCATATAGTTCTGCAAACAAGTTTGGGATAGAGCAGATTTGGCTTCCAGTGATAGATTTATAAAAGATCTAGACAGTCTACAGATTAATACAAGGTAAATGTTTTGCAGAACTAAAGGAGAAATTAGCACCATTCGTTATGCCTGGGGGGTAACAAAAATAATGGTCAATGCTGATAGATTTACAGTCAGGCTGTTGAAACCTCGAACTAAGGTAGCCAAGCGTGTATTTATCTATGGAGCATTCAAGAAGTCGATTTCGTTAAAAAGTTTTGAATTTCCATCTGCATACAAGGATCGGGCTGTCGGTGCAGGAGCCCTGACAGTTGCCGGGAGGTAGGACATTCTAAAAATTTGCCCTACACTCAATTAAATTGAAATATTAAAACAATGTGTCCACTTTATTAGGTTGCACAATACTCATCCCTCTGTCTCTAAACACGTTTTTAATACTATTGTATAATTAATCAAAATATTTATTGGTAAAATGGAATGCCTTCTATGAGCTATATAATTACTATTGGTATGAAACTTCATATTTAAGATTGAACATATTTAAAATGAACAGTTTCTTGCAAAATTACAAACATTTAGGTAATATTTCGATATCAGAAATGTGTCATTGGAAGGTTGCAGCTTAACACCCTATTCCGATGGTCGTGTCGTTTCAAGTAACTTGCCAAAATACCTAATATGTTTGTCGTCGAAGTCTAGTCTTCAAACAACATACAACACATTTAAGGTTTTTCTAGTCACTCATTTTACACTACTCGAAGTAGCGCTTAGAAAATGGTTTATTTCGCTTCGTCACTTGGCATAGCAACTGATTAATGTTTAATACAAATAGCAAATTTTTATAGTGATTTGGATTGAGAAGCGACAGAACTCGAGAACTCGAAATGTAAACATTGAACTAAAATTAGCTTGTGATTTAATTTTTGAATTTAGTACAAGTTGTAAGAAATTTGAAATGGTTTTCATACTACCAGATCACAACATGACCTACACGTATACGATGAGCTCATAAATTGATAAGTTTATTTGTTATCGATAAGTAAAGAAACATTAAATTAATTTTTTTGGTAAAACCTTATAGACTTTCCTCTGATATTTGGTTGAACGTGGAAAATTGGGGTGTTTGATAACTAACCAAACGTGTCATTGAGAGTTTGAAATATCACCAAAAATTCAAGAATCATCAAGAATTTGTATTTTAGATCTAGAAACTTTCCGTGGTTTCCATGCAGAGAAGAACCCTTGGAACTCTTTAAAAATACAAACTATATAGTAATATGAATTTTTAATTCCGTACGTATACTAATAAATAATATTCCAAACAAGGGCCACGTTTTAAGTGATTTTGTTTCGCTAAAGGAACTAATTAAAAGACAAATTTGGATTTAAAAATATGCCCGAATTACGAGTTATATCAGAGCTTCCATAGTTCTGTGCTAATTTATTTTCCGTATACATGCTTGGAGGGATCAGCTATACCGTTATAAAACCTTTGTTGATAAGAAAAAAAGAAATTCGTATTGAGCTCTCATCTTGCACAAATCACTCATTATAATTATAAAGTTAAAAAAAAATTAAACTCCCGTTTATTAATTATTATTAATAATAATTATTAATAGACTAAATATAATAACTCGTAGAACATCAAATCAGTTTTAATTAAATAAAATTATTCCTTCTATATTTTTAATTATAGTTAAAATTACTTATAAAATACAAAACAAAAATATACAAAATCAATTTTAGTCGATCCTTTGATTTTCTACTCTAATATACTTTTATTAACAAAAAATAAATAAAACAGTAAACTGTAGCATGTCGAATATCACTTTACACGGATTTCGAATATTTTTGTTTTTCTCTTATTTTTGTTTCAATATTCATAAAACAAAATGTGCAATCAAACCGCAAGCGTCACCTAATTGCGGATATATAATAATATCATAAAATGAATTGTACCAAAAGTAGATGTCACGCAAAATTTTTGTCTTAGCTAAAATTTTTTAATGAAATAAATGCCCGCATGATGAGGTTACTGAGCATTCGTGCGCTTTATTAAAATAAAATTTGTCGAAAATATTTATATGAGATCGGCAATATTATATATGATATAACTAATTTAGGCGATACAACAGGTGTGTCTAAACTTTGTTAGTCCGAGAGCTATTTCATATTATTAAAATTGTATGCGATCGAAAATTAAAATTTGAAGAATCCAGATTCTTCTGGGATTTGATAACTTTTTTTGTTCTGTTTCGATACTAACGAATGTAATACTAATTTAATTTTACTTACGATTCAGCTAAAGCCGAAATTCAAATAACAATTTTTGGAAATCGAATAAAATAATAATTAAAAACTGGGCCTTTTCTATTGAAATTGTTCGCCTTCGATAATGAATCGAATCTAGTTAAACGCCCGGTTAAATATTTTGTACTATTGCTTTCGATGCTCCACTATTCATTTTTTTTTGTTTATTCCAATTTGCTTATGTATTTTACGTACGAATAGATCCATTTATAGACATTTTAACAAAAAACAACCCAAAAAATGGAATCTTAACTAACTTATTATTTATTATTACTAACGAACAACACAATAGGTACAAGGGAGAGGTGGCTAACTTTGGTAACTCCTAATGTAACCCGAAATATGGCATATAATGGGGTTTCCAGAAAAACCGCTACAATTTTAAATTATGGTACTATGAAGGTGCCATAAAACTGTTAAGTTAAATGGCAATTTCGTTATTTATTATGTCTTCCTGCTCCATATACTGTATTAGTAGTTATTTGGTGCTTTTGCATCGGCAACCTATTGCTAAACCAAATAAAGGAATATCTTAGACAATTAATACGTGGATTGCTACCGTATTGGTATATTTATATAATATTGATAATTGTAATTTTTGTGTCCATAATCTCTAGTGTCCTCAATTTATGATGCGGGTATTTTGAGAAATACTTTCATGTAATATTAACCGAATTCCATTGGCATTAGTTAGTTAGCAAAGTACTCGCAAATACTTCTAGCTACTCATTGAGTAGTTTTTTTTTGTTTTCATAGCTCCATGCCAGCCTATTGTACTGGACATGGAAGATGGGTCGACCCATGAGTTTTGCACGCCGATAGGAGGTCGTAGTTGTGTTCCTTTTAATCACAGATCGTAATCTGTTGATGAAAATTTCCTTTTGCATCCTGCCCCTATCGGGATTCGAACACGGTACCTCCCGATCCAAACGCCAAAGCTTTAACCACTGTGCCATTTGGTCGTTATTGAGTAGTGCAATCGAAAATTTTGTTTTCTTATGTTTTACTTCTAACTAACAAATTTGCGTTCCATTGAACATCTATTCACAAGTACTTGCAAGTACTTTGCTCACGCCAATGGAATCCGGCTAATTGTTGTTTTTTGATTCTTTGTTTTGTCATTTACGAGTATCATTGCATAACAACAATATCTACGGTATAGTAATGAAAATAGTCGCAAGGTTCAAGACTTTAACTTCACATATTTTTTAATATGGCTTAACGAAATTATAAATTAGAGTTTAACAAAATTCGATAAACTCTATGTACATGAGATGGATTAACCCATTTCCACAGAAAACAATACAAATCAAATAAGAATGTATATGTAGTACAACCTTTAAAAAGATTCAAACTTTTAGAAACTACTCAAGTAACAAGTAAACTCTACAGTGTCATTGTGAAGACAATCTGACAAGTACCTCTGTGGGCTCCAGAGTTAATTTTTTGTTTTTTATGAAACCAGATTGTTTTAGTGAATTAAAGCAGTTATGAATAAGATTGTTCAGCTTAAGTATGATGTAATCTAGAAATTCATCTACCGGTTTTGAATATCTTTCCAACGATAATTCAGCATTAAGAGAATAATGGCCCAAAAATGCATTTTTCAAATATTCGAAAATTCAATCTTGGGCAGTTCTCGAATTGCAGAAGGTAACATGTTGGTGTTTGATCGGTACATAATGTAGGTAAATGCAGTTTTGGTAATGCGAAATATTTCCATTGGTGGCAGCCTCCATCTTGGTTCTATAAATAATTAATTTGACATATTGGTGTATTATACAAACGCAAACATATGATTCCGCTGCTTCCTGGTTGCACACAGTTTTTAGGACGAAGTATATAACATTTAAATGAAATTTAAATTTTTTTAAACTCATCATCTTGTGACCCACTCCTTTAACATACATATCATTAGCCGTTTCTGACCTGACTTTTTCAATCGTTAAACAATCGTTTTTCCAAGGCATTGTACTACTAACATCAGTAATATTCTAGCATTGAATGCCTGAGTTCATCACTTATACGTTTGCTATCTTTGGGTCCTGGAAGGCTCATTGGACTATTTTATTTTGAATATATTTAGCTATTCGTACCATATATTGCATTGTGTTGACATCTTCCTGGATTTGTTGTATAGCTAGTGATTTCGGGAGTGCAGACAGCAGCTGTATTTTATCACAATTTTTCTCCAACTTTCGAAATTTGGTTTTCAGTTGTTTCATGAATTCATCATAAAGCCGTGTCTTATGATTTTCATCTGATTGAGTCAAAAGAGGCTCGATTTCAGATAGCAAAGATGTTGATGAAGACGGTACTGCGGTAGTTAAATTTAATAATTTTTGGTGTTCATGAGATTTCCCGGATTCCAATTTACTTGAACATACAGGGGATGTCCCCCCAATGTCTGGTAATATGTTATTACGTTTTTCACTAAGATAGCACTTTTATTTGACACTCCTCCCAGCAAATGCTTCACACAGTACTTCACAAGTTAAACTAACTGAAATATTACATTAAACACTAATTTATACCAAAAAATGTTAACACAAGCCACTGGTTATGTTTTATGTTGTTTTACAGGTTGTCTACTACTTTTAGAGGAATCAATTATTTCACGAATATAAGTAACTTTTTAAAAGGGCATTCTAAAAAATTTTGTTCAGGTCCAAAAAATAGGGTTGGTGGTCTAACCAAATAAATGACTCATACAACAATTTTTTATAATTATTTACTAATCGCTATCCATAAACTACGTCACCTTTTTATGGGGAGGAAGGATTATCTACGGTTGGACCGGAGGATTATGGAGGAGGGATGATTCAGAAAATGTGACGTCACGTAATTAAAAATAGTTATTGTGATAGGATATTACAAATAACAATTTGCAAATACATTAGAAAGGGTGTATTCCGTAAATATCATTTCTTCCGTTCGTGTACATGCGTCATATTTTGATGTATTACCAAAGAAATATACAACTAGAAAGTGATTTTGTTCGATAGAAATATACCAACAAAAAATCGTTTCTGATTTTCTGTGTTTTTGTTTGTAACTTTCGAAGAACGAGATGGTCCTATAATCATACATTTCTCGCTCTAACATTCATTTTATAAACACAACTTCGGCTTGAAATCGCCAAACAAAGCAATAGAAAAATCGAACATATTGGAGAAGGGGAAAAATATTGCGAAGGCACAAGTAAAACATTTTTAATTATATCGCAGTCGCGTGTAATTTAGTAACGCTTTATCCTTCAAAGGTTGTATTTTACTTGAATTTATTCGAAATCGAAATGCATTTACGTATTATTTTTCAGCTTGAATTTGTTTCTGTACGTAGCTAATTTTTGACCTATCCAAGAATTATCTCGAACAAATTATGCCAACCAACATCAATCTTATTGATCTTAGAAAAGCTTTCTAAGATCAATAAGATTGTTCTTTCTAAACCTTTTCAAATCTTATTGTAATCCGAGTTTTTAAGAAATTTCGAATATCATAGATTTATATTTTATGATTTTTAAGGATTTAACGTCACCAGTGGGCTCTATTCTGATTTTCCCCGGGAAAAGGTAAATTGGTAATTAGTGACGTGTTTCTAGTAGTTGGGAGTTTGTTATTCCCCAAAGTGTATTCTGGCGTTTGGGATTATTTCTTTTATTGGGAAAAATAATTCCATTTTATAGCACTTTTGACGTAAATTTTTCCCCATTATTTTTTAGGGAATTGTAATTCGTACATTTTTGAATTTTTAAACATTCTTTTTTCTAATAAATATATATTTAAAAATAAATTAAACTTGGCCAGAATGGCGCCACAGTTTATATAATTAGATTACAAGATTTTGCTATCATGAATCTAGAGAACACTGCCAGATCAGGTGGTAATTTGATATTATGATATCATAAACGCGTACAGTTCATCCATGATAGCAGACCTGGTGGCGATGTACAACCAAATCCTAGAGTAAACGTAACTCAATATCAAAAATATTTTTAAAAAACGAATCGTACTTCAGGATTATGGGGCTCAGGTGCGGGCCCCGCGTGCTTTCGCATATCAAAAGTATTAAGAAGAAAGGATTATTTAATGGCATATACAACTTGACCGCTACACAACGAAGTCATTGTCTAACTATGCAGTTTGCTAATAAATTATTTGTACGATTTGTAGGCAGGTGCGTTTGATAGCGCTTCTTTTGCCACGATCTTAAATGCTTGCCGCAAATTTGGTATTGGTAACGCCATTGTGAAATAGTTTGAATATATACGCTTTAATCGCGTACTATCGAGGTTCAGCTGGATGATTCCTTTGTTGTAGTCAATGTTGCCAAAGGTTGCCCACAGTGGTTTGTTATAATCGTCGAAATTTAGATAGTCTTACTGTTCCCACACTTTTTAAGAGCATAATTATAATATCTGATTTTGTTAAACATTTAGGAATTATCTTGCAATTCCAAATTATCATGAAATCTTAAATCGTATGTAAACTTGAAAACGCACCCGCTATATTTTGGCAATGTCGAAGAGCTTTTGGCAAATCGTGAGACCTAAACTCCAAAATGTTCTACTTTACCTAAAGTAAACTGACGGGGAAAAATTTTGCAGTTGATATCGAATGGCAAACTTAAAACTGTCTGAAGAAATATTTTAATGGGGATCAGGTGAACGTAATAGGGGGATCAAGTCGAATAATTTTATTGTCGGCTCCGTAACCTGTTACGGCACTAATATTCCGCCGTTGTGCTGGTCATGTTTTAGGCAACGTGTCAGGTATTAGTGGTCCGATAGAACTCTTTATCGAAAAATAATACTAAAAATATTTCATCAATGAATAAAATCCAAAAGGTAAAATCCAAATAGGACAAAATCCAAATATAATATACATATTTAAAACCCTTTCAACCCGATTTCTTAGCCGAGTTTTTTGAAATTCGACATGTGATATCTAGGGTTTCCAGTTCGAATATCCGAATATTGAATTATTCGAATATTTCGAGCGATTTCGGTTATTTTAATAATTATTAATATTTTTTTGTTTTTTGTTTAATAATTTATTGGTATGTTTTAATAATAATTTAGCTCTAAACTTGAATTCATTCGTGTTTAAATTACGGAATAAAACTTTACCGACACAAAAACTCCGCCGGTATCTCTATTTTTATTGTTGTTTATTCTGTTTCCTTAATTTGAATGGTGGAATCTAATATTTTATGATGTACATATTGTGTAATATTTTATGTTATATTGTCCGTTTTAATTGTTTCAAACTGTACATTCCAAAACTGCGATTGCTTCTTGTTATTTAATTACGAACGATCACGGGTTTGGAATTTGCAGTTTAAAACTAATAAAAATGTAATTCATTTATCGTTTTGAAAACGATACGAGCCAAAAAAAAGGGATGCGACGCAGTTCAGAAAAGAATGATACAATCTGGGGTTTTCCATAATATTTTTCAAGAACAATAAATCAATTTGGTTCTTCACGTACATGTTCATACATGTTGCCTAGGCTCTCAGTTTAAAAATTCTCAAATCGCAGCAATTTAAAAATATTATTATCAAAATTTGGGGCAAAGTGCCAATGAAAGTTAGCAAATTCTTAAGGATTAGTAATTCCCAAACTCTTATTCATTTTCAGTACCTATGCCTAGAGTTAGAATTTAATAGTTTTCGTTTGTATCAGAATATAATTGTCCTGGTGTATGTTAGCAAGGTTAGCTCTGGTTTGCTATTTTCCCGAATTCCACCTATTCCGTTTTAGACTTGAATTTGATTCCAAGATTCATGAGAGTAGGATGTTCTAGTTGAGAATCAATTTTCATCATCTTACCAAATATCATAATGATCGCTCATGAAATTGCCTATTTCTGTTGCAGTTAGCCACTGTTAGAGAATTATCATAAAGTTATGTATAAAAAAATAAGATTTTACTCATTTCATTTATTTCCGACAGCTGTGCTGATTTCCGAGGAACTTACAATTTTGCAGAACTGTATGCAAGACTCGAGATAATTTCCATCTGGCATAACAAATTGCATTATTTCCCGTACTTCAACATACTAAATACGTTAATGATCGGTTCAACAATAGCCACGTTCCATGCCACATTCCCAACAAAAACATTATCGGTTAAGACATGTCAAGTAGATCAGTACTCTGTTAATTATATTTAATTCAAAAATCACAAACATATATGCAATGTCGAAATATTCAAAATAGATTAAAAATATGTAATTCTTGTAAGGAGTAAGGATCGGTGGGTAATGGACGACAAAGAATGGTCAGTGTATTGATCAGGGACTTATGACGAATAAGTAATACACGGGAGGTTATTGCGAAAGGGTAATGACCGAGGAAAAAAGACCGGGGGTAATGGCGGGCGAACAGAATGTAATGACTGGAGCGGTAAATGGCCGATTAGTAATGACGGAGAGGCCGGAAGTACTTGTCGAGGATAATGTACCGACGGTTAACTGACCGTCGGTAATGGCAATAATTATCGACAGAAGGGGATAATATAAGGCGGTGAACCTCTAGAACCATATTAAAAGTATTTAAACCAGAATTTTAAAGAAAATTGTAAGTATATACAACATTTCTGAACAAGAGGTCTCTATTTGCAATTTTATCAATTAAAAAGAACTCATTCTCAATGCCTTTGGCGGAAGATAATTTTTTCTGATGTTCTTTCTAATTGGATGAATCATTTCTGTTATTAAAGGGGCGAGGCATGCAACATGTACTATAATTATCCAAGTGTTTTTATTGATTATAAAAATGGGTAAGGTAGCTAGTTATGTAGGGTGGTTGTGGGTAGGTAGTTGTGTAGGGTTGTAGTCGTTTATGTCATTAACTAATCCTTTTCTTTTACTACTTTGATCACTACTTTTGATGTGAGGATACACGCAGGACCTGAGCTCGGATAATTCTTAAGTATAATTCGTTTCTTAAATATGTTTTTGATACTGGATTACACTTACTCCAAATGTGCTTTACATAACTACCAAGCCCTTCATCATGGATAAGCAGTACGTCTATATGATAGCGTTCTCTAGTTGTCTAAGCATTAGATTCAAAATGTTGTATTGTAATTGTATAAAATCGTGTGGTTAGTTTTTTGCAAACGCCTTTTAAGATCAATAAAATTTCGGAATTCTTGGATATGTCAACAACTATTAATTTTAGTTAAATATCTATTTAGACTATAGTGTCATTAATTTTTAGTTTGCTTGGAACTTTAGAATAAAGGAAGCGTATGATAGAATAAAGGAAGGAAATGACTTTTTCAATTTTTTACTTACGAATATGAATCGTTTGACTTTTAAATCGCTGAAATTTTGCATGAATATAGGTACATCCCCTTTTTCGAAAATTACAACCAAAATCTCATTTTTTGTTTGTATATTTCTGTCGAAAAAATCACTTTCTTCTTGTATATTTTCTTTGAACTACGTTTACTCCAGGATTGTGTTATACATATCTACTATAGGACTGACATCATGAATAAGGTGTACGCGTGGATAAGGTGTACGCGTGGATAAGGTGTACGCGTTTATCATATCATTGCATCATGGTACCACCTGATCTGGCAGTGTTCTCTAGTTATCTAAGCATTAGGTTCATGATAACAAAATCTTGTACTGTACCGAGATTTTTTCGAAACTCTGATTTAAATAAGGTTTAAATAGGCATAGGCTGTTTTGCAAAAGCCTTTCTAAGATCAATAAGATTTATGTTGGTATAATTTGTCCGAGATAATTCTCGGATAAGTAAAAAATTAGAAGCTCTAAAATAAAAAACGCCTTATTCGCTCATTTGAGGAAGTCTACGAATTTCATGAAAATGAATATTTAATGCCACCGTTTTCACTTCGAATGTTAAAGTAGTCTTTCCTACTTGTATACAATGTTATCAAAATTTGTTTTCCTAATTTTTAAACAACGTTTTTTATATGTCGAGATATCAGTCTATCGAATCATTCAATATAGGTACATAGAACGAGTCAAAACCAATGAATCTACACTAAGCCACAAAATAAAAATTATTACGTTTAAGTAATTTTAGATTTAATTAATATTTATTACTTTTACACATAAACCAAACATCAAATAGCAATTTCAAAATTTTAATTAAAACGCACAAAATTAGAAAAAGAAAATCTTAACTAATCCTTCTATACAGCATGCCATCAACTCCGTTAATAAGTTAGATTCAAAATATTTAGCTTATACATAAACGAAAATGATGCAGTTATTTGTGTTTATTGGCTTCAGCTAGGTATAAAACGTGAACTCGATATTCCGCTTTCACGCAATTGGAAATTTTCTTTACATTACAAATTTTTGAATGCAGAAGTAAAATAGTCCAAATGAACAATAAAACGATCGCAAATAAAAATAATCATTTATATGTACTCGTATATGTTCATTTTTGTAGAACAAATACTTATCCATTTCGTAAATTTTTATTCGAAATTTACTTCACAAGTAATACAACGGAAGATATTTTGTTTTATATTTCTTAATATTTTTCATTCATAAAGTTCCTTCACTACGTGAGTATGTTTGTCAATTTATCTTTTTTGTAAAATCAAAATTTTTCCTAAATACATACATAGAAATCAAATAAATTATTTCCGTATGTATATAATATGTATTCCAAAACAAAAAAAAGGTTGGTTCCATGTGCTATTTTGGTTAAAAATGTGTAGCTACGTACAGAAACAAATCCAAGCTGAAAAATAAGAAGAGATTTCGAATAAATTCAAGTGAAATACAACCTTTGAAGTATAAAGCGTTACTAAATTACATGCGACTGCGATATAATTAAAAATGTTTTACTTGTGCCTTCGCAATATTTTTCCCCTTTTCCAATATGTTCGATTTTTCTATTACTTTGTTTGGCTATTTCAAGTCGAAGTTGTGTTTATAAAATGAATGTTAGAGCGAGAAATGTATGATTATAGGACCATCTCGTTCTTCGAAAGTTACAAACAAAAACACAGAAAATCAGAAACGATTTTTTGTTGGTATATTTCTATCGAACAAAATCACTTTCTAGTTGTATATCTTCTTTGGTATTACATTTTAATTTTTAGTTTTAAGAATTTTCAAAGCTTGAATTTTTTCCATGATAACAACGTAGGGGAGAGGTGGAGTTAAAAATTCCAAATAAAACGTAACGTAGTTTTTGGACGGTCCCTTATCAATTTTTTTTTCTCTTCATGTATTAATTTTTTATTAAGATGGTGATAGTCGAAGGAGATAGACGTGTTTTTGTCTATCTCCGCAATAAATAAATAAAAATTTTTTTTTTTCTGTGATGTTATGTAAAGTGCAATAAAGGTAAATTCTTGATTAAACAATTTACATAATTAGTTTTGCATTATAGATTTGTGATTTATCAAAATTTTTTGCATTATTTTCGAGGCGAAAACAACCCAAGGTCATTTGTTTTGTATGTTAGAAATGTATGCGGCTGTGTAAAATCGACATTCTTTTACCTTGTTTTATTGAATTTTATTTGATTTATTGAGTTATCAAATTATAATTAATTAATGTTAATGTGTTTAAACTGTAATTTACTAATTGATTGTGAATTTCATGTTTTATTGTGTGAATCGTAATTTTTATAAGTGTTTCGTTTTTGACGTATTCCATTATCTGCAGTATCGATGTGTCGTGTTCAAATCTGTCATTTACCATGGTTTCATGAGTGGCTGAAGTTAGGTTGAGTTTAAAGCTGTGTTTCTTATTTAAATCCATAGATCGAGCCGATTTTGAAATCTGAAATTAGATGGATCTGGTCGATCTGAAATAAGAAACATGTTTCAGATTTGGTAGATCAAAAAAATTATCAACTGTTATCGAACTGTCAAAAAATACACGATTAAAACAAATAAATTGTTATTACATATTTGGATTCAAATTAAAATATACATATATTAATTTATTTGGATTAAAGTGAACAACTTAAAAATCAGCAAGTTTTAGCTTTATTGCAAGGAACTAAAATGATTATGTTTATCGAGTCTGAAGAAGAAGAAATGGAATACGAACACGAAGGGAATATTAACGAGTAATTTTTTTTTATTTTTTTTATTTTATTTTATTTATTTTTCTCAGCCAAAAATCATACATCAACAATTAACAATAAAAATGTAACAAAACAGACAGGCTAAGAAATTAGGTTAATCTATGTCAAAGACAGTAACGATTAACCTATTACAGTCATCAAAAACAAATTAATTGTAATGTGGGGATATAAAATAATTCAATCATATCATTATAACTATTAAGTAAAAAATTAACAAAAATTAAAAAATACAAATTTAATTTAATATAAAAGCATTAAAAATTGAAAACATTCATATGCAATAAAAAACTTATCTAGCAAACATAAATTCAACATCTCTATTATTCAGCAACCAAACCTTCACATGACTATTAAACTTATTGGTAGATATCATCAATCGTAAGTACAACGGCAAACGATTAAAAAATGTAGGCGCAGATACTAGATAAAACTTACGAAATAATTCTGTAGCAAATCTAGGGATTGTAAATAAGCTTCGGTAGTTGCTGCGCACATTATAATAAGCTATTAATCTCAACAACCGTTGTCCACTTCTTGAATAAAATAATTTTAAAACTCTAAAAATGTAAAGGTGTTTAACTGGTAATATCTTGCATTCCAAAAAAATAGGCCAAGTATGATCTCGTCGACTCTTAAAAAACATGACACGTAAAATATACTTTTGTAAAATGAAAAGAGGTCCCAAGGTATTCATATAACTCCCTCCCCAACATGGTAAACCATAGCTCAAGCGGGATTCAACGCAGGCATAATAAAAAAATTTCAATATTTGAGATGAACAAAATTTGCGTAATAAATAAATAGCTCTCAGAGAAAAAAAAATTACCCTGAGGAAATTGTACCACGAATGTTGGATGGGCAGTTCAAATAGTATTTCTAAAAGAACGGCGAGACATTCCAACGCATTTGCGGGTATTTAGCGAGCTTTTGCCCAAATCCACCAAGGCCCGAAATGGGAATAGAAAAGCAATTAATGGTAACTGTGTGGTATTTAGCAAATTCAGAAACATTTAGGTATTTGTATTTTCACTTTTATGTTAGAATTTATCTATCAAACTTGTACATTATAGGACTAATAGGTTGAACCTTTGCAGAGCATTTTGTTTTCGTGTGTTATATAGGACCTGTAAAAGGTTATTGAAAGATAATGTCGCAAATCGCATAATACCGGGTAACTGACACGAAGTGTTACGAACTTCAGACTGTCATTGCTTTCAAACCAATGATGACAGAGCGCTCAAATTTACACTAATGACAGTTCATTCCATTGTCTACAAGCGTACAAAGGCATTTTAGTGGAAAATATTCAGAAAAAAAGTTATTCGCAATGGAATTCAAGCGTAATAGTGTGATTGCTCAATAGGACTCGGCGCTGAGTAATAAAGCGCGCGTCAATCAAGATTGGCTGAGAAACAATGTTCCGCGGTTCATTTCCACTGCCCAATGGCCATCAAATTCACCGGATGCAAATCCGCTAGATTTCGCGGTTTGGGGTATTTTGAAGAGCAAAGGAAATGATACGAAACATCAAAAATTTATCAACGAAAAGGAAAATAATAATTAGTTTTTTAGTTATCGTAGTAAACATTTATAATTATGGTTATTAGGCTTATTCAATTTTTTATATTCCAATATTTTATCTGGAATTTAAGCTTATAATAAAATACACTTTTACGGTGACAACGTTTCAATTGTTTATTTACAATTATCTTCAGGGCGTACAAACTATGAATATAATATAAAATTACTTAAATA
The DNA here is from genome assembly GCA_963691935.1 of Nephrotoma guestfalica. Classification (NCBI taxonomy): domain Eukaryota; kingdom Metazoa; phylum Arthropoda; class Insecta; order Diptera; family Tipulidae; genus Nephrotoma; species Nephrotoma guestfalica. The sequence continues at coordinate 157,763,323 of OY829913.1, forward strand.
AAAGTTATTTTACGAAAAACAAAAAAAAACTTACAATAATTATAAACTCATAATATATATTTACAAAAAGTTAAAAACTAGATATAAACTTACAAAATTAATATAAATTAAAGTATTATTTAGTATTCGTATTGTAAACCGAAAAAAATTGTAAATGAAATGAAGTATTGTTTTGAATTTAGAAAAGGCATGTTGATACATTAAGGCTAAAGTAAGTAGAAACAATTAAAAAAAAATTTTAGACCGCTTGATATTAAATGCAATAAAATGATAACAAAAATAATATTTAGATAAAATTAAGTGAGATAGTATCAATTACAAAATAGAATCGAAATAAAATAGAATAGTTAAAACTATTTACATAAATCTAAAATAAATCCATAAAAAGCATAAATATTAATTATTTCTAATCAAATAATTGTACATATTTTGTAAGTAAGCACAATCAGATTGTTTATTTATGCTTTCAGGATTCTTTTTAATGTGTATCATCTCTAACACACGTCTAATTGAAAGATTTTTTTCGTGTTCTAATATTTTAACATTATCTAAAAACACGTCATGCTTAGTGTTAGTTATACAAATGTGTAGATAAGGCACTTGCAACTTCAACATTTAGTTTACCTTTGGCTATATTTTGAGCGTCTCTTTTATGTTGGCAAAATTTTGTAGATAACAATTGCTTTGTTTGTCCAATATAAGTTTTATTACAAGTACATTGAACTTGATATACAACATTAGCTTTTTTACCTAGCACAGTATGACCTTTAAGATTCGAATAAAGTGTTTTGCCAAAATTTATGTGTGCTTTTCCTATTAATTTTAGATTAAATTTATTCATACAAAAACTTAATTTCTCATGTAATGACTTGACATAAGGGACCGAAACATATTTAATTTGGTTATTGATTGATGAAACATGTGGAACAATTTCGTCTACTTTGTGCTACAATTGGGTTTTTATTTAAAATCAATTTTAATATTTTATTTACAAACGAATTTGGATAACCGATTATAGAAAGTGTAAATTTAAGAAGTTTAAAATTTTCTTTGTGAAAAATCGGATCCGATAAATGAATTATTTTGTTCGCTAAGAATTTAACTGTATTGGGTGAGAAATCAAAATTTAAATATCTACCAGACCATCTTGCTTTATGGAACCAATCAGTAAATAATTCTCCATTGCTATTTCGAATTACGATTGTATCCAGAAAGGCTAACCTTTGAGTACATTCTAATTCCATAGTAAATTTAATGTTTTCATTAAACGAGTTGGCTGTAATTATATCATCAACATATCTGAAATAAAAAATTGGTTTAAAATCCAACGAATTTAATACCGTAGACACAACATACTCCATAACGAGATCTGCAACTGCAGAAAATTTTTCAAAAGTTAATTTGAAGTTAATTTTTCAAAATTGTGAGGTTTCTTTTAATAACCAAATGTATACTCAATTTTTTGGATCACCTATAGGTACGCCCATGAGCCCTGCAGTTGCAGATCTCGTTATGGAGTATGTTGAATCTACGGTATTAAATTCTTTGGATTTTAAACCAATTTTTTATTTCAGATATGTTGATGATATAATTACAGCCATCCCACGTGATAAAGTTAACATTTTTTTCAATTGTTTAACTCATACATATTTAGATTACTCATACATCATACCAGTAATCAAAAATCTGGGAGATGTCTAAACATGACCAACAGTAAATATGCACAGAGGACACTGTACAAATGGTTGCGCTCTCCTGAGAATTTTATAGATATAGTATAGTTTTCATTTAATATTGCGAATGGAATTGCTCACAGATTATACTAATTATTATAAATTTCAAGGATGTCTCAGCATAGCCGCGTGAATGCGGCTAATAGCCCTATGGAATTGCTCACACATCATACTAAGTAACAATAATATCTGAGATGTCTAAGCATAACCACTACTATATTTAGATAGAAGATATATGAGGACGAACAAGAGGTTTACGCTCTGATGCTCTCATATGCCTGTTGTAAGTCTATGTAGAGTTGGTGAATGATTATGTTGTATTCCAACATATTTCCAAGATTAAGTTAGCGTGAAACACTGATAAGTGGTTGATCGGTTGGGGCGAAAACCACATTGAGAGTCATCAACGATATTTTCGGCGAGTATAACATTAGCAAGCAAATTGTAGGCGATGTTTACCAGAGCTGTCACTAAAATTTTTACATTTGAGTCGATTTTGGAAGTATTTTTGCCATACTGAGAGAACATCAGCCACGTTCGTTCTTAGCTAGCCATTCGTGTTTTAATGGCTGTGGATCTTGGATGAAAGTCTTTAATCAAATTTCTAGCGTTAGTAAAACAATCTGTGAAGTTTCCGTTTGGAACCAGTTTCCGTTGCAGGTCTTCATATATTCGCGATTATTTTCTCAGAGGTATTTGGTGCTCCTAGTGTTACGAGCAGACCGTTTTTTACACAGCATTCGTTTATTTTCGTCGAGTTAATGGTATTGATCATCGAACCAATTATTGCTTGTTCCTTGGTTGTCTTCTAATTGTATTTTCAGCTGTGGCAATTATAGAAACTAAAATAACGGGTTATCCAATTCGAGGTTGATAAAGTAGAAATCTGTATACCGACATCTGTCAAAGATAAACGTCAAGTACGCTGTCATTTATTTAGTTGACATTCTGCCATTTAAGAATATGGAGCATTTAACAATCGACCAACGCGTTAAAATTATTAAATCTTATTATAAAAATAGTGATTCTGCCGTATCCACATTTCGCGCTTTACGAGCAGATTATGGTCGTCATAATCGTCCTACAAAGCAAACCATATTGAATACAGTGAATAAATTTGAACAAACTGGATCTGTTACTGATATTGTAAGGTCTGTGCATCATCGAAACATTCGCAATGCTGAAAATATCGCTTCTGTAGCTGAAAGTGTGGAAGAAGATCCAAATTTGTCAATTCCTCGTCGAGCTCAACATTTAGGCCTATCTTATGGCTCATTATGGCGCATTTTGCATCTGGATTTGCATCTTCATCCGTATAAAGTCCATTTGACACAAGAGCTAAAGCCTGCTGACCATGGACAACGAAGAACATACGCAAATTGGGTGTTGGAAAAACAGGCCGTCGATGCTGATTTTTCGAACAAAATTTTCTTCAGTAATGAAGCTCATTTTTCGCTTGGTGGATACGTTAATAAGCAAAACTGTAGAATTTGGGGCTCAGAAAATCCACAATTGATTGTAGAGAAGCCATTACACCCGGAAAAAGTCACTGTTTGGTGCGCATTGTGGTCTGGTGGTGTGATTGGGCCGTATTTTTTTGAGAACTTCCATGCACGAACCGTTACCGTCAATTCTGAGCGCTATGGCCGCATGTTAACCGATTATTTTTTTACGAAAATCGAAGATTATGATCTTGACGATATGTGGTTCCAGCAGGATGGAGCAACCAGTCACGTAACACGAGCAAATCGAGATCTTTTGCAAGAGAAATTTCCTGGACGTTTGATTTCGCGATTGGCTGATGTCAATTGGCCTCCAAGATCCTGTGATTTAACGCCTTTGGATTTCTTTTTGTGGGGCTACGCGAAAGATCGTGTTTACGCAAACAATCCTCAAACTCTTGACGAATTGAAAACTAATATTCGTAAGGTAATGGCCGAGATACCGCCCGAAATGTGCCGAAAAGTCATTGAAAATTACCGCAAAAGAATCAAGGCCTGTAAGAAGTCCCGTGGAGGACATTTGAATGATATCTTGTTTAACTAAAAATGGCAAGGATCAATCTGTAAAATGAAATAAAAATTACAATACATTCCGAATATTTTGTGTGTTTTTTTTAAGTTTACTTTATCAAGCTTGAATTGGATAACCTTGTACGTCAAAAGTTTCGAAATCGAAATATCGATTCATTGCTAATAATATGTAAGCCACCGTATTCGGAATGTTATATATTATTATACGATATCTAGAAATTTGCCAGTGACCAATCCGTTTTACTCTAATAATACATATCTTTTTATATAGGCCTGAGTTGTCCCCTGTCTATACAGGGTGTCCCAGAATGAATGGATAAGCCTGAAACACCTTATAGTACAGCTACCTAAGATATAGGGAGGATAAGGAATTTATAAAAAACAACGTTACACATTGATAATACTTTATTTAACCGATGTACATTTACAGTAAATGCGACAGTAAACTGTCTGCCACCGACTCTGATACACGCCCGACATCTCCGAATAAATGCACTTTATGAAGCAGCTTCAAAGCTCAGAGAAATAAATCACAATCAGAGACCTAAACGGAAGGAAAATTCATTGGTAAATCAAATTCACGATGTCGTTACAAATGGAAAAATACCTCTAGCGGTTGTTTATAGAAATGTTTAGCTAAAACTCAAACACTATTTTGCTCTAGTTGCTCAATTGTTCATTTCTCGCTCAATATATTTTTTCTATACGCGTACGTATGAGTATAATGGATGAAGGAATAAACAAAATAAAATAGCAACGATCAATTTTTTTATGTGTGTTTATTCATTAGTTTTGTTGTTGGTTTCTGTAAGATGATATAATAAATGTATGTACGATTACATGTACGTGTATGTTACTAAAAAGTTGGAAATTATAAATGAAAATTTCAAAAACTAAATTTTCCTAATGCGAAATTTATTATAATGATCATAATATAATTCTGTGCGATTTTATATTTTTATCACAATGTAAAATCAAAATATATTTTAGGTGGCAATTTTCTTAGGATTTCATTAGTAAAAAATACAAATAAGATATAACTTTATCAAAGGTGTATATGTATAAAAATATGTGTGTATATAATTTACTTTTTAATAGCTAATTTAATTATAAGTTTATTATGTTTTGTATGCAATCTTTAAATGTGTAAAATTTATTTTTGAAATAGATATCGATGAACGCGGTTTCAGCTGTGTTTTAAGTTTACAAGATTACAAATTTTTAAATTGATTGAATCATCATCATTATTGAGTTCTTTATATCATTATATAGGTTCACATGGTGCTTGTAACGTGAAGAATTACATTTATACATTTTCCTTAGAAGGAATATTCTGTAAATCCATGCGTTAATTTCTACAAATGGGTTCGGATAGTAAATTTGGGGTTATTATTCGCTCGTTAAAATTTTGTTATTCAATCAGTAATGAATGATATCTTTTTTACTGATCGATCCTGAATTGTGAATAGTATTTTTGTTTTTATTCATCTTGCATTGCATGATAAATAGTCTTTATCTCATAAATTCCTTATTCAATAAGTATGCTAACGTGACATGTTTTTTATTTTCTTAAATTTCGATTTTGTGCTCAGTTTTAAATTAATTTTATTTTAATTGGATTCGAGTATCGTCTGGGACTTCCGTGCGGCGTTGGTGATCCTTTCGTTGATTTAGATCATCAGGCAGGAGACCTTATTAATTTTATATACTAAAAATATTTCTACTACGAAGTCTTTAAACATGTCGAGCGAGTTCAGCCCACTAAAGTCTCACTGAAAACAAAACCATGTTTCATATAAGGTTTGATGATGCCTCACTAAAATTTTCGAGAAAAGTATGTATGATTAATGGTGATGGATTACTACACGTTAATTAAGTACATTTACATAGACGTAGTACAGGAGAAGATAATTACTGAAAAATAACTGTCCAGAAAATAGTGTGCTCTATTTAGTTAATTTTTATATCTTCCATGTCCGTAGTATTTCTTAAAATTTATTTAAATTTTCAAAAGTTTAAGAGAATTTAAACTATCAAATATTCATGGTTTTTAGGAAATTGAAAACTTAAGAGAATCCAATTATTACGTATTATTTTATTTAGGTATTAGGGGTTTCAGGGTAAATTCTGTTACTCAGAATTTATGGCTGTTACTGTTGTAGATTCCAGGTTAGATGTTCATGCTTGATAAAACAAATATATCTACTAAACTCCTTATATTTACTAGCGACTAGTTTGCAGTCGTGTCATTAAATTCACTTGGTGTTCTGAATATTATTTCATTTCCACATTATAGATTTGATTATATTTTAGATCAACAATTTGTTTTGCTAAGGAAGATAATTTAAGTTTAGGTTTTAATTGTTTAACTGGCCATGTAGAACTTTAAGATATTATAGTAATTGTTGTGTTTTTATATTCTTTATCTTTGATCTAGATTGGAGAAATTCATTCATCAACGAAGAAAGTATTTATTATATAAACATTATTATTAATTATTTAAAGTTACTAAATAGTGAAATAGAAACTAATAACCAAAAATTAAAAGGTAGTTCATATCTTGCTTTATAAGGAACTAATACAAACGTATAATATTACAATTTTATTACTAAAGGTAACTATCGGCTATACTTATCCGGTGTAAAAATATGGTCATAAATTGAAAATCAATCAATTAGTTTATTTAATTCATATTCAATACATTAAATATATATTGTTATCTACTTCTTGCTCAACTCAGATTATTCTCTGCAAGCTTTATATTGAAACGAAGAATTGAACAACTGCGCATAGAACACTGTTTCCCAACAGGGGCCATACGGCCCCCTTAGGAAGGCTTACCATATATTTGAGGAGGCATACCATATATTTCAAAATTTGAAAATTTTGCCATGAAAGTTTTATTAATTACTACCATCAATATGAAATTAAGAAGTAAAAAATAAGGTTGGGAAACACTGGCATAGAAGATCGATCATTTGTATATTTTATAAATTGTATTCAAGAACAATTGTATTCAATTTTTCAAATTACACAGAGATAACCCTTAAGTACATACATATTTATAGATGAAATAAAAAAATGTAAATGGTATCTCTCTATCCCATTCTAGGCCGTTTATGGGACGTCAAAATTCACTAACTTAATAGCACAAAAGTTAAATTATATGAAAATATATTCGAATTGGTAAAGTTGAAGAAGTCGATGCATTTGATCAAGACCGGTTTGAAGATTTTAACATAAATGTTAATTTGTCTACAAATTTTTTAATTAATTAACAATTTACATAAGTGATTGTGCGTTCTGTTATGGAAAATCTAAAGATGGTTACTTTTTTTAACAAGTATTTAAATTAAATGATGTATACAGGGTGGCTGAACCAATACAAAACGCCACAGAATTTTTATTTTTTGATGAATTTTATTGAATCAAAGTAAAAAATGTTCACAAATATTTAAATGTTCGAATTGCATTAGCAGTTTTCGATTTGGCCACTCTTAGCCGCGATTATGGACTTCAAACAGCCGACCAACTATTGCATGCAGCACGAAAGTGGCTCTGCGATATTTTGGCCCATTCCCGGCGAAGCGCTTGCTTGAGATGTTCGACACTTTGGTATTTTTTTGTCCCAACCTTGCTCTTCAAAATTCCCCAAACCGAGAAATCTGGCGGATTTGCATCCGGTGAATTTGGTGGCCATTGGGCACTGGAAATGAACCGCGGAACGTTGTTTCTCAGCCAATCTTGATGAAATGTCAAGAAAATTGCCTGTTAAAATGTCCAGGCTCTGCGGCCGAAATGTTTTTGTGTCCAAGACTTCAACGCTCTTTCCAACACATCATCCCAATAAATTTGAGCGTTTATCTTGATGCCACGTCCAAAAAAACGACCGGTGAACGGCTTTCGGCCGTTACGGCGGCCCAAACCATCACCATCGGCGGCGCTTGGTTTCGAGTGGCAATCCGTTGGTCCAAATTTTCAGTAGAACGGCCGGGCAAGTAAATCCGGTCGTTTTGCTTGTTCACATATTGCTCAATAACGGACGGTGACTCATCGGAGAAAACCAAATTCGGCAAATCGCCACTTCCGAGCCAATTTGGCCTTCACCTTCCGAATGATATCCGGCGATGTTGCAGTGCGTTTCGGTCCACCACCATGGCGTTTTGCAATGCTGCCAGTATCGTTATAACGATTTATGGTGCGATATACAAACATTGTATGCCCATGCAGATGTTTTAACTGGTTAACAATCTGCGGCTGTGGTTTTCCAGCCAAATATAGAGCGTTGAATTCCATTGCGGATAATTTTTTCTGAATATTTCCCACTAAAATGCTTTTGTACGCTTGTAAACAATGGAATGAACTGTCATTAGTGTAAATTTGAGCGCTCTGTCATCATTGGTTTGACAGCAATGACAGTCTGAAGTTCGTAACACTTCGTGTCAGTCACCCGGTATAATGTAAATCAAGTATATAATGATAATATATAATAGTATATAAATAAACGTAATTGCATACAGGGCTTTACAATATTATCTATTTAGGAGCGCTTTACAACAGTTCAATTATTAACAATGTAATTATACTATAAAAGAGATTATTAATAAATCTTATCAAAAAACTAAAATTGCAGGCTTATCTAAATTGTTATGTGTTATTCCAATAAACAGAGTGGGGCTCGTCTGAGGATTGTTTTGATATCGTATAGCAGTATAGAATTTATATAATATTGCGAATGGAATTCCTCACATAAATCTCAGAAATGTTAAGGACATATCCACTAGCATATATAGATAGGGGACAACTCAGACCTATCTTAAAAGATATGTATTATTACAGTAAAACGGATTGGTCACTGGCAAATTTCTAGATATCGTATAATATTATATAACATTTCGAATACGGTGGCTTACATATTATTAGCAATGAATCGATATCTCGATTTCAAAACTTTTGATGTATCTTAGCCTCCATAAACACCGCAGCTGAAAATACAATTGGAAGAAGACAACCAAGGACACGCAATGATTGGTTCGATGACCAATGCCATTAACTCGCCGAACATAAACGAAAGCTGTGAAAAAAACGGTTTGCTCGTAACACTCGGAGCACCAAATAGCTCTGAGAAAATAATCGCGAATATATGAAGACCTGCAACGAAAACTGGTTCCAAACGGAACTTGACAGATTGTTTTACTAACGCTAGAAATTTGATTAAAGACTTTCAACCAAGATCCACAGCCATTAAAACACGAATGGCGAGCTAAGAACGAACGTGGCTGATGTTCTCTCAATATGGCAAACCTACTTCCAAAATCGTCTCAAATGTGAAAATATCAGTGACAGCTCTGGTAAACATCGCCTACAATTTGCTTGCTTGCCGAAAATATCGCCGTTGACTCTCAATGTAGTTTTCGCCCCAACCGATCAACCACTTATCAGTGTTTCACGCTAATCTTAATCTTGGAAATATGTTGGAATACAACATAACCATTCACCAACTCATGCAGCAATGAGAGCATCAGTCGCGAAAACCTCTTGCCCGTCCACATATATCTTCTATCTAAATATAGTAGTGGTTATGCTTAGGCATCTCAGATATTATTGTTACTTAGTATGATGTGTGAGCAATTCCAAAGGGTGAGTTAGCCGCGGCAATATTTTATGAAAACTACTATATCTATAAAATTCTCAGGAGAGCGCAACCAGTTGTACAGTGTCCTCTGTGCATATTTACTATTGGTTATGCTTAGACATCTCCCAGATTTTTGATTATTAGTATGAGTAATTCTTTTCGCAATATTACATATTACACGATGCTTAGAAAATACTCAGACGAACTTAAACCTTTTTATTGGAATAACACATTCCAAATTAGACAGGCCTGATTGTCCTCTGTCCATATATACTAGAGGTTATGTTTAGACCATCAGGTTTGTTGGAGAGCAACAATTTCCAACCAATACTCTCTTATTAGAAACTGAAAATACTACGTGTCAGCCCTAAATAACTTGTTCGGATTCTTAAGAATTGGTACTATTATAGGGTTTTCCAATAATAGTGATATGATCCAAACTTTTCTCGCAATAATTCAATTGTTGCACTTGCTGTGTGGCACGTAGTCCCGTCTTGTTGGAACCAAATGTTGTCAAGATCAACTTTTTCCAATTTCGGCTATAAAAAGTTGATTATCATCGATCTATACCGATCTCCATTGACAGTAACGGTGTTACCAGCTTCATTTCGAAAAAAATACGGATCGTTGATTCCACCAGACCAAAAACCATACCAAACTGTCAATTAAGTGAATGTAATGGTTTTTCTTGAATAATTTGTGGATTTTCTTCGCACCAGAATCGACAGTTTTGTCTATTTACCGCACCACTCAGATGAAAGTGAGCCTCATCGGAGAAGATGATTTTCTTAAAAAAATCGTTATCGTTTTCAAGTTGTTCCAAGGCAAAATGAGTAATGGAAAAGTAGTAAAGTAATGAAATTGTAAACATTACTGAATACAATGAAACAAAAAAATGACAGATCATGACATATTACAAATGGCCGAAACTCACTTAAAAATCATATCACTCCTATTGGAATACCCTATTAGGCGGTAACGGAACTTTTTGTTGACATTATTCGTAAAAAGCTTGGTGTTTTCAGAGGTACGAGTGGTCCGTCTTGCGGTCCAACTTGAATCGCCTGCCACGATAAGTTTCGGATAATATAGGGTATTCTAAGGGTATGATGCTCGTGAAATTTGTTCCAGTTGAACTGTCCACTAAACATTGTTAAATAATAAATAAAATCAGCACATATATATGAAATCTCAAAATCTACCAACCGAAAATGTTGAGAAGTTCATGTATGAGTTAATTTTTACAGATTTTTAAGCAAATTTATTTTATATAAAAAAATAGACAACAACGAATGTTATCTTAGAAATACTGAAACATTTGTTCCTTGTTGGAATTCGTATAGAATGCATTGCTGAATGTTTATCAGTTGCCATCGTAAACTCTGCTATTCTGAGAGATTATGTAACTCATACTCACGTAGACTTGTCGTTCGTTGTTCTGAAATCTTGCGTCCGATCTTGTAAAAACCACAAAATACCGTGAAAATATTTTATGAAAATGTTCCGTGAATATTTTATTTTTATTAAAAAATTGCAGTGTACTTTTAATGTGAGCTTATAAATCGATTGACCACAACGAACAACGAAATATTTATTTATTGTCATTTTACGCATAGGGTTAGCAGTTTGAAAATGGAACTGCAAAAAGATATCGTGTATCATAATAATATATACTACAACCGGCACCGAAATATTAATGTTTTTGAAAATTTGGTTAAAATCAATAACTAGCTTTAATTTTCAACGTCTTAAAATGTGTGCAAGAGATTAGTAGTCGAAACAAATTAATTACTACCATGTTTCAGATAATATGGAATTAGGGTACCTTTTAAGAAATTTGCAAATTCGAAAACGCTCTTGGGACTCCATTCCAAACAATAATTTTAGCGCGTGCAATTGGTACAGCGAAAGCTTCTTGTGATTTTGGTCCAATATCAAGACCTGATGAGCCTGCTGGAATACCACCTTCGACGGTAGCATTCCCTGCTTCTGCGTCTGCGGCAAATTTATTGCCAATGACGAAATAGACCGGCAACTGTAACTGAACATTAGTTGTATTTGCCTTATTTAAGATTTGTTGTACAATTTTGAATCCTTCAGCATCAAATGTTGAATCACCAATTCTCTTTTAATTTGAAACTTTAATTAACATGAATGCCATTCCTCCCCCAATAAACATCTCATTAAACCTAAACCAAAAGATTATCGATGAGCTGAGTTTTGTCGTCAACTTTAGAACTCCCTAAAATAGCCGAAAACGGAGGCGATGGATTCCAAAGCGCATGAAAAATATATCAATTCTTTGCTCAGGGAAGACCGGCAGTAAGTTTCAAATCCGTCGCCCATCATTGAACTGTGGGGCCGATGTGCAGTACCAAATGCATCATTCTCATAACCATCGCTCAATTTACGTAAACTTTATATAAATTATTTAACTTTGGTTAGGATCCACTTTTATTTGTTCGCCTTGCTCATCTTCCTCGATATAAAAACGAACGGTTTTCAATAAAGTAATGGAGCCTAGGACTGGATCGCAACAAACTCAACTTCATTAACAACGCAATCGTGCAAAAATTGTACATCACAGCCGAGTAAATGTGTTAATTCATGGGCTACTGGTTCCATAGTATATTCAAAAATGACCGAAATGAGACATCATAACCTGAAATACACAAAACTAATTAAACATCGAATCCTTTTTCGGAAACACGGGTAATATTCTTGGACACGTACAATTGATGTTGCACCTTTATCCAACGCGTATTTAATGGTTCCCAATACAGCCACAATACGTATTTACTTTGGATTTTTCCTTCCTTGGTTGGTTCAATCAACTGTAATGAACCACAAAAATAAAACTTATTTAATGCAAAACATGAATTTTGGCAGCGGTGCATAATATACCACATCCATATAAAATTTATCAATAACAGTTTATTTTAATATTGATTAATAATTTCTTACCTGTGTATTAATTAATTTAAATAAACTATTTTTAATTTTTCACATTCCACATAAATATTAAAAGACTGTCATTAAATTAAACTACTTTGACATACAATTATTTTTTTGGTCACTGAACAACTTTGTATAATTTTGATGTTGATTACTCTTCTCGCATACACACAAACTTTGCTTCGTCTGCATACGACGTTCAACAAACAAAATGCATCATACCGGAAAATGGTAAAATTCTAAATGAAAACTACCTTAAAAATAAAAAACTGTTTTTCGAAATGAATGATAAATAAACAAAGTTCATGCTCAGGAGAATGAAAATTTAATTTTCTGCCGCAATTTTCGAGGTAAAGCTAAATAAAGTCAAAAAAAATATTGAAAAGAAAATTTCCATAGCAATCGTATGAAAGTGTTTTTTCTTGTTTACGTTATTTGGGCCTGCATACATATAAAAGCAATATATTGAAAGACGGCCGTATACACATACATAGGCAGTGGTTACATATTTAAATTTTATATACCTAAACGACAAGAAATATGTTATCGTGCACACATATTATTTTAAATATTATGTATATACGAGTACATATGTACATATACATAATAAATACATGCGTTTTAGTTTTCATTTCATCCTGATTTATTAAATATGTATAAGTCATACAATAAGAGAAAGGATACTTTCAAACGAAAATAGTAAATAAGTTGAATTTGTTATTTTCCGTTTGTTTTTTTTTTTTGCCTACAGCGAACACCACCATAACGATTTTCATATTATAATAAAAATTAAAAGACAATTTTGAAGAATAATTTGGGTGTTATACTGTACAAACAAATTAATATTTTTTATTTGTACGTACGCGCATAGAAAAAATATATTGAGCGAGAAATATGTGTACCCAAGTATATTTACTTTCGACTTTTTCCCTTTTTATCGAACAATAGTTCGAAACTAAGTTTCGAATATTCCTAAGATTTAGTTTCGAATTATTCTAAGAAGTCGTATGAAACTTCGTCGTATGAAAACAATCAATTAGATAGATAATTAATTATACATACATACACATACATATATATACATATCCATACATACATACGCATATACACAGATACATACATCCACATACATATACATACATACACACCTACACACACATACAAACACACACACACAAACACATCGTAATTTCATTGTAACACACATCGTAAAACACATCGTAATTTCATTGTACAAAACATTCATTATTGATATAAATATTACCTTACAGATTCTAGATTAGCTATTTTTTGGACCAGATTTTGTTTGACAATTTTTTTTATAAATAAACATATTTGTATTAGATTAGGGATGGCAAGGATAAGTGACTTTGACTCATTCTTGCCTCTGACTAAAGACTTATTTCAATACAAAGAAAAGGATACAGATGATGTTCCATCCCTGGTAACCCCAAAAACATCCCTGTTTTTAATATGTAATTATGTATCATACATACTACTTTTAAACATATGGTGCAAATAGAATAACTATAAGTGTGTGTGACTTTTATACAGGGTGTCCCAGAATTAATGGATAAGCCTGAAACACCTTATAGTAGAGCTATTGGGCGCTCAAAATAAAATACAAAAAAAAATATATCCCAAGTAGTACCTAAGATATACTCGTATATCATTTTTTTTTTAAATAAGTCTAACTTTACGTTTCCGACCACCACGGGTCGCGAAAATTTCGAAACTCGGCGAAACTCGAAATAATAACATTGTATGCGTGTTAAAATAAAATTGGTGGGAGAAATTTTGTGCATGCATGTGAAATGTGAAATGAATTTGGGGTTTCTAAATATTATATTAATAAAACTAAATTTTAATTTTATTTATATTATTTTTTATTTATATAAAATAGTTTATTAAATCTATACATAAACTGAAATAATAATAAACTAATAACTAAACAAGTAAAACTCTTAACGCTAGGTAAAATTATGCTTAAACGATGCGTAGCAACTGTAATTTGTCTATTGTCTAGCATGTAATTTGTCTATCATATAACCTTTTTCAATTTGAAGATTTAAAATCCTTTCAAACTTGCGATTTGATGATGCCACACGAATACAATTGTTATGTTTACAAATAAATTTATTATTTACAAATTTGGCAAATAATACTCGCACATATTTTTAAATACGTTATAATTGTTTATTAACTTGTGATTATGAACACAAATTAAAATAACACGATACTTTATTTTCATCTCTACTACAATGTTCTTATACACATTACTGCTAAATAATATTTATGTGTCATACATAAATAATTTTTCTTGCGACTTTTTCGTCATAATTCGAAGGAAAATACGTTAGCTCAATTTTGAGTTAGTCTTGTTATACTTGGGTATAAATGTGTATTGAGCAAATTCACCAAAATAGGGTTTGAGTTTTAGCTAAACATTTCTATAAACAATCGCTAGAGATATTTTTCCATTTGTAACGGAATGGATCGTGAATTTGATTTAACAATGAATTTTTCTTCCGTTTAGGTCTCTGATTGTGATTTGTTTCTCTGTGCTAGAACGCTGTGCGTACATGCCATTGGGAGCGAGTGCGGCACAAATTCCACAGTATCGCACAGAATGTATTAAAACAACAACAAAGTAAAAAATATTTCAACTCGAGTGCAGAACTAATAGGCGAGGCAAAAAGCATTTCACAAAATTTAATTGGTTTAGACTGCGGGAGCGAATGTGATGCTTTTTATTTTCGATGTCATGTATGCAGCATCAAGGTCAAACCAGTTTCTGCATGGAATCGCATACTTGTGAATCTATACACCATAGTTGGTCGCTAGAATAATCAATTTCTTTAGATTTCAGCATTCTTTGATAAAATGTAATTAGGAGGTTTATCGGACAAACGAATCTTAGGATTTAATGCATTATGTAATGCTGTTTATTAATATTCGTTTAGTCAAACCTTTTGAAAATATAAATAGATTTACTCCCCTAAAATTTGGTCATAAATAATGGTGCCACTGCCAAGTAATCTTTTAATTTTTTAGATTACGTAATTATATATATTTAGTTTTTATATCTGTGTGTGTAAATGTTTTATTATATAAAAAGGGTAAAAGACGTAGGTCATGAATTTTTATTTTTTTATTGATGTACATGTATAAACACATGTGTTTGCCATATGCGTGTATAAACACAAAATACTCTATTTCATTTATGCAGTTTGTTTTCGCATAATTTTTTGGTTAGGTAGAAATATAGGGTTCATCAAATGTAGGGAGGAATGCTAAACACAGAAATTGATTTTTTTTTATTTCATAATGCTAATTCGGCTTCACCGAAAAACTTTTGATGAAAAATTAAGTCGTAATAAAATCGGTTTTATAGGTAAAATGAGTAGGGACGAAGATGAAGCTGCGTCTTTGCAGCCCCATGTGAACGCATACTATGCGTACACACGAGACTTCAAATGCTGTATTTCTTTGGTAAATTTACAACAACAATTGCATATATCTAATTTGAGAAAAAATTAAACTAAATTAAAAAAAATTAGATTTACGAAAGCTAAATTGAATTTTTAGTTAATGTGCTTACCACTCGAAGATAATTTTAAGATTACTTTTAAAGGTTGGTAACAATCAAACTGCTTTCGTAACTAAGGCCGGCTTCGTACTTCTTCGTTCTTCATTCAAACAATTTTTTCAACCAATAATCTTGTGAAAAAATACAGAAGAAAAAAAATCGTCATTTTGGATCAATATGAGTGGTCGAAAAAATTGTTTTAATGAATGAACGAAATATGAATTCGGCCTAAAAAATTTTTCAATTTAGCTAAATTTTTTCTTAATTTAGATACATGCAATTGTTGTAAATTTACCAAAGAACACAGCAAAAGAAGCGGCTTCATCTTCGTTTCTTTCTCCGTTTACCTAGAAAACCGGTTTTAATTGCGACTTCATTTTTCATCAAAATTGTTCGCCGAACAACTCAGCCGAACAACACAAGCCGAACTAACACAAACGAAAATGAAATAAAATCCATTTTTGACTAGATTTTAGTTTAAATTTCATTTTCGCGAGCGCAATAATAAAAATACAAAAAAATTTGTGTCTAAATATAAAATAAGGTAGTAATAAAAAAAATTGGTACGTTTTGGCATGCATTTTTTAATTTAATTTTATTTTTCGAGTGTGTAGTAATAAAACTATAAAAAATATTTGGGTTGATATCATTACAGGGTGTTTGGCGTGTGGTTCGACAAATTTTTTTGACAAATTGGAAGGGTCATTTGGAAGCTTTCATCCTATAGAACTGATGTCCTATAGAACTGACGGTAACTGAGATATGCTATTTTTAAGTTTTTTTAATGGTTCTAACATTTTGTTTGTAAAGGGTTTTCCAATAAGAATGATATGATTTCTTTAAAAAAAAATTGTTGCACTTGCTGTGTGGCACGTAGCCCCGTCTTGTTGGAACCAAATGTTTTCAAGATCAACTTCTTCCAATTTCAGCTATAAAAAGTTGGTTATCATCGATCTATACCGATCTCCATTGACAGTAACGGTGTTACCAGCTTCATTTCGAAAAAATACGGACCGTTGATTCCACCAGACCAAAAATCACACCAAACTGTCAATTTAGGTGAATGTAATGGTTTTTCATGAATAATTTGTGGATTTTCTTCGCACCAGAATCGACAGTTTTGTTTATTTACCGCACCACTCAGATGAAAGTGAGCCTCATCGGAGAAGATGATTTTCTTAAAAAAATCGTTATCGTTTTCAAGTTGTTCCAAGGCAAAATCAGCAAATTCACGACGTTTACGGTGGTCCAATAGCTTCAGTTCTTGAGTGAGAACAATTTTATACGGATGCAAACCCAAATCCTTTCTCAAAATCCGCCAGGTTGTGGTTTGAGACAATCCCAATTCTTGAGAACGTCTTGGAATCGACAAATTGCGGTTTTCAGCAACACTTGCCTGAACGGCAGCAATATTTGCATTACTTCGACCGAATCTTTGTCTTATTGGCACTTCAACATTATGTAAAGAAAATGTACGCTCAAAATTTTCAACAATTCGACGAATAGCGCACGAAAAGTTGGCACAAGCGCACGAAAAGTTGCAATTGGAGAACGATTATTTTGATAATAAAACGGAATAATTTGTAAACGTTGTTCTTGCGTATATATCTCACCATGATGAAGTTGTAAACATTACTAAATAGAATGAAACAAAAAATGACAGATTATGACATATTACAAATGGCCGAAACGTTACTTAAAAATCATACCATTCCTATTGGAAAACCCTATAGTTGTAAAGGTACGAAATAACTTTTATTGTATTCTGCAATGTGCTTTTATTCTAAATAAATCATTATTTAATACAATTGGTTTACATAAAATGTCTTATGGACTCCCAAATCCTAAAAAAAGTGTAAAGGTATGAAAAATGTCGCCGAAGTTCATGTTTAAAAAAACTAAAGGTTATTTGGAAATTACCTTTGTTTTAAAAATTCCCTGGTTATGCTCTTTCCAATGGTATGCAATTGTACATGCCATAGAAATCACTTATTTTGTTGTGAATTTATTTATTTAGAATAAAATCACATTGCAGAATACAATAAAAGTTATGACCATTTATTTAAAGGCGAGATTTTGGGTAATTAAAAAAAAATTAAAAATATCATATCTCAGTTACCGTGACAGTTAGGACATCAGGTCTATGGGATGAAAGCTTCCAAATGATCCCCCAATCTGCCAAAACAATTTGTCGGTCGAAGCGCCAAACACCCTGTATAAAATATCGGTTTTAAAGTAGTAATAAAACAAATTTCCAGTACATTTTTGACCTGTATTTTTAATTTTATTTATTTTATGTTTTTATTTTTATTTCTTTTTCGAATGTGTAGTAATAAAAAAATTCAACAAATTTTTTCTAGTGATATTGTATACAATAAACGTTTCAAAGAAATAAAAGTCCTCAAATACATTTTTGGCTTGCATGTTTTAGTTATAATTAATTATTTTTATTTATAATATATATGTGTAAATTTTTCCATTTATCAACATATTTTTGTGTAAATTATATTGCATACGATATGAAATATGCGAAGACATTTCAAAAATGATTTTTTTTGACAATTTTGTTACACATACAAAGACATTTATCGATGACGATTTATTTTGAAGCCAGAAGCCGGCTTCAAAATGAAACCTCGTGTGGAACCACTCATTATTCGAATTTTATTCATAGGATAAAGAGTTGAAACACAAAATAGGAAAACGAAATATTTGCATGAGCATAAATTAGATCAGGGCTTTGCAACATGCGGTGCATGTACTTTTAGGGATAGGGTGTGAAATTTATTGTTGCGTTAATCGCAGGAGAATGTTTAACTTGAAATTTGTTTCTGATGTATTTATTTTGGGTGATTCGTGTATAAATGGATGGGATAGGTTTGTGTAATTTACCTAAGTTAAGTTAGGAACTGTAATATTTTTTAAATTGTTTGTTTCGGCGATAGATCACTTAAGCGTTTTGGATGTGTTCCTCAACGAGAGTGGGGAATTGTTTCTGATTCCATGCCATATGTTAGAATAATTAAACATTTTATTCAGGACACGAAAAACGAATTACACATATATACTCGTATGGTTAAAGATTTCAGTTTTAATTAAATTAAATATTTTACAGTGGAATTAATTTTCATTTTATTCATTTAATTGAAATAAAATAATAAATAAAATTATTTTCGTTAAATATATACATTATTGTTTTATGTATTGGTTTTGTTGGTAACGGTTTAGTATGAGTTTGTAACTTGTGGATTGTATTTTATTGTAATTGCATAATACTTTAATTGTATTATATTTTCAACTTTAATTTAAGGCTGTATTTAGAAAACAATTTTATTTCAAGCATCGATATTTAAATGCCCCTATATCAGTTGCATAGGTTTTGATTATTTAAAACCTAGATTGTTCATATTTGTTTGGAAAAACTATTTCTCCCGGCTTAATTATCAATATTCTAAAATGTATATTTTTTAAATGATCTTTATTTGCCCTTCTTCAAGCAAAGAAATTACAGTTGATTCGTTGAATAATAATACGACTGTAATTTTTTTATCTTTATGACGAATATATTCGACATTATGCGAAATTTTTTCGTTTCGTTCTAATAAATAGTTACAGTGCGTACATGACACCGGAAATAGAAAGCATCATACAGACTCGCTCCCGCACTCAAAACCAATCAAATTTCGTGAAATGCTTTTTGACTTGAATTGCTTTTAATAAATGTTTATATTCTTTAGGAAGCCGGAAAATATTAATTCAGAATTAAATTTCATGAAACCTACAGATGCTTGTGAATTTTCTTTAAATATTTATTAATTGCTGTTTGTGTATATTATAATTGTGTTGTCTTTTTGTTACTAATTATCGGCTTTACCTAGGTGTCTAACCGGGCCGATTCAAACTATCAATTTTGTTTAGGAAGCCGAAAAATATTAATGTAGATTAAATTTCAGAAATTTCCAGATGCATGTGAAATAGTAATATTTGTTTTTCTCAAGTTGCTGATTTAAAGAAGCAATTGTTGAAGAACAATACCGTCGTTATTAATTAATCCTATTATGTCTTTATCCTTCCTGTACTAGATTAGAATTGTGTTTTCTTGCGTCGTCCAATCGCTAGGTCTCTGCAACCGGATCGTTCCGTGCCCAAAACAAAAATAATTTTCCTGTCCTTCCTATTGTTATGTGTAAACAGGATGTAGGAATAGACCTGGTGTTATCCGGGACACTCGTCTAGAAGTTGGTCCTACAGTCCAATTAATCAAGCAATTTTCGTGTATTAATTTTTTATTAAACGATCACTGACAAAATTCTAAAATAACTTATCGGCGACCATTTTGAAAAGGAAGCGGTGAAACATTGTATCATTTTTGTATTTGTTTTATAATTCTCAGTCATTTATTTTTAAAATGAGCCCTGTTATATAATTACCGGATAATTAGTTTTCTTTTTATAGCCATATATACCACACCATGTTCATAATTTTTCTCAAAATTTGACACCCTATATCTTTAACAACAATATAAAAAAATCATGTTCCACAATTTTAAACACGACTTCCCGTCCCATATATCAAATTTGTGAAATACGTCAAGTATGTTTCACCACCTGTTAAAAGTAATTTTATTTTGTTCGACGGGGCTCATTTTGCTTCGTGTCGCAAACTTCCCCTTCCACAAAATAAAATGCCAATTTTAAACATAAATAGAATAAATTAATCATAAATAGCTATTGTGATGCAAGAGTTAAAAGTAGTAAAATGCCTTTGTAAGATGGGAGATTTGGGAAATTGGAAACGGCATGAATATGAGAAATTGGCCGATGAATGAGGTTGTTACAGCTATAAAAGATACAATGGCGGTATTAATTGTTTAAAAGATCACGAGCGATAACGAAATGTAAGCAAGAGGTGACTAATGGAAAATCAAGTAGTGTACTTATATTACTCTCAATCACAGGACGGATTATCACTACATTAATGATGCGGCGAGAATGGAATCGACCATTCCGAGTTGCAGAAGAGAAGTTAGATTGGCGTTTTCTATTTTTATAGTCAACAAAGGCAATAGCTTGGATTCTGTTTGTGACGAGGTGGGCGTAATGTTACGATCACGACTATTGCGAGAATTTGACTCATTAAAATTGGTCACTTGGTTAATTTTTATTAATCATAGTGGCAAGTAAATTAACTTCTCTCATTTTTAGCAATATGGAGAGTGGAGAGTGTTTTCCACTGTAAATCTAGGCGAATTTAGTATGTTCCACACTATATATGGGTGCAAGTAGAAACTCGGTTTTTGGTCAAATCCAACGTTATTGAAAATATAATTGTTACAAAGATTAATTATCGAAATATTCGCCATTACTATCTATGATATTTTGCCATTTATCAGGTATCAGGTATGATGAATGCCTTCTCGATAGAAACTTGATGGTTTCGATGCAAAATAGTGATCGAACCATTTCTGCACCTCTTCAACTTTCGTGAACCGTTGGTTTTCATTTATGATGATATCGATCCGAATAAGTGGTAAACAGAGGGAGCCAAGTCTGGAGAATACCCGCATCTTGTAAAACTTCATACTCTATGGAGAAGATGAGTTCCTGGGTTGGTTTTGTTGTTTGTGAACGAGCGTTGTCATGCATCAATATCGCCTTCCACCTTCCTCAGCCCATAAATGGTTACAGTTTCATCAGGTTCCAGAAGCTCTTAGTAAATGACTCCTTTCCAATCCCATCAAACACACGGTAACACTTTCGTGGCGTGAATATTCATTTTTGCAACTGATGTTGATGGCTGGTCTGGATCAACCATGGTTTTCTGCGTTTAGGATTATCGTACAAAATCCACTTTCACTTGTAATGATTTTGTGCAAAAATTCTTTCTTTTGTACCGAGAAAGCAAATTCATGCAGATGCCAACTCTTCGGTTTTTGTTTTTTTCGGTCAGCTTATGAGGAACCCATTTTAATTCCTTCTGTATCCCATTGCATTTAACTGAAGTGATATTGCTTGGTGAGGAACTCCCAACTGTCCCGCAAGTTATTTTTCAGTTTGACTCGGATTTTCATCCAGTAAAACTGGAAGTTCTTCGCCTTCAAAATATTTTACTGCCCTGGACGTGGATTGTCCTCAATACTAAAATTACCATCACGAAATCTTACAAACCACTTGGTGGATGTCGATCCATCTCTTAAAACTGATTCACACGGAACGACAGCTTGTAAATGACAAACTTATGTCATAAAAATAGCAATGACTAAGCTACATATGCATAGCCAAAATGGCAGGAGATTTGGATGCGTTCAAGTATATTTTAATGCAACCAACTTTAGAGCCGAGTTTCAGCTTTAGAGCCGCTTGTACACCTAATATAAATAGAAGAACAATGGGCGCGATACATTAAAACGGAAAGTAAATAGTGGGAAAATTATTAGTGGTAATTAAAGTGAAATTAATTGTGATTATGTTAAGTTGTTAAACTCAACTGTAGTCGAAAATTAATGTTTTACATTTTCATAAAAATAAAGAAATATTTTGATCAAATTATTTTTATAACTTTTGTAGCATTTCTATGCATTGAAAACAATCCGGCTGAACTTACAATTATGTGTTTGAATTTTGTTGAAATGGTTATACATAAGATTATTTTGTTTTGTTACGGATATAACAAAACAACGATTGTTTTTGAAAACAATCTGAGGTTTTTATGCCTAATGGAAGTATTTTTTTTTGTTGTTGATGTTCATTTATTATGCTTCCATATGTGCTTTTCCTCTGCTAAAATTGTTATGTCAATCTATCAATAAATAAATAAATAAGTTTATCATATGTATTTGATTCAAATTTGGTACATATAATAAAGAAACAAATATATCTAGATGATTAGAAATAACATGACGAAAACTAATATTGTTGTTTCACTTGCTCATTAATATCGTGTATGCCTCCTCGGGCGAAAATTAGGTCTTAAACGGCAGTTTGGGGAATTAGGTCCAATCCTTTGCAGGTTCTGTTAGCATCCTTTGAAGGTTTGAGATCGGGTTAATTGCTGGTCAGTTCATTTTATCAATGCCAACTCCTCGCGGTTAGATCTAACCACGGTTGTGAAACGATTTCGTAATACTGCCAATTTTAAAAATCGATCGTCACGATCTGTAGTGACCCTTTGGCGTGCTGATCCGGCCCTTCTAGTCAACTGTCGTGTTTCACGAAATCGTTTTATATACAGTTCTTAGAGAATGTCCAATATTGTGGCAACATATCGGACGGTACCGCCATACCATACAGTAACATTCTTAATGTTCATGGGCATTTTGAACTAACACAATAAAAGCGATGAAAACAGCAAAATCTGAAAGCGCTGAGCCACATAGAATCACACTATCCCATAAAATCGAACTTTTTACTGTTACACTTTCCACTGCTTTAGCAAATTTTGTATAATTTGTTTACTAAACTTTACTTATATTGTTTATAAATGGAAAAATAATTAATACCTTTTTATTTTACGTTATTGCTGATCTAAACCTTGCATATTATAATAAATTAATAAATATTTATCTTGGACACACTTTAATTTTGTAATTGTCCATCTAAGGACAAAAAAAATTACCAAAAATAATCGTTCTTGCGGCGTAAAACAAATAAACTTATCGTTTGACGTAATTTTTCGATCGATAAAAATCGAAATTTTTAACACTTAATAAACACATTATACCACTTGTTTATTGTTTCGCAAAAAACTTTTTTAAAAAATTTGTTCAAAATGTTTAAAAAATTACTTGATTGATTTCGACTTGTTAGGGTCATCATCAGGAGTATCTACTGACTTGTAAAAATAAAAATTTAATTATATATAGTAGAAATAAGCAAAAGAAAATAAAAGAAGGAGGGACAAAAAATAGGCAATAAAGATTAATCTATTGATCGTTCCAACCATTTGTTGTTTACACGGAAAAATTACTAATAAAAAAGGAGGGTGGAATAACAGGTAAGCGATTAGTCATCGGCTGAGTAACAAAATTCAAGATGTATTGAAGTACATTTAATTACTCGATGTATTAGTCATATTATTAAGAGCGTGTGAATAGAACAGGGCGAGATCTGTAGTTGGTGAGAAACGGATTTCTCTCTGTTCGTTAAGGATATTTTGGTTAAGGAATATGGATTTTCGAATTTCGTAAGATTCTAAGGTATATAAACGTCTGCTTTTGGGTTGTATATGTAATATGTCTAAATTGTTTAAGTTAGCTGTATGATTTTCTAAAGTTAAATGATTATGGAATGTTGATTGATTGCAACCAGATACATGTTCTTTAGCTCTAACTCCAAAATTGCGCCCAGTCTGTCCAATATAGGAGAAACTACAATCATTGCAATTAATCCTATAAACATCAGACTTGGAAAGGCGATCAACTCTAGGTTTATTGTTAATAACCATTTTCTTTTTTGTGTTATTATTATAAAGAGCAAAAGTAATATTGGTATAATCGGACACGGTGTTGCTAATCCGTTGGCTAGTTTTTCCTATATACTCTAAGCGACGCCAATTTTCCTGCGTTGGATTATCCGGTGGATAAATACCCGTTAGAGCTTTACGCTTTAGCTTGTTATTCAATAACTTTAATATAGTCTTAGTTGCATATCCGTTATTAGTTGCTATTTGTAGAATTATATTAAGCTCTGTGTCATAATTTGAATTTGTCAAAGGGATGTTTATTAGTCTACCTATAAGTGAGTGGAAAGCTGACATTTTAATATTATGGGGATGGTTTGAAGAACTAGGGATAATAGCGTCTGTATACGTGGGGTTCCTGTAAATTTTGAAGTCTAAAGAAGATTAATCCTTGTAATTGTTATATCTAGAAAATTAATACATTTATTTAAGAAGAAAATTAATACATTTATTTTCTTCCCTTTCCAACGTAAAATCAATGGTGGGATACTGAGAATTTAACCAAGTAAGAAATGAGTTTAACAGTCTATCAGCTCCATTCCATAGGCATAGTATGTCATCAACATATCTATACCGAAAGAGTATATGACGAAAATAAGGATTGTTGTTTGATGAAATCGTTTGTTCGAAGAAATTCATGAAAATTTCAGCTAACAAAGGTGACAGAGGGGAGCCCATGGGTAGACCATCAGCGAATTTGAAATATGTATTATTAAAACAGAAATAGTTTTGTTTAATTCAAGTCTCAAACACCAACTTCAGTTCACGACGTAAGCCCTCATCTACAACATCTCTATCTAAGTAATTACATAATACGTCTTGAATTTTGCTAATCAATTCTACCGAGTTCTTGACCGAGTAAGCCGAAAAGAAATTAGTATGATCATTGAAAAAGTTTATGAACCCCTTACATAGCTTGTAGGCAGAAGCATTGCAATACGCGACTATTGGTCTAATCAGGATGCCCTCCTTATAGATTTTTGGTAAGAATCGAAGCAGATGGATTCATGACAGAGTACTTCCAACCAGTTCCACTAACCAACTTTTGGCATTGGTTGATACACTTACTCACAGAATTCCTAAAAGACCTAATTGGATCCCTACCAAGCTCTATTGCTTTGCTTTCTGTAATAAAATCAGAAATTTTATTACAGTAATCGACCGTTTCGAGCACAGTAATTGTATTGTCTTTATCCGCTTCACATTCTATCAGGTCATGGTCACGTAGCTTTTTCTTTATCGCACTAATCACTTTGAGGTTAGTATTAGGAGAAGCAAGAGCGACAGAAGAAGAATTAGAAGGAGAATAAGAGTTAGCAGTACCTTTCTTTATTTGTAGGGCACATACTGATTTTAGTTGGGTCGGCTGGTCAAATAAGGCAGTTGCAGCGGTTAAATATATAAGCGTTAGCTCAACACATCCAGCTTAGCCCTTTGTTTCACATATTGAATATGTGAATTTTTGGATACTTCTGTACGAAATTTTTTGTCCAGCCAATCGAACTCAATAGAGTGCAAACGAATCGCTAACTCAGTGTGAACAACTTTAAGATGGAGATCTAAGTTGTTCCTAGTAGCATACCCTTTACGTAGCTCGTTATTCCTCCAACTACAACGGGCTAAATTGGTAGCTCTTCTCCCTCTAAAGGTTTACTATTGCATTTAATATTAGTATAGTTAGGAAGCAAATTTAATTTTTTACAACTACTATTAAACCATATTTGATTATTATTATAACTAATTCTCTACATGCTATAAAAAGAGCTAAGATTATTTAAACTTTGACAAAAAAAGCTTTAATAAATTATTTTTTGTTCATTAAATTTTTTGTTTTTATTTTCAGGCACATTCACCAGCTAATGATATTAAACTAGTAAGTCAAACAATTATTATTAAGAACTACTTTTTGATATGTGATAAATAAAATAAAAAATTAATAAAATTTCATTAAAATTGAAATCCAACCGTCAAAATACAAAACTGACTAAATTGACTTGGTTTATTAAAATCTGGATACTTTAAGATTGGATGTGAAGTTAGTATGTTTTTAACTGTTCAAAAGGTTTATGTAACTAGGATCTAATTTACCTTTTTATGATATTTCGTCATTGGTTGTGCCATTCTGGCATACTATTTTATAACCTTTCTGTAATATCCAGATACTTCGAGAAAAGATTTTATTTGCTTTTGAGTTTCTGGTAATTTTAAATGTGATACATTTGTTATTTTTCAGGTTTGGTTTTACCTCTTCTAGCGTCAAAGTATGACCCAAATATTCGGTCTCTGGAAAAGAAATTGCATTTATCAATCTGAATTTTTAATCTCGCTTGGCGTAATTTATTAAATATTTTATTTATATTGTAGATATGTTCTTGTATTGATGTGTTAAATATTAATATATCGTCAAGATATACTACGCAAATTGTTTATAAATTCTCTCAGAATGGAGTTCATCAATATTTGAAATGTGGCGAGTGCATTTTTCAAACCAAATGGCATTCGGATGTACTCGTAATGTCCAAATGGTGTTGAAAGAGCTGTTTTCTTTTCGTTGCTGTTAACCATAATTTGATGAAACTCTTTTGCCAAGTCCAAAGTTGTAAAATATTGAGCTTTGTTCAATTTGTCCAAAATACCTTCGACATTTGGGTATTGGAAATTTATCATCAATATTGTATTCCATTCTTCATTATAAAATAAATCCTTATATTTAATTAAAATTTCTTTAAGATATAATTTTTCTTGTACGTTTAAGTGTGTTTGATTTATTTGATTGAAAATTTCCTCTTTTATGTCTATCGATTCAAGGTGGTTTATCTCAGTAAATATCTATTGGGATATTCGATATCTTCAAAAGGGATTATATATTTATTGAATATCTTTAGATATTCGTTTTTCAAATCGACGGTGGCTTCGACAGGTTTTAAGAAGTTGATACCTATTATGGCATCATATTTTCTGCTCTTAAGAGGACAAATTTTCCATTCTAGCGTATTCGTCTTTACTAATCCTGTTGGAATAGGCGTAATCATCTTTTCTTCAACATAGTATTGCCCTCCCAAAGAATTATATTTTATTGGATTGTTTAGTTTAATTTTATTGTATTTAAGTATTTCAGGTTTAATAAAACTTATATCGGCGTACATGACATCGGGAGTTAGTTCGGAAAAATACCATGGCATCGTACTGAATTAATGCATGCACAACAACAAAGTTATAAATATTTCAACTCGAGTGCGGAACTAGTAGGTGGGCAAAAAGCATTTCACGAAATTTGATTGGTTTTGAGTGCGGGAGCAAGTGTGATGCTTTTTATTTCCGATGTCCTGTACGTAACATAAATGTACTTCCATACTGTTCTGTTCTGTGTTATTAAATTGTTTTCTGAATTGCCCTGACCTATTATTATTCCAATTAGTTCGATAGTTATTATTATTAGAGTAATGATTGTTACTAGAATATGCATTATTATTATTTCTAAAATTCCACTGATCTTGATTATGCTTGTGATTACGACCACCATGATTTATATTTATATTCTGAATATGATTTGGTTTTAAATATAAGTGCTTATTTCTATTAATTTGGTATTCTGATTTTATCACATCTTCGGACAAATATATTTCCGACTGGCGCAATATATTTTCTAAATTGAATCGGCGCTATTGGAATTATTTTTGTTCGAAGGATTTGCACTAATTCGCGATTAATAGAATTACAAGTAAAAATATTTTCATCGTCGAAGTCACAGATTTCACTGCACTCCGACTTAATTTTATTTAATTTGTTAAAAGGATATTTTAGGTTATATACCTTTATTTCCTTTGCTGGGTAAAGTAACTGGTTGTTTTTCGGCCTGAATTTTACTTTTAATTCGGTGAACCACGTTTGACCATGTACATAAATGGTCTGGGATCTCCATTAAAACTCCTCTTGCACATCTGATGATTTTGTTATTTATAATTTTCGTCAAGCAATACTGTCTTAATTCGTGATTATTTTCGTCACACAAACTTTCGACATCTTTAATTGATTTTAAAAATGATTTTAATTTATAAGAAGAATACTCACCAGAGAATGGTGGAATTTCATCAAAGTTGTGGATGATTTGATCTGACGTTCAATTGAGCTTTGTAACACGCACTTGTTGAATTTTAATTTCTTGTTCTTTAATTACGTTATTGAGGCGTTGAATTTGATCTTGTAATTTTCGTTGAGCATCTTGTTGGATTAACATTTGTTCTTGTAATTGCTCCATTTTAACTTTTTTCACTTTTACACTAATATTCTGACGCACTTTTCATCAATATCATTGATTAAACAGTTTCACACCTTTTATTCACTTTGAGTTTATTGTTTTCTGATATTATTTTGTAGTAGGGTGAATATTGACTAGTTTTTATTACGTATTTATAAAACCACTTTTATTACTATTTTACCTAAGATTATTTAGATAAGAGTTATAATGTGAAACGGAATAATTTCTACTTACGTAGAAGCACCCCCGTTTCATAGAATTGCCGTTATCTGAAAAGGTACCCCATGCGGCGTCGCTTCCGCAGCTCAAGCCGCGAGAAAAAAGCGATATGGGTCTCGGGGTACTCAGAACCCGCGTGCTAACGCACTTGCGCGATTTCCGTCCCTAATGGAGCAGCTGGTAGATCCTTTACCAATTGGGCCTGTTTTAGTTAGTAGGTTGGTTATTTTTACGCATACTTACCAATAAAAATGCTGGAAAATCGCCCTGAATTCTCGAACCACACCGAATAAAAAAAGTATTGATTTTAAAAACAATTAAAGTATTTATTCACTAAAAAACAAACTATAATTATTAAGCATGAATACCAATTAAAGTACTAGTTAATTACTTACTGTATTACAACTTAATTATCACGGCTTATACAAAAATTAATTGATCGATTGAGAAGGGAGTGGGAAGTTTTAGTAGAAGAAATACTCTTCTCTCTCCATCAATTAATTTAAGTTTTGCAAAATTAACGAAATATTGCACAAATACCGCCCATTTAAAAAGTGTTATAAAATAACTACTTGGGAAATTTATATATGCCACGAAAATTGCATCGTTTTAGATTTCTACCTATAGGTCGTTCAATTACCTCTAGGTAAAACGTATGCTTTTCGTAACACAAAACAAAACATATGCAATCAAATTACAAAACAAACATTTACGTTTGCTCATTTGTATTTATAATAACTACATTATAATACTGTGGGCAAAAAATAGTAAGACTTTGTTCATAATTTTAAAATTCTTTATTTATTTCTCCAAATCTATTTCGTCCCCTCAAGGTAATCCCTCCGGCCTCAATACACTTGTGCCAACGTTTTTTCCAATCCTCGAAACAGTTGTTAAAGTCAATTTCCGGAATAGCCTCCAATGCGCGTAGCGATTCACGTTTAATGTCTTCAATTGACTCAAAACGGTTTCCCCGGAGCGGTCGTTTGAGTTTGCTGAACAGCCAGAAGTCACACGGAGCTAAATCAGGCGAATACGGTGGTTGCGGAACGATATGGGTGGAATTATTGGCGAAAAATCACGTAAAACCAATGCAGTATGAGAAGGTGCAATATCGTGGTGCAAAAATCAAGTGTTGTCGACCCATAATTCCGGCCTCTTTTTACGAATAGCTTCGCGCAAACGACATAACACTCAAATAGTATTTCTTGTTGACAGTTTGGCCGGTCGGAAGGAATTCGGAATGCACCACACCTCGATAATCGAAGAAAACTGTCAACATCACCTTGATTTTTGACGTGGTTTTTTCGGCTTCGGCTCACCTTTGGCACGATATTCGTCCGATTGATCGTCTGTTTCCGGGTCGTAAGCATAAATCCAAGACTCATCGCTAGTTATAATACGTTTCATGATATCCTGGTAGTCGGAAAGCATTGTTTCACAGACGTCAACGCGACGCTGTTTTTCCAAAAAATTGAGTGATTTTGGAACCAATCGTGCTTTCACTTTTCTTAGGCCCAAATGATCTTTCAAAATGGTTTTCACTGATCCTTCCGATATTTGAACGATGCCAGTAAGGTCTCTGACTGTTAATCGTCGATTTTCGAGCACCAATTCCTTGATTTGATTAACGTGTTGATCATCAGTTGATGTTGATGGCCGTCCTAGACGTGGTTCGTCGTCAACACGTTCTCGACCCTCTTTGGACAATTTGTATCAATCAAAAACACTTGCTCGCGACATACAATTATCACCGAAGGCCTTTTGCAACATTCTGAACGTTTCGGCACGACAAAATTGATTCCGCACACAAAATTTAATGGAACTTCTTTGTTGAATAATTTCACTCATTGTAAAAATCGCCGAATTCACTTTTTGTACTTCAGAAAGACAAGCGTATACTAAACACTAATGATTATTTTGATGTGACATTTGGCACAGATGTCACTGACAGTCATACCAACATAGCAAAAAAATATTTCGACGAATGGTTTTCCGCGCGAAATTTAAATTAAAAAGTCTTACTACTTTTTGCCCACAGATATACATTGAGTGACGAAGTTTGCAATTCAATAGCATAAACAAGAAATATATTTATGTTTGCCGGATTGCATATTATACCCATATAAATAGATTTTATAGAAAATGTAATGAGCTGTCAAGTGAGTCAAATTCGGAGGGTAAAAGAGAAAGCATATTTAGCATTTTTTTCGACCGAATGCAATGAAGTTAGGTTAACTTCCTAACTTCATTGCATTCGGTTATTATTATTTAAATTTAATTACATTTTTTAATAAAAGTAGATTTATTATTTTTATTTAAATATAATATTATGTTTATAAAAAATAGTAATTATAAAACCACTACTTTTATTTATTTCACATTCCTTTAAAATGTAATAAAGAAACAAACGTGTTTCTTTTTGTTAATTTATATGACCTTTGGTTAAAAAAATTATTCAACCGGATGTCATAATATTTTTCTATGATAGAGTGAGCTAACAAATTAACGTGTTCTTGAGAATGACTATATTGTTCTTCATCATTGAAAATATTTATACTTGTGAAGGTTATAACAAATTGTGAAGGGTTGTGAAGAACGGTATAACAAATTTTTTTAAACAATTTTGAACTAGCTTGTAGCTGCGTTATATTTTTGTAGTCCGCAATAGCCAATTCCCGTTTTAATACTGCTTCGGAATATTTACAAATTTTTAATACTGACGGCGAAGGAGTAAAAGACCACCTCTATTTTTTAAATTGATTAGTGATTTATAAGAATTACATTGTTGTATTAATTTGCAACAGTTCTCACAATTCAATTTTCTAAATAAATATCGGACGATAATTCCCCCTATGTATTCAATAACATTAATTGAAAATTCACTTAGTATATGGGTATCCAAAAAAATCTTCCTCATACATATTAGATTCGTCTACTTTAGAAATTTCTTGGCCAATTGAAATATCATCTGATAAGGCTTCAACCATTGCTTTTTCAATTCTCAATATTTTGGTAAATTAAAAACAAATGTTTACATTATAACTTCTGTAAAAAATTGTATTTACAGTACATATTCCTTAGCTCATGAAATAAACGACGTTTTATTAAACTAAAATAAGAAAAATGCGCACTGGTAATAACATATGTTTACAAAACGATAAAAAGCCACACCACCAATAAAAATTGTTTTCTTATTTTTTTGCGATTTATAATTTAAATTAAGGATAATTTTATCACAAATCACTTTCTGCTTAACATAATTTACATTTTATTTTATATAAACACTTACTGATGGTACGAAATTCCTTCCTGTAATTTTTAGGCAGTTTTTTGCAGTTTTTCACAAAACACTTCATTTTATGAAATGCTTCTAATTTTTATTAGAAAATGATGCACTACAATCCACTAACTATTTTAATAATATTTTAATTATTTTTTAAATATTTTAATTAATATTTTCAAGATTTTTTAAGAACACAAAATTTAACGCGTCACTTTAAACAAAAACCAAAACTGTTTTGACGGGTTTTTATTTTGAGATATGAGACCGCCATATGCATTTTTTATATAACCATCCTGCTCTGACGTGCTTCACATGAAATAGCAAATTTTATATGCGAAAAAAGTTTACATTCATCCTAAGTATATACTTCTATGATTATACCCATTTTACGTACACAAATGCAACAACAAACATAATGAAAACTATGGAATTCCGGCATGACTAAATGTTTAATGAATTTTAGTGAAGATGATATCTTCAAGGTCATGGCGAAATTACCTGGATAACAGATTATGTGGATTTGGGTGTTTGACGTGATAACGGAATAGAATTCCGTTACAAATGTTCACTTTTTGTCATGTTGACTTCGTTTCGAAGGAAAATATTCACAAATTTATTATATTACGACATTTTTCTTTTATACGAGATGACAACTTGTATCTGCGAGGAGTTAATGTTGACCTTCCCCTTTGTTTCTATTATTCATTCGTTTATTGGTAAGTTCTTATTTATCTCTAGATTCTATTCTTCGGAGGAGAAGACCCACCAACTTACCAACTTAACTTATCAACTTAAATATTTACTTTCTTAAGAAGTAAATAAAAAATGTTTTATTTCACTTTTTTACAATGTATTACAATTTAACTTAAACTTAAATTTAACATAAACTATAACTTTAATTACACTTTTCTATTTCTTAAGAAATATAATTTTTACCTGCACTCTTAAGAGACAGTTTGGGAGATTAATTTAATTTTAACCTGTGCCATAAAGTACTTATACCCAGAGAAGTAAGTTTGGTACTAATCGTATGTATAGAAAATATGTTGGTAATAATTTTCGAACAGTAACGGCGATATGTAATCAAAAAGAAAGATAAAAAGAGATCGATCTTCTGTACTAATCGTATGTATGTATATGAAATATTTCAGCTACAATTTTCGGACAGTGTAACAGAAGTAACCGTTAAGAGTGTTCCCTTTCTGATTTCGCACAGTTTATTTCAATATGATCACGTCATTTTATCTCATTTATACACATAGAGGTTCGATGGTATTAAAATAAGTCCCGTCCTAACTCTCGATGATAGATAGCTATAAACAAATATTATATATCATATATTGTGTTGGTTACACTAACAATTCAATGTAAATATGATTTTTTTTCATTTTTTGTTTGTTTCTGCACCAACACAATTATACTTAGTTATTCAAAAAAAATTACCATAGAAAAAAAATTACCAATACATCTTTAGTTAGTTATTGTTTATTTCATATGTGTGGAGTTAGCAGGACATATTTAAGTATATTTTGTACGTTCGTATGCAAAATCTACTTAAACATAAGTCCTGCTCTAACTCTCATTGACAGATACCTATATAAAAATAACTTTCAAAGAACGTATTGGTTACACTAACAATCCAATGTAAATTTGATTTTTTTTTTTCATTTTTTATTTGTTTCTGCACCAACACATTTATACTTAGTTATTTAAAAAAAATTTACTACAGAAAAAAAATTACCAAAAATCTTTAGTTATTTATTGTTTATTTCATATGTGGGGAGTTAGCAGGACTTATATTTAAGTAGATTCTAATGAAAGACATACATTCGTACATATAAAATATACTTAAATATGTCCTGCTAACTCCACACATATGAAGTAAACAATAACTAACTAAAGATGTATTGGTAATTTTTTTTCTATGGTATTTTTTTTTTTGAATAACTAAGTATAAATGTGTTGGTGCAGAAACAAACAAAAAATGAAAAAAAAATCGTATTTACATTGAATTGTTAGTGTAACCAACACAATATATGATATATAATATTTGTATATAGGTATCTATCATCGAGAGTTAGGACGCGACTTATTTTAATACCATCGAACCTCTATGTGTATAAATGAGATATAATGACGTGATCATATTGAAATAAACTGTGCGAAATCAGAAAGGGAACACTCTTAACGGTTACTTCTGTTAGAAAGGGAACACATTAAATGTGCCATATATAACTCTCAACGGTTACTTCTGTTATACTGTCCGAAAATTGTAGGTGAAATATTTCATATACATACGATTAGTACAGAAGATCAATCTCTTTCTATTTTTATTTTTGATGTAATATAGAATGTTTTCTCATTCTAATTTCGCACAGTTTATTTCAACAGGAATAAATCAGGTCGTCCCATTTCAATACATGAAATTTTAATGTAAATCTATCTCACGAAAACAAAAAATATATTAGGCGTATTTTCTTAGCACGATTACAACAATCCCATTGGTTAAAGCAATTAGTTTACCAAGTTTTGCTTTAGCCAAATGAAATTGTTGCTGTAATCGTGTTAAAGAAATACGCCTACATGTTATAAAACGGTACAAGTGTTCGTGTTAATAGTACGTCTCGTTTAATGATTTATTTATTTAAATGTTCACAGTTGAAAAAATATGACCTATGTAATGCAAATTCCATTACATATAGGTCCAGCGCTAGCTTGCATTACAAACTAATGCATAAGTTGCATTATATCAGATATTAATGCTAATTGTATTAATTTTTATTGTATAGTTTACATTAAATTTTAACGGAATATTTTGTTAAAATTGATACATGTTATATTAAAAGTTCACAGCACATTGCATAAAAAAATAAATTAATATAAATTAAAATATCTATTTGGAAGCATCATTTTTTGTCGTAAGCGGCATTAAAATTGTATAGCGCAGTGCTTTAAACAGTAAAGCACACCACATTAGAAATTCCCAAATAATAGTAAAATTTATATTATTTTGTATTAAAAGTATAAGGCAAATTTCACAGATTCCATGTTTTTTTACTTCCAACTCGATTGACGTAAACTAATTGACGTCTTTACACTGCAAATATATGAAAAATATTTTAAACTTATATTAAAAGTATACACAATGTCTTAGCGAATTATTATAAATTCGCTAAAAAACAGTTAACCCCAGATTATATAGAAATTTTCTTTCGGCACACTGCTGCAGTAGTTTTAGACGCAACTGCCTCGCAACTATTTTTAATGCATGCTTTACATCAGAATGTGATACACGATTGCATTATATAAGGCTCGATGCAAGGGTTGCATTATAAATTGCAGCAAAATTTCTAACTGATTTAGTTAATCTTATTTACTAGCAATGTTTAGATTACATTTTATAAAGAAAAGTACATATTTAAAATTATTGAACATAGCTGCCCCTATTTTATTTATAATACAATTTAATACCAATGATTTGAAGACGTTTATTAATTTTATCAATGATTTAATTTTGATGTGAGGAAAAGTAGGATACAAACACGACGATCTTTGTTTTCGACGATTTGCCTATGTTGAATGTACATGTTGAAGTATGTACATGGTGAATAGAAACGTAAACAAGAAGCAAGATCAACATTGAATTTAATCAATGGTTTTTACTTTTCGTAACATATTTTTTTTTGTTTTGTGTCCTTTTAAAACAAAATTATGTTTTGTGTCCTCCCTATGTTACCCATGTAAGTACCTAATGAATGAGCTGTGAAAATATTTTATGATATAGAGACTCCATTAAATGCTGCGTTTTTTTGAAAAAGCTGCTCTAGACCGCGATAAATTATATTTTGATTTTTTAAATAATTCACATATTATTAAAATATTTGTGCTTCGGATTTATTCAATCGAATCCTAAAGAGCTTATACTAAGTCAATATCTTGCATTATATTATCGAATAAAGTTTATTTATGCTTGTTCTCAACAACTCTGAACAACTCTTGATATTATGTAGAGTACAACAGAGTTCATCAAAAAACTTAATAATTCCTGAACTGACGAAACAGGGAAATTTTTTAGTACACAATTTTTTGATTGTTCCTTACTTCATTTACAACTGGAAATTTGAAAGAATGAAAATGAAATGACTGAATTGTATTTTTAATAAGAAAAAATGGATACCTTAATGTTTGCTGGTGACATTAATTAATTTATTTCGATATTGGATATTATTGTATTTAATTATAAACCAAAAATTAAATGTCAAAATAATTGACTGGAAGTTAGTTAAAGTTGTTGTTCTAAATTTTTTTGTCTAAATTTCCCTGTATTTTCCCTATATTATATCGAACACCATATTTCAAAAAAACGCACAGCTAAAAAGAAGTTATTGTAAATAAGACTTATTATTATTGTTTTAAATTAATTCAAAATAATTTTTTTGATTTGTAAACATTGTTATTCGTATTATTAAGCGATAATTTGTTAATCCGTGGATATTGATAGTAGTTATAATAAATAGGTAGATTATAATTTTTTAATTTTAAAACTAGGAAAGCATACACGTGCCAATTTTATCTTGTCCTTACGAGTGTATATTTTAAAAACGCATATGAACAAAATCAACCTTGAACTGGTTTATGAACTAGACATTTTTGTTTTATAAAATTATTCTTAGTCGAATACCGTCGATGACGTAAAACTAGTTCAGCATTGCACTTTTTTGTCTATTTATTATTGGATAGATTGGTTTTGATACCGAAAAAATACCGAAGACTTGGTTTGGAGGTGAGCAGTAGTAAAACCAAATATTTAGCAACACCCAGAAACATTCCCACGGCAAATCTTGGAATTGACGACCATAATTCCGACGCTAAGTTTTCGACGCTATCAAAGTTATGGTATGAATTGTAACATCCATTGAATTTTGATTAATATTGTATATGCTTATCACTGTAAAGATTATTCTTCATTCTAAGTACAAAACCACATAATTCTGTAAATATTATTTACGATATGTTTTTGAAATCCAATCAAATCTGTGTTAAGCAGATCTTAATTTTAGTGTATTTCATTGTTGAAAAAGAATTGCCCTATTTGACACTTTCTGCTCGTGCGAGTTAACAATATCTAAGTATAATAGTCGGATCTTGGAATCTGGAATATTTTCTGTAATCCCGGGATTGTCGTACTAGAATTTTGAAATTTCAAGTAAACTACAAAAAACTATGCGTTTTGAGCAAATAAGCTCATTTAACCTTCAAATTTAGTTAGTCACTGCGAGTTTTTCGAACTCCACGAGTTGTTCATCCAATAAGTTTTTGTGTCCTTGATACTAAGTCCTCAATAGCCCCGAAAATATAT
Organism: Nephrotoma guestfalica; assembly: GCA_963691935.1. NCBI lineage: Eukaryota > Metazoa > Arthropoda > Insecta > Diptera > Tipulidae > Nephrotoma > Nephrotoma guestfalica. The sequence continues at coordinate 157,800,847 of OY829913.1, forward strand.
TAATCGAAACCATTTCTAGTTATTTGATTTAGGTCTAGTTATGGAGGGACGTTCTAGTTTTACCATTTGTTATTTACCTTGAGTTAAACTTTGCAAAATGTATAGGTTGATCTTAAGCATCGGCAACAAGTAGGAGGTGAAACTTGGATCAATTAACTGTTTCTGTAGAAATCGATTTTATGAATACATCTTGTTTGACCTTAGTGCTAGTTAAAAGTTACTTTTATTGCATAATATAATCAAATTTTGTACTCGTTCATTATTGTTCTAAGTTTGTCCTAATTATCAATTTCTCAAACATGAGACTATTAAATAGTCTAGAATTAGACTATTTAATTGTAATTGTAAGATCTTACTAATTTACTTGCATTGTAAGATCTTAAAGATTGTTGAGAGCTAATAGTGCCTCTAAATGAAATATTAAACATTTTCACTTTCAGAAACTTGTTAACTAATTTAGAGTTGCTATAGACCGTCATATTTATTGTACTCGTCGGTTTTCTTAATTGCGCAAGTCTAATGATCAAGTAAAATATGACGACTGCACAAGTTGAAAGCTTTGCTTTTATGTTGAGAACTGATTCATTAGATGTTGTCAAATCAGACACTTGAAACACTTCACTTTTATATTTGAAAATTGAGCAAGTAAAATGGCTTTTGCAGTAAATCCACAGACCACCTTGTCTTAGGATATTCTACACCTCAATCTTCTTTCTTCTAATATAAACAGGCAATTTATTTATTTCCTACTTTAAACATTTAATTATAAATAATAAATCTATTTGTTTTTTTGTGATGGTTTCCACATTTGTGGAAAGACTGGAGATAAAACTACGCAAAAGTATAGGTAGAAGTGAGGACAGGCGAGTAAAATATTCGAATGTTTGACTTTACTGAAAGAATATTTTAATTCCAACGAGAGCAGCCCATTTTTATTAGTTCACAAATTTACATTTTAAATTGAAATAATTTTAAGCCTTGTTTTGTAAAGAATCGCAAAATATAAAAAATTGCAATTAATTATTAATAATAGCCAAGCCGTGAGTTATCCCACCATAAATTATTTGTAATACTTGTTGACATAAATTTATCTTGCCACTTTACTTTTACCTTGAAATTATCTAGAGAATGCGAATTTACTAAAACATCACGATATCCAATATACGAGGGCGGAGTAAGATGTCTGGTAAAAATAAAACAAGGAATAATATTTTCGGCCAAAAAAAAATTTATTTTTCAACGTAGTCGCCTTTTAGCTCGATACACTTAGTTCAACGTTTTTCAAATTTTTCGATCCCCTCCGAATAATACGATTTCTCTAACCCTTCAAAATAGGCGTTTGTTGCATCGATCGATGATCTCCTCATTAGAGCCGAATCTCTTTCCGCTGAGCCATTTCATCAAGTTCGGAAACAGGAAATAGTCGCAGGGGGCTAAGTCTAGAGAATATGGCGAATGTGGAAGCAATTCGAAGCGTAATTCATGGATTTTAGCCATGGTAACTACACACGTGTGCACCCGTGCATTCCATCTTGATGGAGGAGAACTTTTTTCTTCGCCAAATGCGGTCGTTTTTCTTTCAAAACGTCGTTGAAACGGTTCAATAAGTTGCAGTAATATTCGCCGTTGACTGTTCTCCTCTTTTGAAGGTAATCGATGTGGATTATGCCGCATGCATCCCAAAAAACTGTGGCCATGACCTTGTTGGCCGATAAAACCGCCTTAGCCTTCTTCGGCGCAGATTCGCCAGTAGAAATCCATTGTTTAGACTGTTCTTTGGCCTCAAGTGTATAGTGATGGATCCATGTTTCATTCACAGTTATGAAACGACGCAAAACCTCCTTTTTATTTCGCTTAAACATCGCCAAAACTGCCTCTGAAGTTGTCACACGTGTGTGTTTTGGTCGATTGCAAGCAAACGCGGCACCCTAACGCGCGTTTTCATATTCCAATGTTCGTATACTATATTGCGCACACGTTCATCTGAGGTGCATATTATCTCAGCTATCTCGCGCACTTTCATTCTGCGGTATTACCGTATCATGGATTTTGTGAACTATTTTTGGTGTGGTGACTTCATTTGGGCGTCCTGAACGTTCGGCATCAGTTGTGCTTGTACGACCACAACGAAAATCAGTAAACCACTTGTGAATCATTTTAATCGATGGTGAAGAGTCCCCATAATATTTATCAAGTTTTGTTTTGGTTTGCGTAATGGTTTTTCCATGCAAAAAATAATTTTTAATTAACACACAAAATCCTCTTTTTCCATGTGTGCACCCCAATGGGTTGTCTGTTTTCAATGACTGTCAAAACTGAACTAATGACAGATCTGCTGAAATTTTAATTTGGTCTAGTGACAGATGGTATTGACACATGACATCTGGAGTTTGCGATTGTGGCGCCCTCTGTTGCAATTTTACCAGACTTCTCACTATGCCCTCGTAAATCTAGACACCATAATTTGTTTCGTGTGTTTTACACGAAGAGTTCAGTGCCCTAGTTCTCTAAAAACCAAGATAAATTGCAATGTGTAAAAGTGATATATTTTGATATCATTTTTACACATTGCAATTTATCTTGGTTTTTAGAGAGCACTGAACTGTTCGGAGTCAGAAACACTACTCTGCTTATTTAGTTTTCTAAATCAATCTTCACACTCTTTTAAACATGTGGAAATTTTATATGTATTTCCGTTGTAATGAATTTTTATTAATTTCTTTATTAAGCATTATTTTTCATATTTCTTAAAACGTGTCGAAAATTAATTTCCACTCTAAATTAATAATTTAAATCTTATATTGGACTTTCCATTTTTACTTTTTGTTGGAAATAACTATTTTAGAATATAGAACACTTTCGTGTGCATTTGTGTTTGTGGATTGTAATATATTGTGATATGTAACTCGCGCTACGTCCATTTTATAGTCGACATAATTATCCATCAGCAGCAGTTAATTCAATTAACTATGGATCGCTTTCACACCACGTTTATTAAGCCATATGGCGCGCACCGACCAGGCGGTGGCAGCTGTAGTACATATCATTGAAGAAAATCCAAATGAATTGATTCGTCATCGTGCACAACATTTGAGACTTGATCCAACATCTTTTATACGACTCTCGTTCGCGCCGCCAATTCGGGGAATGGGCCGAAGCCAATACTGACATCGATGCAAACTTTCCGTACAAAATTTGATTCAGTGATGAAGCTCATTTTTGGTTGAATGGCTATGTCAACAAGCGGAACTGTCGCATTTGGAGTGAATCTAACCAAGAGCCATTGTTAAAAAACCATTACATACATAAAAAGTTATCGTTTGGTGTGCTTTTTATGGGCCGAAGGAATCATCGGACCATATGTGTTCATGATGCTGGTGAAAACGTTACAGTCAACGGAGACCGGTATAGAGACATGGTTAATAATTTTTTTGTGCTTCAATTGGATGGTATTGACATCAGAGACCTGTCACCTGGCAACCGCGTTCGTGTGATTTAACACCGTTGGTCTATTTTCTTTGGGGGTATGTGAAGTTATTTGTCTACGCTGATAAGCCAGAGACTATTAAACACTTGGAAGCCAATATTCGATGCGTTATTGCCGAAATACTACCAGAAATGCTGCGAAGAGTGATCGGAAATTAACCTCCAGATTACACCATGTACACGCCTGCCGGGGCGGCCACATGTCCGAAATCGTATTAAAACGTGTAAACGTGTGTTTAATGGCATTAAACTATCTTTCAAATAAAGTCACATTCATGGCCATTAAAAATTTGTTCGTTACCTTGAAATGAACCACACTTTATTAGCAGTGCCACATATATTTAACGGATCTGATTGTGCGAAAAGTAAAGATTTCGATATGGTACCCCCAAATGACTATTTTGTTTGGAAAAAGGCGATTTTTGAACGTGATATAATATTATGATACAGTTTGTTTCTCAAATATGAGCCTCAGATTTTAAATTCCATTCCACAGAAATAGCAAGAAATGATATGAATAACTAAAAAATAGCACCATTGTCCAAGCTTTTCCCAATTTTCATTACATTTTGCAACTTTTATGGTGCTTCGAGATGTATATTTACATAAATAATTCTGAGTTGCTGACTGCTGTATAATCTTTTGGAAATGTGATTTCGCTATTTATTGCAACCGAGAAGAAAATGTCATTCACAATAATTGTTTTGTTATTGACAATTTAATGCTTGTGGTTAGAATACACACATTAAAAATAAAACAATATATACCAACGTTTAATGGTATTAAACAAATTCTTTAATACTATTGGGTTGTTCTGAAAGTAATTTTTTTTTTGGTGAAAATCAAAGTCGATTTTTGTATAGAGATTTTATTGAATTAAATATTCTCCATTTTGATCCAATACCTTTTGCCATCTTTCTGGTAGTAGCATAACTCCACGCCAATAAAACTTCTGATCTTTGCTGGTAAACAACTGATCTATGCATTATTGACGTCCTCTTTTGAAGAAAAGGTTTTGTCGTCTAAAAACTTTTGTAGAGACCGGAACAAGTAATAATTTGAAGGTGCCAGATCTAGAGAATATGGTGGGTGTGGTAGTACATTCCATTCAAGCTGCAAATACCTTTTGGCGTGTTACCAAACTTGTATGAAGTTTCACATTATCTTGGTGGAACGCTTTACCTTGTCTATTGATCAATTCTGGTATATTCTGTTTGAGTGAATCATTCAATTTCTCCAGTTGATGATAGTACACTTCAGAATTTATCGTCCGAATTTATCTCCACTGGAACGTGAAGCATCTTCAACATCAAAATTGCCAGAACAAAATTTTGAAACCTAGTTTTGACACTGAAGTTCTGTCAATACATCTTCTTCATACACATCACACAACTTTTTCCTTGTTTGAACATTTTTGCCTTTTCGATAATAAAAAAGTAAAATATGCCGATAATGCTGCTTTCGATTTTTCATATTTAATATAACACCAAAGAAACTATTGGGCAGAATCAAACAAATGGTTGCACAAATAAGCCCGGCTATATCAGCTATCAAAATATATAACAATGCGGCTTAAGTTTGAAGTTGGCTATGAAACATTACATTTTAGTCCTCTGTTGGGAAAAAACGAAATTACTTTCCGAACCACCCACCATACTGGTGGTGTAAATGTCAAGTGAGTCAGTTTCAATTAAAAAAGGGATAGACAAAAATTAATCAATGCTGTATTAAAATTTTTTGTAAACGAATTAGAATGAATTTAACTATTTATTTGTAGTACATAAAACAATAGAATTATAGTTTTATTAATGTAGTAGTATTAGTTAACTCGTCCGTTAATAGTCCCGAGGCTAACTACTAAGAAAACATTTTTGTCAAGAGATGCATACATTCCAATGCATCTCTAACATTTTGATGCCTTTTTTGTAGATCGACGCACATTTTTTCCTGGATAATTTTTTTTGAGGTTGTCGTACAGCTAGAAGTCGCTGTGAGGCGGATCCAGAGAATACGGTGGAGATGCAATTCGAACATTCATGCAATTTTGCCATCGTAGCCAACAACTTGTGACACGTTTAAATATGCATTGTCTTGATGAAATAGCAGTTCTTTCTGTTGTATTTGGGGCCGTTTTTTCGCAGCTTTTTCCTTGAAACTAACTAACAACACCATGTAATATTCGCTGTTAATGGTCTTTTCTTTCTCAAGATAGTAGACGAATAAAACACATCGTTCTTCCAAAAAAAAGGAGACCAAAATCTTACCGGCCTACTTTGTATTTTTGGTATCTCGGACGCATTTTATCGGCTGCTATTCTCCGACGATTTGATTCCGGAGGGATAAGTCAGATACTGAGATTTCTCATGGACAAATGTTCATGCAAAATAGTGTATACACTGCCTTTTGATATCTTTAAGATGTCATCTATCTCATGCAACTTCACTTTACGGTCTTTCAAAACGATTTTGTGCACTTTTTTTATCTCTTCTGGAACAACTGCCTAATTCGGGCGCCCAGAGCGTACAGCGTAATTGCAGTTTGTACCATTCGACGGTTGCTTTCGAAGGAGCTGAGTATCTATAACATTTATCAAGCCATTGCTTTACTTGAACGGTATTTTTTTCCATACAAAAATGTTTAATCAACACGAAATTAGTTTGTTTCCAGTGTTTTGAAAATAAAAAAGTAGCGTTACTATAACAACTCGTAAACTAATTGTAAGATTTTCATAAAATTTTGCGACAAAATCATTGTAAGGTTGTACTTCGTAAAAATCATGAGTTTTTCATTAGGTGCGCCATCTATGTATGAGTTAGCCTCAGGACTTATTGGCGGATGGGTTAATTGCTGGCATTTCGTTTCGATTTACTCTATGTCGATTTACTCTATGTACATATACTACTGTGGGCAAAAAGTAGTAAGACTTTTTAATTTAAATGTCGCGCGGAAAATCATTCGTCGAAATATTTTTTTTTCTATGTTTGTATGACTTCAAAATAATCATTAGTGTTTAGTATACGCTTGTCTTTCTGAAGTACAAAAAGTGCATTCGGCGATTTTTACAATGAGTGAAATTATTCAACAAAGCAGTTCCTTTAAATTTTGTGTGCGGAATCAATTTTGTGGTGCCGAAACGTTCAGAATATTGCAAATGGCATTCGGTGATAATTGTATGTCGCGACAAAGTGTTTTTGATTGGTACAAATTGTTCAAAGAGGGTCGAGAACGTGTTGACGACGAACCACGTCTAGGACGGCCATCAACATCAACTGATGATTAACACGTTAATGAAATCAAGAAATTGGTGCTCGAGAATCGACGATTAACAGTCAGAGACCTTACTGGCATCGTTGAAATATCGGAAGGATCAGTGAAAACCATTTTGAAAGATCATTTGGGCCTAAGAAAAGTGAAAGCACGATTGGTTCCAGATTTTTTCGCCAAATTCCACCCATCGTTCCGCAACCACCGTATTCGCCTGATTTAGCTCCGTGTGACTTCTGGCTGTTCAGCAAACTCAAACGACCGCTCCGGGGAAACCGTTTTGAGTCAATTGAAGACATCATCAGTCTGATATTCCGCGTCACAAAACAATCATGTCTTCGCTTGAGGAACGTTTCGAAATATTGAAAACTTATTTTCAAAATCAGTGTTGTGTAGCTGTAATATGGGTTGTGAAAGAGCTTGACGCTCAGAACTGCTGTAATGAAATTGGTGAAGAAAGTTCGTGAGAGAGGCTTGTTATTGGATGAAGTGATCCCTGACTTCGGACAGGCGCACGTTCGAGAATATTGTGGCTGTGGAGGGCAGAATCCATCGACCTTAACTCGACGCTGGCCGCCGCAACTGGTCATTAGTCTCATCAGCCCGAGAATACTGCACAAAGAAGTCGAATTATTCGCCTACAAAGTCCAGATGACTATATTAAAAGCACATGACCATCCGCTTCGATATCAGTTCTCTGCATGGGCCATAGACCTTCTTCATTTAATGATCGCGAAATAGGCGCTGAAATCATCGAACAAGTTCTTAAAAACTGGACGCACAGGATGGCTTACTGTAAGGCTAGCAGAGAGCGCCACATGAACGAAAATGTTTTTCATTCTTAAATCGGAGACTCCTACCTACACAATAAAAAAAAGTTTCCACAAAATAAAGATGTATACTCATTTTAAAGTGTTTTTAACAGATACTTTTACGAATGGAGGAGCGTATAATTAGTGCTTTCCAATGAAATTAGGGCAAATTAGGAAATTGATTTAACAGGAATGCTATGATGAAGATGAAGTAAGACGAGAAAAAACTGTAAATGGAGTTAAACGCATATTCCACCTCAAAAGTAAACGATAAAGTTGCGATAGTTCTTAAAATCATCCAAAGATAGGCTAAGAAAATAACTCCGCCCCTCCAATAATAACAGACGAGGGCAAAAATTATGAATTGCGGTACGCTTACTTATGAGGAAATAAAAACAATGACTACAGATTAATCCTAATAAATCTCAGTCTATTATAATTTATAAAAAATCTATAGATACTTCCTCTTTTCCTGGAATTTTTCTCGGTGATTCTTTAATTCCATTCTCTAATACAGTTAGAAATTTAGGGTTAATTTTCAATAAAATTCTAACTTGGGGTGATCATTTGATTAAGGTTAGCAAAACGGTTTTTGGAATAGTTGTTTGTATAAAGTTGTTGGGTTTTCTGATAGTAATTTTAAAAAGCGTATGTTCCTCTCGCACCTTCTTCCACATTTTCTATTTGAGGATGTTGTTTTGTTTGGTATGCTTCAGGAGAGTATGAATGTTCTCCAAAGATGTTTCAATGCTTGTACTCGTTTTGTTTTTAGTATTAGGAAATATGATCATTTCTCCCTTTTTGAATTTGATTCTGGATTGTAATTTAGTTGATTTTTATGAACTTCGTGTTTGTCTTTTTATTTTTATGCTTCTCAGGACTAAGCAACCTCCCTATTTATTTAATAAGTTATTGTTCAGTAGGTCTTATTCTTCAAATTTACGTTTACTTCCCCCTATAAACTTGTGTAGGTCTCTAAATATTTCGTTTTCTGTTAGAGGTATTTCTCTTTGGAATTCTATTCCATTAGATATTAAGAGATCGGCGTCGCTTAGATCTTTTAAAACGAGTTATTTAGCGTGGCGCGCTTGAATGACAATACATTTGTATAATAATATTTTTATATTTATTTATATTGTTTTTGTACGTAGTTTGTAGACATTCACTTCTTGCAGTATCCTCCGTAACAAATGAGCTTGAGCTCAACATGGAGGTTTTTATGCCTAATGGAAGTATTTTTATGTTGATGTTCATTTATTATGCTTCCATATGTGCTTTTCCTCTACTAAAATTGTTATGTCAATCTATCAATAAATACATAAATAACAGATAAATTGAATTCAAAGCCGAGGAATCGAAATAATATGAGTATCAAACCAAACCTGGAAGATGATGAGACATTCAGGAAAATGATAAAAATGCCAAGCGAAAGGCATCACCAGCCTACGTTTAAAAACAAAGAAAATAAACATTAGTAATGTCAAAATTCTACATTCTAGACATCTATAAAGCAGAAAGTTTGATATGTAAGGAAAAGTGGGTGATGGAAGCTTTATTAAATTCAAAAAGCGAACAGAAGCAGAACATTCTAGGGTTTAGAGTAATTGGGCATTCAACCTCTAATATTTTAATGAAAGCTTATATCACAAAGTATGCAATGTCAAGCATTGCAAGTATGTCAATTGTTTATAGAAATGGCGATTTACATACAATTGATATTATCCTAAATAATGTCAAATGTGCAGGTAAATATCAGAAATTGTGTCAAAACTATAAATCTGCTAATAATAAATCGAACGCTGCAGCTGATTTTGAACCGTCTTAAAACAGTTAATGAGTGCCCACAGAAACTAGAATGCAGCACAAAGGAGCTATTTCCTATTGTATGCTGAAATTGGTTTCTGCCACATTTTCTTGTTAATGTGGTACACAAGGTCCTGAGTGCAAATTAATATATGCTTCATATCAGAAACACTTTAACTAGACTTTCTAAAATTTAGAAATATTCAAACATATTACATCACTCTAAAAAGCATTCTAAAGTGAGTAGTGTTGTTATAATTAGAACTGGTATTCGTTATACTAGTAATTAAAATTTCAAACGGAAGAAACATGAACAACAGCTGTTTATGTCAAAACGATAAAAAGTAGTTAAGTGAGCGTCGTTAGCATTTCTGCCCCTCGAGAAAGATTGATATTTTTGATTTTTCATCCACTTATTGGCCAAATTCCAATTAATTTAGCTGATCTGAAACCCTTTGAACTTTTGAAAATGATTGAAACAATTTAAGTTTTACAAAAATTGATTTTATAGAATTGTTTGACAATAACAAATTATACTTGTTATTATTATCCAACTTCTCCGATTTAATCAATTTTTGTAAATCTTAAATTGTTTCCACCATTTGGCAAGATGCCGATGATTTTATTTAAATATTACCTTTTGAGATTTATTATAACGGATAGTAAAAACGAATTTTGCATGAAAAATAAAAGTTTATAGTCACAATTTCCGTTCAATAGTTTACCGACAAAACTACTTCAGGTGGAATGTATTAAGTTAGATATTAATGTGTCTCCAAGGCCAAGTAAATATTCAAAATGGCCCAGATAACAATTCAATGTTTGCTATGAATTAATTTGTGAAACTACACAGTTTATAAAACAACTATATCTTTAAGATGGGTGAATTATAATAATATTTTATTAACACAAAATAGATGCTTTCTGTCACGTGCTTGTAAAAGACCTGATTTGCAAATTAAAAGCGATTACTTGTTCGAAGTTAGCCATAAATTTAAATACATATTGAAGAAATAAACAAATTGGTTTGAGTTTTGGCTAATAATTTTTTTTTTTTAAACGTACGCTTGATAAATTTTTCCATTGTAATGACATCGAAAACTTGATGTAACAAGGAACATTCCTTTGGTTTACGGCTCTCAGTGCATGGTTTTACATTTTGCCCACAAGAACATTTGCAGCACGTGATACCGAAGTGCCCAACCGAAGCAGGTCATTTTGTAACCTTATTTCCCCTTCGAAATAAATCAATAGCATTCTGGTGAAAAATTTTTTAGCAGAACAAATGTATAAACTCCCATTCATGGTAATTTTCTGTAGTTTAACTTTATTTTTGGTGGTTCGATAATCAAAAAATCTTAACAAAACAAATTCATATCAACTCTAACAACTACCGGCTTGTTACCGAACAAATGTCACAGTGGTTAAAGCTTTGGGGTTTGGATCGGGAGATACCGAGTTCGAACCCCGATAGGAGCAGGATGCAAAAGGAAATTTTTATTAACAGATTACGATCTGTGATTAAAAAGAACACAACTACGACCCCTTTCGGCATGCAAAACTCATGAGCTATCCATCTTGCATGTCCAGTACTATAGGCTGGCATGGAGCTATGCAATGAGCAGATGGTAACTTGAATCAATTCTATAGCCGTACGTCTTCGATTTGGCAGTAATTGCATCAAGTAAAAAGGGAAATATGAACCGCGAATGAGCAAGGAGTGTTTCGGCCCCAGAAAAGATGGCATGGATTATCATTCAATTTTGGTGGTCGATGTGATCACACGTGTACAATTTGCTCGTAAAATTAAAAATTTAATATATATAAATGGTTAAATAATTTATCTACATTTTGTGATTTAATTTTAATAAATTTGTTATTTAGTTTTCAGTTAAATTAACTATTTTTCTAATAACTGTGAAACGGCTAAAAATCATAAATTCATAAAATCTATCAATATCTGTGATATAAATACATAACTGTGATTTTATTAAATATTTTTTTTTTTCTAAATTGAATAATAATGTCTGCGTGCTGTGAATGTAGTGCCAAAGTGTCTGAAAACTTTTTTACTTGTGCTGGTGAATGTAATAAACTTATTCATTTTGGATGCGCCGGAATTAAAAAACCTGTGTTTGATGCCATTTCGATAATTCCAAATTTTTCATGGCGATGTGGTGTTTGTATCGATGTTTATAAAATTCTCAAGGAAACGAACGATCATATGAGTAATTCGATCAATGCTATATCAGCGTCCTTGTCATTGCTAAATAAAACATCAGCCGTTATTAGTAATAACGTGGAAAGTTTGTTAAAACCAACACCATCTCAACAGTCGTCGTCTGTAAAATTAAAGAAAAAAACAACACAAACTGATATGGAATTTGCTACACCAATACTTACAAGATCAAAGAGTAGTGTGAATAATGGCATAACAACGGATTCAACTGCTAAATCGTTAGACGGTAATATGGACTCGCCTAAAAAAGTTTTTATTGGTAGTGGTGACTTGAACTCTACTTTGCGTACCGTTGAACCGCTACGATGGATTTTTATTTCTCGATTATGCAAGGACGTTACTGATGATGATCTTATGATGTATATCAAAAACAAATTTGAAGTCGAGAAACCTGTATTATATTGCTTTCGACGTAATGATGAGCGCGATTATGTATCATTTAAAATCGGTATTCCTGTAAGCAAATTTAACCAAATGCTGGATTCATCGGCGTGGCCTTCTGGAGTGTTGATTAAAGAATTTTTAAATTCACGTCGGAAATCAATGAATAATAATTTTTTAGTCCCACGCTCAGCTCTAACGACGTTGTAACAATATCTACTGCGACCTCAACTGATTTTATACCTTCTTCAAATCCGATGCCGCTGTCTGCACCTATCGCTCAACTGACACTGCCACTCTCAGATGAAACCAACACATTGTCTATTTATTATCACAACGCTAGCGGAATACGATCAAAAACGCGTGAAACGTACCTATCAGTGTTGGAAAATGAATATGATGTCATCTGCATCACGGAAACATGGCTGACAAGCTCGCACAATTCTGCAGAGTACTTCCCTCCAGACTACTATGTTTTCAGACGCGATCGTTATACGGATCTTAAATCGACAGCGAAAGGTGGCGGAGTTCTGCTAGCGGTCACGAAAGATATACGTGCGGATATTATTGACCTTGGGAGTAACGAGTTGGAGATTTTGGCTGTTAAACTTGCTTTCAATGGAAAGCTGGTGTTGATAGTTGCTGTTTACATACCATACGGATCCTCAGTTAATATATATGGTGAGCTATCTTTATTTTTCTCAAACCAACTAGCAGCTGCAGCTCCTGATTTTGATTATGTGATGATTTTGGGAGATCTTAACTTACCGAAAATAAAATGGCTTACAGTAGATGATGAACTTCTGCCATTCAATGGTGATCTAACTTCAGATCTGGTGATGGACTCAATCTGTTCACTCGGGCTAAGACAGATTAATAACATCGAGAACCAGTGCAGCAATATCCTCGATCTGGTGTTCGTTCCAGTAGAAGTACATGGCACAATCATTGCTTGTAATGATCTCGGCGGTTCTTCAAGTATTTTTCACATACCACTACATATCCAATTAATATTTGAAAATTGTGTTAATGTTAACGTAAATTTTAATTCTAGTGAGTCTTTCAATTTTAATAAGGGAAATTATAATGCTTTAAATGAGTTTCTGGACAATATTAATTGGGATCAATATATAACGGGTAGTTTAGACGCTTATATTGATCAGTTTTATAAAATAATGAACTTGGCAATTGAACAATTTATTCCCCGTTCACCTGTAGTTTCGTCGATGCGCGAGCCATGGTTTAATAGTCGCCTCTCAGGATTAAAAAATCGGAAATCTAAAGCTCATAAAAAATATAAATTAAACCCATCCGCCGTAAATTATGAAATATTTAGCGCTCTCAGATCTCAATTTAAAATTTTAAATCGTTTCTTGTATAATTTATATATTGTCGAGATCGAATCGAATATTAGAAACAACCCTAAATGTTTCTGGAGTTATGTTGATTCGAAACGGAATTGTAGAGGTATACCCTCGCAAATGTCTTTCAATTCTTTGACGGCTAGTGATCCACAAATTATCACTGACATGTTTGCAGCATTTTTTGAAAATGTGTATGTCCCGTCTTCGAGAGGGAATGACGATCTTGTTTTTAATAATAATCCAAACATTCAATTTCAATTTACTACCGATGACGTTCTGCACGCTCTTTTGAATGTAAATGTGAATATGAGTTGTGGCCCGGACAAAATTCACCCGCTTGTGTTGAAAAAGTGTGCTTCGGTCTTAGTTCAGCCGCTGACGAACATCTTCAATTTGAGTTTGAAAAGTGGGGTTTTCCCTTCAATTTGGAAATCCAGTTTTATTAAACCAATTTTCAAGAGTGGACGGAGAACGGATATCGAAAATTACCGCGGTATTTCTATCTTATCGGCTATTCCTAAATTATTTGAATCGATGGTCAAGGACCGCATCTTTTTCTTAATTAAAAATTCCATCTCAGTAAACCAGCATGGGTTTTACCCCGGACGGTCAACTGTGACAAATCTTGCTTTGTTTACAAATTTTTTGACGCTAGCATTAGAAGGTGGTGATGGTGTTGAGGTAGTGTTTACTGATTTTAGCAAAGCTTTTGATAAAATTGACCATGTTTTATTGGTAAAGAAACTGGGACAGCTCAACAAGTGTGATGCCCTTCCTTTAAAGTGGATTTTTTCATATTTGACGAACAGAACTCAAAAAGTTTTTTTTAAATAATATTTTATCTAGAGACATCAATGTTTTGTCTGGCGTCCCACAAGGTAGCCACATTGGACCTCTATTATTTATTGCATTCATAGATGATGTGAAGCGGTGCTTCAAACATTGTAAGTTTCTGATTTACGCTGATGATGTAAAAATCTTTTGTAAGATTAGAAATGATCGCGATCTGCTAAATCTACAACAGGAATTAAACGTGTTCTGCGACTGGTGTAGCTTGAATAAGCTTTGTCTGAACGTTTCGAAATGTAAAGTTATGAACTTTTCTAGAAGACGTTATGGACGTAATGGACATGATAATAGTTTATTCTTAAATGGCGTTATGATAGAGCGAGTTCATTCTTTTCTAGATTTAGGGGTTTTGTTTTCACGAGATTTATCGTTTAAGGACCATATTGACAGATGTATTAATAAGGCTAATTCAATGTTAGGGTTTTTAATCCGTTTCTCCAAAGACTTTCATGATCCATATACTCTAAAAGTCCTCTTTGCTTCATTTGTTCGATCGCACTTGGAGTATGCGTCAACTATCTGGAATCCGTACTATATCAATTCCTCTAACCGTATAGAATCAATCCAGAAGCGATTTATGCTGTTTGCCTTAAGGCGACTTCCTCGAGAGGTAAACGCTCCTAAGTATGTGCTTCCGCCGTATCTAGGCCGTTGTTTGATATTGAATATTGAACCATTGTTCGTTCGAAGACAAATTTCTTCCGCAATGTTTGTGCGCGACGTTATAATGGGCCGAATTGATTGTTCACAACTACTTTCCTTGTTTTCAATACGTGCCCCAGTGAGATCACTCAGACACCGAGGCTTAGTGATTAATCTGCACTTCCATGGGTCTAATTTTGGTATGTCGGACCCGGTTTGTAATTCTAGCCGTGTATTTAATAATGTATCTACCGTGTTCGATTTTAATTTGTCCAGAGATGAATTTAAAAGAATTCTAAAAACTTTTTTTATTCAAATTTGATTTATATAAATAAACCTAATTTTAAAAATACCAGATGTTAATTAATACTGTTGGTAAAATAAATAAATAAATAAATAAATAAATAAATAAAAAAAAAAACTAACAACTGAAAATTCTTTTCGGGCTTGCTGAGACTACCCGATGTACCAAATGTTGTTTATACCAAACAAAACAAAAATTACAATGGTACTAAATTTGTGGTGCACTCTTTCATTTGGCCCAGTTCTGATCAAACAAATAAGATAAAATCAGTAAGCTACCGCAGAAAACGTAGAAGTTGTTAAGGAGCCGTGACAATTAATATTAATAGTATTTTTTATTTGGTTGAAAATAAATAAATAATCCATTATTTTTTATTTTACTTATTCAGGTTAATGGGGATGAATGTTGGCAACATGATGAAATTATATTGGAACGTGGAAACGCTGGACTTGGATTCTCGATTGCTGGGGGCACTGATAATCCGCACATTGGAACTGATACTGGAATTTATATAACAAAATTAATACCTGGTGGTGCAGCAGCAGTGGATGGCAGGGTACAAGTAAATGATTGTATCGTAGCTGTAAATGAGGTAGCTGTTATCGATGTGCCACATGCTGCTGCAGTTGAAGCATTAAAGAAAGCTGGAAATAATGTCAAACTTGTAATGAATGTGCATTTTTGTTTATTTATTTATATTAATTTAATAACTATTTGATTTTAGAATGTTAAGCGAAAACAACCACCAACTGGGACTATAAATTTAGAGATTGATCTGGTAAAAGGTTCAAAAGGGCTTGGTTTTTCAATTGCAGGTGGAATCGGTAATCAACACATACCTGGTGATAATGGTATTTATGTTACAAAAATTATGGACGGTGGTGCTGCACAAATTGATGGTCGATTACAAATTGGTGATAAACTTGCCGGTGTTCGAGCAAACGGCGTAAGGGACAATATTGAATAACACTATTGCTAGTTAGATGTTAAATTACTCTCAATATTTATTTTAGCACGATAAAAATTTAGAAAATGTGACCCACGAAGAAGCAGTTGCAACATTAAAATCAATTACAGATAAAGCAACATTAATAATACAAAAACCACAGCACCCAATAATGACTAGTCCGGCATTAAGTCATGTAAATTCTCATTCAACGAGTACTGTCAATAATATTGGACATAGTGTTGTAGATTTTGGTGCAACTTTGCCCGGAGGAATGGATGAACGATCCTATTCCCCTTTGCCACGTACGTTCCGACAATATTTATTTTTGGTTTTAAATTTACTGTTAATTTTAATATTACAGCATTGGACAATTCATCTTCACGTTATGCATCGTCAAATATATTAGCTCCCGTACCTCCAGGTATACCAAGAGCAGTTAGTCATGAAGATATCACAAGGTAAGAATTTTACGTCTCATATTCAGGATTGTTCAAAGGTTCAGTATTGTAAAGGGTGGCCCATTTTAAAGATTGTTTTTAAAAACGCTATAAAATAAACATACGTCTTTATTTTGTGGAAACTTTTTTTTATTGTGTAGATTAGAGTCTCCGATTTAGCAATGAAAAACAATTTCGTTCATGTGGCGCTCTCTGCTAGCCTTACAGTAAGCCATCCTGTGCGTCCAGTTTTTAAGAACTTGTTCGATGATTTCAGCGCCTATTTCGCGAATAACTGTCCTAATGTTATGTTTTAAAGCTGGAATTTTCTCTGGATTATTCACATAACATCTATCCTTAACGAAACCCCATAGAAAAGTCCAATGGCGTCAAATCGCAGCTCCGCGCAGGCCAACTGACATCTCCAAAACGGTTGATCGCAAGAGATCGATTGTCGGTCGGTTTGTATGTTATGTGTCGCCATGTTGTTAAATCCAAAGGTTGTTCACATTCATAGCGTCGATTTGAGGACAAATAAAGTTGGTCAGCATGGCTCTGTAACGGTTGCCATTGACGGTAGCAGTGGTTCCTGCAATGTTTTCGAAGAGACTAATTATGCCATCACTCCAAAATCCACACCAAACAGTCACTCTTGGTGAATGGGCTTCTCTACGATTACGTGTGATTGTTCCGAACCTCAAATCCGACAATTCTGCTTGCTTACATAGCCCCCGAAATGAAAATGCGCTTCCTCTGAAAATATGATTTTTCGACCAAAATCAGCGTAATTTTGAAGCTGGTCTATGGTCCACGCAGAGAACTGATATCGAAGCGGATGGTCATTTGTTTCCAATTGCCGAGCCATCTGGACTTTGTAGACGAATAATCCGAAAGTTATGTGCATTATTATCCTCAGGCTGGTACGTCTAGTTGAGGTTGATAGATTTGATCCTAAACTATGAACCATACCCGCAATATTATCGGGCGTGCTCACTATGCGAGCTCTGGGACCACTTCTGTCATCCAATAGCAAGCCTTTCTCACGAATTTTCTTCACCAATTTCACTACAGCGATTCCGATCCATATTTCTTTTCAAAATTCGCACGGTTTCGACTACACATCACTACACAGCTCCTCAAGCAGAAACATGATTGTTTCGTGACGCGGAATATCAGACTGACGAGCTTTCAAAATTTCAAGCAAATCGTTCAAAAAAGTGTTGCCATAGCCTATGATTTAAAAACAAACCAATATATTGTACACCCTTTGTGTCGATCAGGAAATAATTTCTGCATACAAATCAAGGTTAGGTATTTTGTGTAAGTCAGTAGGATAATATGTGCCGTCTTGTTTTATTAGCGCCGGATGCAGGCATCCGGAACACTCAATTTTCTATGTCGAAACTTCTATTTAGTGCACTGTTTTTGTATATAATTAATTTATTTAACTCCAAACTAACATTTTTCAATCAAATTTTTAGTTAAAAATCGTTATAAAAATATTTTGCTCTATCTATTAATCTGGCGCCGCTATCTGGCCGGAAGCCGCTATCCATTTCAATGGCAAATTTGAAAAGGCCTTTGTTTTGTACAACCCTTTCATCATAACAAACTTAATCTTACAATAAAAATTGAAAACGCTGCCAAATGAATTCTTGTTTATAACGTCATATCATAATAAATGTCAATTGGTATATTTCAGGTCGTTAAAAGTTTGTTTTATGGATGAATTTATTTATATTTTGGTACAGCGACAATACATAAAGTAGCGGAATTTAGGATAGATAATTTCCCTTTTAGCGCTCAATAGCCCGCTCCGGATAGCGAATAAAAACACATCAATGATGATTTATCCTCAGACAGTAAGTCACAGTTGTTTTCGCGAGCTGCATTAAATAACTACTTTCTTTTAGAGGTTGTAGGACTAGATTTCCAATAGGTATTTTTTTACATTAAAATCACCATCTATGATAAAATTGTGTCATGGTGATTTTAATAATTTTATTTTAAATAAATCTTACTTTAAGTAGTATTCTTGTTATTTTACCTGATGATGTAGGAAACATTAAGGAGGATATACTATAATCTCTTTTATTGTTTAATATGACTTATGGGTTTAACTTGCGTTGTTCACTTATCAATGGCGGTAGATCTACTTCTAGCGTTTCCTCCTGGGCGAATGGCATGACAGCATTCATAGCCACTTATTTTAATAAAGGAACTTGCTGTTAAATAAGTTTCCGTTACAAGTCATATTATATCTATTTTGTGAAAGTTTAAATTTTCTACCTTTGGAACATGCTGTGGTAGTCTATTCGCATATAGTATAAGTATAAGAGTGATGTAAGAGTGCATTTAAGTATAAGAGTGATGTATCTCAATCGTAGCTTTTTGTCGTTCTAGTTGCTTTTATATAGCTTCTCGACCTCGTCCTTATTCTGCTTGACGTGTGTTTTTGATTTCAATACGTTGGAATATCCTTTCAAATGAATTTTCTTTAATAGCATTAGTTGAATGTTGTAGTTGTGGCGGCACTACTTGTTGTAGTTGGCTTTCTCACTTTTGTAATATTAGACTTGTGCGTCGATGGTAGTGTTTTATTTGTTATTCTTTGCAGTTGTATCGCTACTTCGCTTTAGTTGTTATAGTTCACCGTGCGCCCTTTACAGTTCACAATTTTTTGCAGCATAGTTTCAATATTTACCGGCACATTTTATGCACATAATCGCCTGCCATAATGGCATTTCTTGCATTGAGGTATTAATCGTTTCAATGGTTCTATTTTAACCCTCTTGTTGAGAATTGATGTTAAAAATATTTTAAATGTTTTCGCTTTTGTTAATTCAAACATGAATAGTGGGAGTCCTCTTTTAATGATCTTGGTTCCTTGGTCACTGCCAATTTTCTCTCGTTTAAGTGAAACGAGTTAGCCTCTAACTTGATTGAGGCCAGCCCGGTTTCATAGAATTTGCCAGCTATCCGCCATGCACTTCATGTGGGAATTGTTCCCGCAGCTCAGCCGTTAAGAGGAAATGGCGTGGGTGTTGGGGATGCTCAGATAGTGACCTTGTTAACCGCTATTGAAGAAGGAAGGGAGGTTGAGTGGAGTACCGGACTCCTAAGTAGTGGTAGTATCATCAACCCATTATGCGGATCGAATCAATCGTTAATTACTCAAAAACATTAAAAAAATAAGACATTGACCTCGGGTCCATAATTGTTGTTAGTATAAGTTAGAGGGTGTTTAAGTGGTCCTGGTAGAAAGGTTAGGGGTTGACCACAACAACAATTCCTGTTTCGAAAGACAACCAGAAGGACACCCTAATACCTGGGCCGGTTTTAGGTTAGTTATTTTCCTTTTTACTTACCATAAACAAAATAGATATATATATATTTTTTATAGAATTTTAACTTTTTCTCTTTATATCGCTATAAATAAATGCACTCAACTCTTTTAATCAATTCTTTTATAACTTAAAGCTTTTATTTTACAACGAATTTTTTTGTACCAATTTTACAAAAAAAATATTGATATGTAAACATATGTCAATTAAACTAAAAAAAATTATTAAATTCTACCCAACTTAACGAATTTCAACACTTTACTGTCGTAATGTCACGACGCTACCTCACTCTCAAAAAAAAATTTCTAAAAAAACTTCCAATTCCCACGATATTTATACTCATCTTTGCTGTTGATTATTGTAGGACAGAGAAGAAAAACAGAGATCGAACAACAAGAAAATTTCCACATTCAACCAGCGCGTCTGTGCTGAATAAGCATAAATATTGCTCACATCAAATTAACTTCCACGAGTTTAGTTTCCGATCAACATAGGAAGTATACTACTGTGGGCAAAAAGTAGTAAGACTTTTTAATTTAAATTTCGCGCGGAAAACCATTCGTCGAAATATTTTTTTTTCTATGTTGGAATGACTGTCAGTGACATCTGTGCCAAATGTCACATCAAAATAATCATTAGTGTTTAGTATACGCTTGTCTTTCTGAAGTACAAAAAGTGCATTCGGCGATTTTTGCAATGAGTGAAATTATTCAACAAAGAAGTTCCATTAAATTTTGAGTGCGGAATCAATTTTGTGGTGCCGAAACGTTCAGAATGTTGCAAAAGGCCTTCGGTGATAATTGTATGTCGCGAGCAAGTGTTTTTGATTGGTACAAATTGTTCAAAGAGGGTCGAGAACGTGTTGACGACGAACCACGTCTAGGACGGCCATCAACATGAACTGATGATCAACACGTTATTAAAATCAAGGAATTGGTGCTCGAGAATCGACGATTAACAATCAGAGACCTTACTGGCATCGTTGAAATATCGGAAGGATCAGTGAAGACCATTTTGAAAGATCATTGGTTTCAAAATCACTCACCAGGATGTCTTGAAACTGCCGGTGAGTCTTGGTCTATGCTTACGACCCGGAAACAGACGATCAATCGGCCGAATATCGTGCCAAAGGTGAGCCGAAGCCGAAAAAACCACGTCAAAGCAAGTCAAAAATCAAGGTGATGTTGACAGTTTTCTTCGATTATCGAGGTGTGCTGCACTCCGAATTCCTTCCGACCGGCCAAATTGTCAACCAGGAATACTATTTGAGTGTTATGCGTCGTTTGCGCGAAGCTATTCGTAAAAAGAGGCCGGAATTATGGGTCGACAACTCTTGGTTTTTGCACCACGATAATGCACCTTGTCATACTACATTGGTTTCACGTGGTTTTTCGCCAATAATTCCACCCACATCGGTCCGCAACCACTGTATTCGCCTGATTTAGCTCCGTGTGACTTCTGGCTGTTCAGCAAACTCAAATGACTGCTGCTGAGAAACCGTTTTGAGTCAATTGAAGACATTAAACGTGAATCGCTACGCTCATTGAAGGCTATTCCGGAAATTGACTTTAACAACTGTTTCGAGCATTGGAAAAAACGTTGACATAAGTGTATTGAGGCCGGGGGGGGGGGAGGTATTACTTTAAGGGGGATGAGATAGATTTTGAGAAATAAATAAAGAATTTTAAAATTATGAACAAAGTCTTACTATTTTTTGCCCACAGTATTATTTTTGCAACCATTATGCATCACCAAATCAAATTTCGTAGAAGAAGAAAAAGACTTTACGTTTGTAAACATTATGGTATGCAGTCATTACAATGTTGCATAGCATACGTGAAAAGAGGAATGTTTGACCTACATATGAGTTTCTTGGGAGAAGTTGTTATCTTCAATTTATGAAACATAAGAAGATCTTATAGCATGCACATAATGTGTATGCTTTATCTGAGCGAATTTCCCATAGAAAGTATCTCATGTAGATAAGTTCAATGGCTTGCAGTTGATAAAGTGTAAATACAATGAGAGCAAATTGACATGTCACTCATTTAATCTAGATATATTTGGGAATGTTATTCCACAAGGCACGCTACGTAAATAAAGGAAATTTGATGAGATGAGTTTGGGAACGGAATGTGATTTCATTCCGTTACAGCGTGGGGAAATCCAAACCCTGAGATGAGCAGAGATCTCATGCTCTATTGGAAAGGACGGGAGGAATAAAGTAGCTTAGTCGTGGCAGTCCAACGTGACGGACGCCCGACACCCTGAGATTGTCTCAGCCGGGCACTTTAACTCTAAATTCTTAATACTAGTTAAAACAATTCAGTACAAATATTTTAAAAAAATTATTAAATTTGAAAATTGGAATCATCCTGTATTTTTTTTCCGACCAACTTAATTTTAATTTTTAATGCTTAAACAGCCAACAACCTACTAAAATTATTATATATATAAACATGGTGGGCCAAATATATTTGTTTTGAAATAGCGTTTTTTTTTAGTATGGTAAGGGTTATGTCATTTCTAATTTGACAGAAAGTTAGTTTTATCCTTCCGCTAAACGAAAATGGTTGTGTATTCACTTGAACAACGCTGGGAAATATTGAAACATTAATTCGAAAGTTTTGGCAAAAAATCATATTTTCGGATGAGGCGCATTTACATCTTGGCGGCTAAGCGTATGTAAACAAGCAGAATTGTCGCATTTGGGGCACGGAGAACCCGCACGTAATCGTAAAGAAGTCAATGCATCCTCAACGAGTGACTGTTTGGTGCGGATTTTGGTCCATTGGCATCATTGGGCCATTTTTCTTTGAAAATGTGCAAGGAGCCGCCGATGTCAATGGTGAGCGCTACCGCGCCATGATAAACAATTTTTTGTGCCCGGCACTTGAAGAGGAGGACATAGGCAACATTTGGTTTCAACAAGACGGCGCTCCGTGCCACACAGCACACGTTTCAATTGATCTTTTGCGCAATGTCTGCGAAGATCGAATTATCAGCCGAAATGCTGATGTGATTTGGCTGCCTCGGAGCTGTGATTTGACGCCGTTGGACTATTATCTTTCGGGTGCCGTCAAAGATAAGTGTTACGCCAATAAACCAGCAACGATTGACGCTCTCAAGAACAATATTCGCATTGCCATTGAAGACATAATGCCGCATACCATCGAAAATGTGCTCAAAAATTGGACCGACCGTATGGGGTACGTCAAGGCCAGCCGAGGCAGTCATATGAACGAAATAGTATTCCATAATTAATCGGAAGGATTGTTCTTTACAATGAAAAAATAAATTTGAAAAAATATTGAGAACTTTTTGTTTTAGTGCATTTTTAAAAAAATAAATTTATTTAGCCCACCCTATATGTATACATATTTTTTCTTTTAATGATAATCCCTAGCTATATGCTGAGGCGAAAATAAAATTATCCCACACTGGTTCTCGTTTGTTGTTCGTTTTTGTCCTGGCTGGAGCTCAGTGACACATCTATATCCCCTGAACTGATGACCGCCCCACGAGTGTGTATTTTCTGTGACAGGTTAAATTTTGGCATAAAAGACATCTGCCTTGAGGAGACATAAGTCGCTGGGCTTTCATTTTGGATGGAACGGCCATTTAAACTACATCCCGGAGGCATACTTAATATTACGCTGCCCTTTAGTTAACTGGTAGGGTTTTGTCTTTGCAGTATAGATCGAATACTGATTCTTCATCTAGCACCAGGATCCACTGGTTTCTTTGCTGTAGCTGCCGAAGGTAAACATTGGGTAGCACTGCTTAGACGCAACATTGGGTTGGTGGTGTGTTTTCGTGTGCTAGTAAGGCTACTTCGCAATTTACATCTTTAGTTTGAATGAGGTGTTTCGGTGCTGTCAGGGAGCAAATCATTGAACTGTCGTCCCATCTCCTACAAGCTCTCCAGGCCTCTATAGACATTGGGTGGTAAGCGGATTACGCTGCATTCACCATCAAATATGCGAACTCTGAGTCTATAAAAATAAACTGCTGATCATGTTTTGTGGGCACCGGTATCACGTTTAGTACTTGATAGCCTTCTCCTTGCAGCAGCGGTAGTTGCACCTCAAAAATCACCTTATTTTGCACTATTCCAGCTTTGGTGGTGAGTAACTGGTATGTCTGAGCCCAATGTTTCTTATAAACTGACACCCGGGTCATACTGGGCAGGCGTTGTTGTAGTTCGCTTAGCTGCTCTTCCAACTGGGCTGGGTCCAATAACTGGGTGGTAGTGCGCGCATGGTGGACATCAGTTAATTTTGCAACTAATTCGTTTTGCATCGTTTGAAATAATATCATGGCTGATGTTAGCTGTAACAGCGTAGAACGCCCTCTATTTCTTTATGCAACGCATAATAGTGTTGCTCTATTAGGCATTTCTCCATTCTCTTAATATTCGCGGTCATGTCTAATACTTGGGTTTGTTGTTCGACCAACTGCTGTAGTTGTATATTACCTTTTGCAAGTTCCTGTATTTGTCGATGGTATTCGTTGGCATCCCGTTGGTTTAGCACGCCGAACAAATCTCCGAATAGGTTTCCAACAAAATCTAACCCAAATGACCTTGAAAAGGCCTGATTAACATCAATTTTCTTACTTGATGGTAACATGCTACTCTCACAATTGAGCTCTTCTAAGGTTAGAGTAAGACTGCCAACTGTGGCAAAGGGGACAAGGCTATCCCCCGAGGCGTGGCAGGAGGAGAAAAAATCTCAAAGTCAATGACGGAAAAAAGGATAACTCCTTGAACAAATAGAGAAAGATAACATCTACAGTCGCGAACCTTGTTCCCGCTGGACCATCTGCGCAACTTTGAATATTCGCGCAGATGATTCAACGGGAATGTGGAGACTGGCATAACGAGATATCATTATGCCAGTGTTAGTTAGTCCATAAAATTAAGGCTAGGGTAGTAGAGTAGTAGGTACTCATAAAATGTAATTTATGTTTAATATCATAGATAGGTTACAATGCTGATGGTAATTCTATTAATGTTAATGGGGGTGAGGACAAATACAGTGTCGTCAGACAACTTACAGTTCCAAGAGTTTAAAACCAACCTGGTATTTACTTCGAAGAGCTAGGGCGCGCATCGCTTTCCACCAATAGCTGGAAATTGATCCTGTTCTATAATCTAACCGGTTACTGGAAGAATGGAACTTACTACAGTTAACTCTCGATCGCCTTCAAAGAACCTGCCAGTGGCCTAATGTCACACAGTATATACCAAACTGCTCAGAGTTACTACAACCTGCCGCTTACCTAATGCTGGGGTTACAAAAAAATAATTATATACTGCAAGCGCCAACTCCGAGAGTCAGGAGGACGCCGTTAGATTTTGTTGGAAACCTATTCGGAGATTTGTTCGGGGTGCTAAACCAACGGTATGCCAACGAATACCATCGACAAATACAGGAACTTGCAAAAGGTAATATACAACTACAGCAGTTGGTCGAACAACAAACCCAAGTATTAGACATGACCGCGAATATTAAGAGAATGGAGAAATACCTAATGGAGCAACACTATTATGCGTTGCATAAAGAAATAGAGGGCGTTCTAAAGCATGAAGAAGAATTCACAGATACGCTGTTACAGCTAACCTCAGCCATGATATTATTTCAAACGATGCAAAACGAATTAGTTGGAATATTAACTGATTTCCACCATGCGCGCACTACCACCCAGTTATTGGACCCAGCCCAGTTGGAAGAGCAGCTAAGCGAACTACAACAACACCTGCCCAGTATGACCCGGGTGTCAGTTTATAAGAAACATTGGGCTCAGATATACCAGTTACTCACCACCATAGGTGAGGTGTTACTACCGCTGCTGCAAGGAGAAGGCTATCAAGTACTAAACGTGATACCGATGCCCACAAAACATGATCAGCAGTTTATTTTTATAGACCCAGAGATCGCATATTTGATGGTGAATGCAGCGTGATCCGCTTACCACCCAATGTCTATAGAGGCCTGGAGAGCTTGTAGGAGATGGGACGACAGTTCAATGATTTGCTCCCTGACAGCACCGAAACACCTCATTCAAACTAAAGATGTAAATTGCGAAGTAGCCTTACTAGCACACGAAAACACACCACCAACCCAATGTTGCGTCTAAGCAGTGCTACCCAATGTTTACCTTCGGCAGCTACAGCAAAGAAATCAGTGGATCCTGGTGCTAGATGAAGAATCAGTATTCGATCTATACTGCAAAGACAAAACCCTACCAGTTAACTAAAGGGCAGCGTAATATTAAGTATGCCTCCGGGATGTAGTTTAAATGGCCGTTCCATCCAAAATGAAAGCCCAGCGACTTATGTCTCCTCAAGGCAGATGTCTTTTATGCCAAAATTTAACCTGTCACAGGAAATACACACTCGTGGGGCGGTCATCAGTTCAGGGGATATAGATGTGTCACTGACAGAATTACAGCAAACCATAGCAGAATTACAACAAAACCGCGTCCAACCTTGAATTTACACCATGTTGGAAATTATACATTTTCGGTGATTCTTAGGGTTGCAGCCATTGCGATCGTAATAATATGGTGGAAGCGACAAGCAACCTGGCGAGCATTATATACCAGGAGGCTGTCATTATGAGAAGAAGGAAGAGCTCCAGCCAGGACAAAAGGAACAACAAACGAGAACCAGTGTGGGATAATTTTATTTTCGCCTCAGCATATAGTTAGGGATTATCATTAAAAGAAAAAATATGTATACATATAGGGTGGGCTAAATAAATTTATTTTTTTAAAAATGCACTAAAACAAAAAGTTCTCAATATTTTTTGAAATTTATTTTTTCATTGTAAAGAACAATCCTTCCGATTAATTATGGAATACTGTTTCATTCATATGACTGCCTCGGCTGGCCTTGACGTACCCCATACGGTCGGTCCAATTTTTGAGCACATTTTCGATGGTATGCGGCATTATGTCTTCAATGGCAATGCGAATATTGTTCTTGAGAGCGTCAATCGTTGCTGGTTTATTGGCGGAACAAAAAATTGTTTATCATGGCGCGGTAGCGCTCACCATTGACATCGGCGGCTCCTTGCACATTTTCAAAGAAAAATGGCCCAATGATGCCAATGGACCAAAATCCGCACCAAACAGTCACTCGTTGAGGATGCATTGACTTCTTTACGATCACGTGCGGGTTCTCCGTGCCCCAAATGCGACAATTCTGCTTGTTTACATACGCTTAGCCGCCAAGATGTAAATGCGCCTCATCCGAAAATATGATTTTTTTGCCAAAACTTTCGAATTAATGTTTCAATATTTCCCAGCGTTGTTCAAGCGAATACACAACCATTTTCGTTCAGCGGAAGGATAAAACTAACTTTCTGTCAAATCAGAAATGACATAACCCTTACCATACTAAAAAAAACGCTATTTCAAAACAAATATATTTGGCCCACCCTGTTTATATATATAATAATTTTAGTAGGTTGTTGGTCGGAAAAAAAATACAGGATGATTCCAATTTTCAAATTTAATAATTTTTTTAAAATATTTGTACTGAATTGTTTTAACTAGTATTAAGAATTTAGAGTTAAGGTGCCCGGCTGAGACAATCTCAGGGTGTCGGGCGTCCGTCACGTTGGACTGCCACGACTAAGCTACTTTATTCCTCCCGTCCTTTCCAATAGAGCATGAGATCTCTGCTCATCTCAGGGTTTGGATTTCCCCACGCTGTAACGGAATGAAATCACATTCCGTTCCCAAACTCATCTCATCAAATTTCCTTTATTTACGTAGCGTGCCTTGTGGAATAACATTCCCAAATGTATCTAGATTAAATGAGCGGCATGTCAATTTGCTCTCATTGTATTTACACTTTATCAAATGCAAGTCATTGAACTTATCTACATGAGATACTTTCTATGGGAAATTCGCTCAGATAAAGCATACACATTATGTGCTATAAGATCTTCTTATGTTTCATAAATTGAAGATAACAACTTCTCCCATAAAACTCATATGTAGGTCAAATATTCCTCTTTTTACGTATGCTATGCAACATTGTAATGACTGCATACCATAATGTTTACAAACGTAAAGTCTTTTTCTTCTTCTACGAAATTTGATTTGGTGATGCATAATGTTTGCAAAAATAATTCTGTGGGCAAAAAATAGTAAGACTTTGTTCATAATTTTAAAATTCTTTATTTATTTCTCAAAATCTATCTCATCCCCCTTAAAGTAATCCTTTCCGCCCCCCCCCCCCGGCCACAATACACTTGTGTCAACGTTTCCAATCCTCGAAACAGTTGTTAAAGTCAATTTCCGGAATAGCCTTCAATGAGCGTAGCGATTCACGTTTAATGTCTTCAATTGACTCGAAAACGGTTTCCCCGCAGCAGTCGTTCCAGTTTGCTGAACAGCCAGAAGTCACACGGAGCTAAATCAGGCGAATACAGTGGTTGCGGGCCGATATGGGTGGAATTCTTGGCGAAAAACCACGTAAAACCAATGCAGTATGACAAGGTGCATTATCGTGGTGCAAAAACCAAGAGTTGTCGACCCATAATTCCGGCCTCTTTTTACGAATAGCTTCGCGCAAACGACGCATAACACTCAAATAGTATTCCTGGTTGACAGTTTGGCCGGTCGGAAGGAATTCGGAGTGCAGCTCGATAATCGAAGAAAACTGTCAACATCACCTTGATTTTTGACTTGCTTTGACGTGGTTTTTTCCTTGGCAGTCTTACTCTAACCTTAGAAGAGCTCAATTGTGAGAATAGCATGTTACCATCAAGTAAGAAAATTGATGTTAATGAGGCCTTTTTATTAGGCTCTCAAACACCAATCGCTATTTTTATCAGTTGGGAGTGATAATGCGCCGATTACCACTAAGGATTTCCACAACGCGTAATATAACTACACCTAGTTTATGTGCCAATTTGTAATCAATATTCGTCCACTAATAGATCCTAAATTTGAACAACTAAATTGGGTTATACCCTGGACGTATCTAAACCTAATCTTGGCGGACTTGCAAAACCCATCCCGAGGGATATAAATTTACAATAATGACGAAGTGGAAATTATGCGACCTAACTACGTTTTGTTGATTTTGCAGGAAATCCATATTTTTATTAAATTAAATTTACCCTTTACTTAAAGTAATTTCTTACTAATATCTGGGTAATAAACTGTAGAACAAAAATTGCAAGGGCAGCTCTACTTTGCAAACCAGGATGCGAACTAGAATGACACGTCAGATAGCCTGAGAATAATCAGCCCTTTATACCCCCGGAAATTTCTCCGGCCGAGAAAGGGATATGCTCATTACATCCGGGAAACGTATCAATCCCTTATTGATAATGCATCGCAAAACCGTTGGTTGTACTTGTACAAAAACAGTACACCGGTTGGGATAGATAGGAGAAATTTAAAGTATTGTATAGCACGTCATGCTGACAATAACAGAATTTTAAATAATTTATATTGAAATAGATGATCTTGTTTGCTGTCGCTAATCTATGAGACAACGCCCAATTTAAATGTTTCGCATTTAAACGTCTCTTGAAAAAGAGTTGGCTAACTTAATAATAGTTCTGAATTAAAACATCGTCAAAAAGGCTCGTTGAGTTCCAGATGTGTACGAATATGAAATGAGCTGATAAGACGAGGATCCAGCACTGGGATACGACTATTACGAAATCTTTTTCGTGCGTGTGTGACCCACCACTGCATCTGGTCAGGTATGTTGTTAAAGCATACCGCAGCCATACTCACACCGAAGAGGTTCCTCCATTTTCTTATGCTTATCGACAGAAATACACTATCAGATTAATTACATACACGCCACTTGACACAGTCGGTCCTGACACGGTACTTACATATACGAGTAAATTATTTGAGTATGGAACTGATGTCATACTCCAAGTTTGGGCGCCACTTGAAACGGGTTAGCCTCTAGCCAGCCCGGTTTCATAGAATTTGCCAGATATCTGCCATGCACCCCATGGGGCAATTGTTCCCGCAGCTTAGTCGTTAAGAGGAAATGGCGTGGGTGTTGGGGTGCTCAGATAGTGGCCTTGTTAACCGCTATTGAAGAAGGAAGGGAGCTTGAGTGGGGTACCGGACCCCTAAGTAGCGGTAGTGTCTTCAACCCATTATGCGGATCGAATCAACCGTGGTTGTATATTGGGGGTGTTTAAATGTTCATCGTAATTACTCAAAAACATTAAAAAAAGAAGATATTGGCCTCGGGCCCATAATCGTTGTTAGTAAGTTAGGGGTTATTAAGGTGGTACTGGTAGAAATGAAGGTGCTACTGGTTAAGGTTACTGGTAGAAAACGTGGTACTGGTTTAAGGATTACGGTGGTACTGGATTAAGGTGGTACTGGTAGAAAGGTTGACCACAACAACAATTCCTGTCTCGAAAGACAACCAGAAGAACACCCTAATATCTGGGCCGGTTTTAGGTTAGTTATTTTCCTTTTTACTTACCATAAACAAAATAAATATATATATTTTTTATAGAATATTCACTTCTTTATATCGCTATAAATAAATGCACTCAACTCTTTTAATCAATTCTTTTATAATTTAAAACTTTTATTTTACAACGAATTTTTATGTATCGATTTTATCTTATTAAATAAACATATGTCAATTAAACTAAAAAAATTGTAAATTCTACCCAACTTAACGAATTTCAACACTTTACTGTCGTAATGTCACGACGATACCTCACTCCCAAAAAAAAACTTTCTAAAATTTTTTTTCCAATTTCCACGATATTTCCCACAATCAAACAGCGCGTCTGTGCTGAATAAGCATACATATCGCTCACATCAAATTAACTTCCACGAGTTTACTTTCCGATCAACATAGGAAGTATATTTTTGCAAACATTATGCATCACCAAATCAAATTTCGTAGAAGAAGAAAAAGACTTTACGTTTGTAAACATTAAGGTATGCAGTCATTACAACGTTGGATATCATACGTAAAAAGAGGAATATTTGACCTAAATATGAGTTTCTTGGGAGAAGCTGTTATCTTCAATTTATGAAACATAAGAAGATCTTATAGCATGCACATAATGTGTATGCTTTATCTGAGCGAATTTCCCATAGAAAGTATCTCATGTAGATAAGTTCAATGGCTTGCAGTTGATAAAGTGTAAATACAATGTGAGAAAATTAACATGCCGCTCGTTTAATCTAGATATATTTGGGAATGTTATTCCACAAGGCATGCTACGTAAATAAAGGAAATTTGGGTGGGATGGAAACCTCTGATTAATAACCTTATCCACCTCAACTCGGTTATTTTGATCTTCAAAGGTATTTCACTCTTTACCTTCTTCACTTAGCTTTGTGGTTAAAGCTCTATATGCATCGAGATCTGGTGATTGATCTTTCATACGTTATTGTTTAGCGTTACTACTCTATATACCCTTGGTAGACATCGATTTCATTACGGCTTCAATATTCGCAAACTCTGTTAAATCAATCACATTAATTTTCGGTGATGCCTTTGTTTTTATTGCATCCTAATGTTGTTTTTGTTGATGCTGCTGTTGGTACCCATGTACTTATTTGGTAGTTCCATTAGTGGTAGTTTAATTAACTTTTGCTAGTGAATACTCTCCCAACTTCTGGTGGAAATTCTGCATTTCGTTTTTTCGGTTCGTTCGATTTTTTCCATTTCAAGCATACACTCAGTTTATCTTACAAATTTCTCATCTTTTTATGTAAAATTAAGCGTTAACACAGGTAATTGTACAGTTTTCATTATAAATAGTAAAAGGAGTTTCCGCAACTTCCATTTGTCTGATTTGCTTCTCTTTAGAAATCGTTGTTTGCCTAGTTAGTGATCAGAGCCTTTTTGATTTTCGTGCAATTGGCTCATCCCAGAATCTATTAAACCGACCTCGTTAGAGGGTGGATTAGCCGTCTAAGTAGTTGGAGGACCACCAGGGGTATAAATTCCTTTTTTTTGGTTACTGATTGCTTTAAGGACTGGTTATTACAGAAGCTACCAACCTTACCAGTAAAATTGATAGTGTGTCAGTAGATTTCACATCTTTCGCTAGGTTCTTGGTGTTCGGTTATTCCGCCTTTAATCAGTTACCAGATCCTCGAAAGTTGGAAATCAACGAGCACCACGTGTATATGAGGTTGACATTTGGGATATTATATTCTTCCAGTCTATGAAAACGATAGTACAATTTTCTGGGAGAAGTTTCTTTTCTGCAATTATAGTTGCATTTCTATTTTTCAGATCCGTTTTATTTATTCAAAAGATATGTGCTGGTTGAATATAATAATTGTAAATCATCTAATGCTCTTTGATTCCAAAGAGTATCTATTCCATTACTATAGATAGTTTTTCTAAAATAGATAGATTTAATTTAAATTTATCTGACGCTTATTTTTTCTATTTCCAGAGAACCTCGAACAACTGTCATTAACAAAGGATCACAGGGATTAGGGTTTAATATTGTTGGTGGTGAAGATGGGCAAGGAATATATGTATCGTTTATATTGGCTGGCGGGCCTGCTGATCAAGCTGGAGAATTGAAACGTGGAGATCAATTGCTGAGTGTCAATGGAATTAATTTAAGGAATGCCACACATGAAGAAGCGGCCCAAGCGCTGAAGGTGAGTAATTTAGTATGTGAAATATTCATTTTAGATTTTATTACTAATTTAATTATTGAATAGACGTTTGTTAGGTGTCTTGATAGAACAGCACAACATATAATTTAAATAACTTTAATTAATTTCACTTTTTCTCATTTACACATACAATTAAACGTTTTTATGGAAAACTAGTTTCGGACATTCGTCCTTCAGTCCCTTGATTAACAATTAATGG
Source organism: Nephrotoma guestfalica (assembly GCA_963691935.1). Classification (NCBI taxonomy): domain Eukaryota; kingdom Metazoa; phylum Arthropoda; class Insecta; order Diptera; family Tipulidae; genus Nephrotoma; species Nephrotoma guestfalica. The sequence continues at coordinate 157,833,586 of OY829913.1, forward strand.
CAATTTTTTGTTCTAACTATCGGTGTTTTTATGCGCCAAATTTTGTTCGATATAAATTATGTCGGCCACTATATAAATATATTGGTTTCACCAATTGTGTAATATTTCCTCATAGAGATTATTTGTTTCTATGTTGACTTTCTCGTTGAATAAATTGAAATTGTTCCGCTCTTTATACCGGGTGACTGACACGAAGTGTTACCAACTTCAAACTGTCATTGCTGTCAAACGAGTGATGACAGAGCGCGCAAATGTACACTAATGACAGTTCATTCCATTGTTTACAAGCGTACAAAAGCATTTTAGTGAGAAATATTCAGAAAAAGTTATCCGCAATGAAATTCAAGCGTAATAGTGTGATTGCTCTATATTTGGCTGGAAAACCACAGCCGCAGATTGTTAACCAGTTAATAAAACATCTGCATGTGAATAAAATGTTTGTATATCGCACCATAAATCGTTATAACGATACTGGCAGCATTGCAAAACGCCATGGTGGTGGACCGAAACGCACTGTAACATCGCCGGATATCATTCGGAAGGTGAAGGCCAAATTGGCTCGGAATCTGCGCCGTAGCGGTAGAAAAATGGTTCGTGAGGCGAACATTTCGCTCGAACGGATGCAGCACATATTGAAGGATCATCTTGGACTAAAGGCCTTGAAATTTCATAAAACTCATGGTCTCACCGATGCTCTAAAAACAGTTAGAGTGGAAAGAGCAAAGGAGTTGTTACGCTTGCACGAAAGTGGCGATTTACCGAATTTGGTTTTCTCCGATGAGTCACCGTTCGTTATTGAGCAATATGTGAATAAGCAAAACGACCGGATTTACTTGCCCGGCCGTTCTACTGAAAATTTGGACCAACGGATTGCCATTCGAAACCAAGCGCCGCCGATGGTGATGGTTTGGGCCGCTGTAACGGCCGAAAGCCGTTTACCATCCGTTTTTTTGGAGCGTTGCATCAAGATAAATGCTCAAATTTATCGGGATCATGTGTTGGAGGGAGCGTTGAAGCCTTGGGCACAAAAACATTTCGGCCGCAGAGCCTGGACATTTCAACAGGACTCGGCGCCGAGTCATAAAGCGCGCGTTAATCAAGATTGGCTGAGAAACAACATTCCGCGGTTCATTTCCACTGCCCAATGGCCACCAAATTCACCGGATGCAAATCCGATAGATTTCTCTGTTTGGGGTATTTTGAAGACCAAGGTTGCAAAAATACTAAAGTGTCGATCATCTCAAGCAAGCGCTTTGCCGGGAATAGGCCAAAATACTGCAGAGCCACTCTCTCGTACTGCATGCAATAGCTTTGTCGACCGTTTGAAGTCCATAATCGCGGCTAAAAATCGCGGGTGGCCAAATCGAAAATTCTAATGCAATTCGATAATTTAAATATTTGTGAACATTTTTTACTTTGATTCAATAAAATTCATCAAAAAATAAAAATTATGTGGCGTTTTGTTTTGGTAACACTTCGTATTAGCCACCGTATCAGCCTTCGTATATAGCCACTGTGCGAGCTAATCTATGAGATTTTTGTAATATACAACGACATCCTTCCATATAAAAATCGCGAAAAGCGTAAATGTTCAAAAATTATATACGAGAGGCCTTCAGCTAATTTCGAAATAGCCTTAGATGATTTTAATTCCACAATGTATGCCCTTTCAAACCTACAGGGTGGGCCATCTAACTTTTTTTTGTGAACTCGTGTTTATTTTGTGTATGGTAAGGGTTATATGACTTCTGATTGGACAGAAAGTTAGTTTTATCCTTCCGCTGAACGAAAATGGTTGTGTATTCGCTTGAAAAACGCTGGGAAATATTGAAACATTACTTCGAAAATCATGATAATGTTGCAGAATGTGCGCGAAAGTTGCGTTTCGGAAGAAACGAAGCGCCGGGAGCTCCATATGTGCATTATTTTGTGAATAAAGTTAAAGAAACAGGCTTGCTAATTAATAAACCAACACGAACCAAGCAGCCAACCAAGCGTTCACCCAAACATGTTGATGCTGTAGCCGAGAATGTGCGTGAGTCGCCGGGAACATCAACTCGTCATCGTGCAAGAATTGAAAATTTCACGCACAACATTGCGACGAATTCGGCATAAACACCTATAAACCGCATAAAGACTTTATACCACCGTATAAAGTTCAATTGGTTCAGGAATTGAAGCAAGAGACCACCCATTGCGTTTTCGGTTCGCTGAGTGGGTTTGCGATCGACTTGAAGAAGATGTCGATTTTGGCAAAAAAATATCTTTTCGGATGAGGTGCATTTCCATCTTGGCGACTATGTAGACAAGCAGAATTGTCGCATTTGGGGCACGGAGAACCCGCACGTGATCGTAGAGAAGCCGATGTGGTGGCATCATTGGGCCATTTTTGAAAATGAACAAGGAGCCGCCGTTACTGTCAATGGTGAGCGCTACCGCGCCATGATAAAAGATTTTTGTTCCCGGCACTTGAAGAGGAGGACATAGGCAACATTTGGTTTCAACAAGACAGCGTTCCGTGCCACACAGGACACGTTTCAATTGACCTTTTGTGCACTGTCTTCGAAGATCGAATTATCAGCCAAAATGCTGATGTGATTTGGCTGCCTCGGAGCTGTGGTTTGACGCCGTTGGATTATTATCTTTGGGGTGCCGTCAAAGATAAGTGTTACGCCGGTAAACCAGCAACGATTGACGCTCTCAAGAACAATATTCGCATTGCCATTGAAGACTTAATACCGCATACCATCGAAAATGTGCTCAAAAATTGGACCGACCGTATGGGATACGTCAAGGCCAGCGGAGGCAGTCATATGAATGAAATAGTATTCCATAATTAATCGGCAGGATTGTTCTTTACAATGAAAAAATAAATTTGAAAAAATATTGAGAACTTTTTGTTTTATTGCATTTTTTTAAAAAAAAAAATTGTTGGCCCACCCTACAATATGCGAGCCAATCTCTGTGATTTTTGTAATTTACCATAAGCTACAACGACTTCCTTACATATAAAAATCGCGAAAAGCGTAAATGTTCACAAATTATATATGAGAGCCCTACGGCTAATTTCGAAATGGCCTTAGATGATTTTAATTCCACTTTGTAGGCTCTTTCAAACCTATAAAGCTTCTATGCGAGCCATTCTCTGAGATTTTTGTAATTTACCATAAGCTACAACGACATCCTTCCATATAAAAATCGCGAAAAGCGTAAATTTTCAAAAATTATATACGAAAGCCCTACGGCTAATTTCGAAATGGCATTAGGTGATGTTAATTCCACAATGTATGCCTTTTCAAACCTATATAGCCACTATGCGAGCCACTCTCTGAGATTTTTGTAATATTCAACGACATCCTTCCATATAAAAATCGCGAAAAGCGTAAATGTTCAAAAATTATTATTTTACAAATATTTTTTTATTTACACCTTTTTGAAATGCACACTTGTCCAAATATCTGTCTAAATCCATATTTTGTCTAAAACATTATTTTTGGACACTCGCGTACATTTCTGTCCAAATTATAAAAGTGCCAAAAATTTCACTCCGGTTAAAATATCCACACTTTTCGAGACATCTCTAGAATTATGTGTTAAAGGCCATCAAACACCAACGCAATTCAACGTATACTTTCTGATATTCTCAACTATTGTAAAATTGATCGCATATTCCCCGAGGTTCGCATCGGTATGCCGCATATCACAAATAAATCATTAAATCAGGCCTAAAATGTCAGAATACTCATATTTTTCTAGACATCTCTAGAATTATGTGTTAATGGCCATCAAACACCCCACGAGTCAACGTACACTTTCCGATAATCTCAACTATTGTAAAATAGATAGCAAATTCCCCGCGAGTCATATCGATATGCCACATATCACAAATAAATCATGAAATCAAACCTAAAATGCCAGAATACTCGTATTTTTCTAGACACCTCTAGAATTATGTGTTAATGGCCATCAAACAATCCACGTTTTTGATCGTAAACTTTTTTTACTTATAGCTTTTTTGGGCCTAATTTTTAATTTTATATAAGTATAGTAATGTGAGTAATATTTTAAAATCCTAATTTCAAAACCATAAAGATTCGTTTCATTATTTTCGACATTTTTTAAATTCTTTACGAATTAATTCACATAGATTTAAATTGGAAAATAAATTAATAAAATGGCACACTAAATTATTTAGTTAAAGTTACTTTAGGCCTATCTTTTGTTTTTAGGTTTAAAAAGTTTGATATAAATTTAAAAAATTATAATTTCAATCCTGCCACAATTTGTCTGTGTACGACTACATTTTTTGTTACATTGTGTAACCACATTTTCATTTTCTGCTAATTTGTGTAGCTACACTTTTGATAAATGTTAAATATTTCACTCCGGTGGGGGTGAGCACGTAGTGCTCACTAGCTTTACGGAATACAAAGTGCCGTTCAGCTAGTAATTAAAAAACTGATGCCTTCTTTCTTCATTTGAAAAACGGCCGCTGAAGTTTTATTTTTCAATTTTCTCGATATTCAAAATTGTTTTAAACCTTTCTATTTTTGCTCATTTAATTTTATAATTGATGCTCAACAATTCCCGATTGGTATTGTAGAGAAAATACTACCTATCGGAATAATATAAAGCTGTGATTACATGTAAAAATGATTACTAGCGCTCACGAAACGACTAAAAATGGTACAGCGGCAAATTATAAAAGTGGTGATTCCATACAAAAAAAAATTCTAAAATTATAGGAGTCCAATCGTAATTGTGTAGTAAAAATGTTTGTTTTATTACAAAATACCTACGCATTTTTCGAGCCGAGGTGTTTTCGACCAATAGTATCTTCCTGTCTGAAATATGATTACGGTTCGCTTTTGAGGCCAGTACATATTCATAGAATTTTCGAAAACGACATTTTCTGGCTCAGGAGAAACGAGCATAGTTTTTTCGTTTTTTATGTAATATGTAATAAAGCACAAACAATTTACAGTACAATAAGCATACATATAAATTATTGAAAAACATGTAGGAGTAGCTATTTTGGGAGAGTATCACTGATATTTCGATGGTAGATTCTGTTTGTTTTTCGTACCATTTTAGTATAATGAACGTAATCGTTAATTCCACAATCTAATCGATTGCGGTGTATTACGGTTCGATGTGACTATCGCGTTTCCTAATTCCAATTCACAACCAACACGCTACTCATTTTCTTTATAGAGTTCAGGACATTCTGTATCATTAGTAGCACAGTATCGCCCTGAAGACTACAACCGTTTTGAAGCTCGAATTCACGAATTAAAACAACAGGCAGCAGTGAATTCAGGTAGTACTGGTACTCTACTAAGAACATCACAAAAAAAATCGCTCTATGTTAGGTAGTACAAGTTATTTTAATCAAAACATTGTTAGAATATTAAACTTATGTTTCTATATTTTTGTAGAGCATTATTTGATTACGATCCGAATCGTGACGATGGATTACCGTCACGCGGTCTTCCATTTAAACATGGAGACGTGTTACATGTCATTAATGCATCTGATGATGAATGGTGGCAGGCAAGACGAGTCGTCGGCGATGGTGAAGAAGAAGGGATGGGTATTGTGCCATCGAAACGAAGATGGGAACGCAAAATGCGAGCCAGAGATCGTAGTGTAAAATTCCAAGGTCATGCGAATAGTAATACTGTAGATAAGGTAAATCAAAAATGATTAAAAAATTGTATATAGCTAATACTTTTTAATTTCAGCAGCAATCAACTTTGGAGCGTAAAAAAAAGAACTATACATTCTCTAGAAAATTCCCATTCATGAAGAGTAAAGACGATAAAAATGAAGATGGCTCAGACCAAGAACGTAAGTATTTATACTAAATTTACCAATATTATCACCCAACTCCCACAGTCGTGTCACGTCATTTTACAAAACTAATCTCGTCATTTAATTTGATTATTCTACTTACGTGGACAAAATAATTTATTCGCGGTAATGGGATAGAAAGAAACGTATACATTTTGTTCGTTATTATCTTCTCGAGCATCAACACATCTATGACTTCTTTAAATTTTCGTTTGTTTACTGCCGCTTGAGGCGCCTGTTTGTGTTGGTTTCATATTTAGAATAGGTAGTTACTATTGAGTGTGACATATTATCTGTACTATGGATGTTCTAGGAACTATGATTCTACAAAATCACATTTTATTATGGGACATTACAATTTTCTTCTTATGCATCTGTGCATTTTCCTGTTTGTACTGTTCATCTGTTATCAATCACATGTTCTTTTGCGCTTGATATGTTCTCTTAAATGAGATAAACGTTTAGGGTAGTATATTCTCGTGCTATTGCTAGACTTGAAATTGATGAAGTAACGACTTAATCGACAATTAAAATTGTTCCCTAAAATACTGTTGCCAGCTCCAGTAGAAGCCACGACTTAAAATTTCACGCGTGCCTGGATCACGCTTGGTACGCTACGGTATGGTGTCTTGTTTTGATTTTAGGTCATAAAGAAGAAAACAAAAGTGACAATTCTCTTAACATTACGGTGTAACCATTCTTGACACTGCCTTTTGACGTACGAATTTTCACATTTTGCATGATCACCTTCATGCAAAATATTAAAAACCGTTGTTTCGTTTATCTTAAACATTTGTCATTTATTTTAGTTTTATGCGACCATTTGTGTGATGTGTCTCCAATTATTGCGGTATCTATGTATAATGAATTAAATAATTGTTATTACAAATTTATATAAAAAGAGAAGAAAGATTATTGAACATTATATTAAATCAGTGAACCAATGAAACCAAAGTTTTTAATATTGAAGGCAATTTCATCATAATTACTAACCAAGCTATAACTAATTGCAGCGATCTTTGCCATTTGTTGCAAACTATCACCTCTGGGTGAAATCATAGAGTTTCGAACACTTTTGAAATTACCAGAGATCAAAATTTTCGTTATTTTTCTTATTTTTCGGGCACGCACCAAATATTTTAATTTTCTTATTTCGTGTTCATTAAAAACTAAACATAAGCCGTGTTTTATTGTCGAGCACTATCCGGCGCCGAAGGGAAATTTCTACTGAAACTGCAGCTATTATTCACTGGTGTCGCTTTTATACACATTTTTTTCCACTGATGATAATCAACAGGTCGAAATATTTGAAATTAATTTATTAATAAAATTACAAATTTCTCTATAAAAAGCTAGCTTGATTCATCATAAGATTAATAAAAAGACAAATTACGGAAATTATATTATATATTAACTACACTTTTTACAATTTCGGATGCTTTTCTCGAAATCATAAAACAATAAAAAAATTGACATTATGTCAAAATTTGTAAACGAGAATGGTTTGCTTTGGTTTAAGGGTTGTACAAAACAAAGGAAATTTAAAATTTCCCTTTGAAATGGATAGCGCTCCCGATAAATAGGTAGAGCAAGCTATTTTTTTTATCGATTATTAACTAAAAAGTTAAAGGAAAAATCTTAGTCTAGAATTAAATGAATTAATTATATGCAAAAAAGCGCGCTTAATATAAGTTTTAATATAAGTCCGTACTACAGGAAACAAAAAAAAATATTAATATTCTTTCGTTACGAAACGGCAGCGAAAAACATCGTTTTCTTCTCAAGTCCAAATACGGTTTTTTTTCGTTTTCCAGTTTTGTTCTTATGTGCAAGTAAGGTTTTTTTCGTTTTTCAGATTTCTCTATACGAAATTTTATGTATATATTTCCAAACGAATAATCGTCACATATTTATTAATGAGCGATGTTTTTTTCTGTCAAATAGAACACAATTTTTGATGTACATCAATTTTTTTGCTGTTTTTTGAGATTTAGAATATCACATTTAAAATTCATTTCAGTGATACATTTTGTTTGCATTGAAAAATAAAAATATTTTTGGTCAAAATACACTTAGCCAAAACTTCGATGGATTTATTATTTATTTTCTATTAATGTAGGTTTGTATATGCAATTAGAAATTAATATATACTATATAGAGAAATATTTTATAACTTTTGATTAAAGGGTGGTGGAGGTTTCTATCTAGATGAATATTATCAAGTTTAAAGCTCAGATTTGATATACCAATTATTAAACGTTATTTCACCATAACACCAGCTAAATTTGAATTTCCTTGCGTTAATCTAAATTGGTGTCTTAATTAGATATCAAATTATATCTAGGATGAGCGAAAATTTTGAATTATATAATTTTTTTTAAGGCCTTATGGCCTTTGTAGTACGCTACAAAATGTATCAAATAGGTTAAAATTTCAATTTATTTATTGGGTTAATTGCCCACTTACAGTTATGTGAGAATGTTATTTTGTAGCAAATGTTTAAGAACAGTAGCAAAAAACCTAGAAATATATGTTCAAAGAACACGATTTGACGATTAAATTTAAAATCTTGCAAGTGAGAATTATCCATTAAGATAGATTATTAATTTGAAATGAAATACAGTTAATGTTTTAAAAGAGGGAATTTCGTTTTATCCTTAATGGTGCGTTTAAAAATAGTGAACAGGCCAGCCCGTTTTCCAAGGTCTAGCAACATGCAGATGGTGGTATATATTTGAGTGAGAGTTGCATATAATTACAAACTTAATTCTACTGAAAATATTGTTTTATAGAAGCATCATTTATTATAAATTTTGCTAGCATTAATATGTTTTCATTATTTCAGAGTTTTTGTGACAACTTTAATATAAATCCTTATCATGCAAGATTTTTCGGATAAGTACTGTAAAGAATTATCTTGTACCTCTTTGTTATAGTAAAGTGATTGATTTATGACACTTTAGGTTACAGAATATTGTTGTCTAATTCAGCCTCAGCTTGAACTAAAATAATAATTTTCCTCTATGTATGTTCCGAGCTTTCCACTGGTGGGGGCTAATAGAGGAATATTGAAATAAAAGCATACAAATTTGATATTTTGATATCAATTTCAATATTTTATAAAACCCAAAAATGCAGAATTGTGTGTAAAAAATTAATTATTATAGCTATTATTATAGCTTGTTTGGTTGTCGTTTGCTTGATTCCCCCTTTCCCTTGTCTATCTGGTTTGCGTCTGACTGGGTCTTTGATGTTAGACGTTCTTAGTTTTGCACCTGGAGTTTCATTTGCGTTGATCATTTGTGAATGAAATTAATGGTCTTCTTCGGTTAGTAGCTTGCACAGTTTAGTTATAAGTCGTTTATAGATTTTCTCGTTGCACTTTATGGACGCAATACGAACCAAGCCATCTGAGCCAGTATGCACCTCCTATACTCGTACTCTCCCCATTTTCCAACGCGCTGGTGGCAGTGCTTCTTCATTAGAACGACATCCCCTACAACCAAATTTGGTTGACGTTTCCTCCATTTAGTACGTTGTTGTAGCTGCTACAGGTAGTCTCTAGACCATCTTTTCCAAAAGTCATCTACAATCTTTTGTACTAAATGCCAACGTGTTCTTAGCGTGCAAGTATCATCATTACTTTCTGAAACTAGTTTTATTGGTCCGCCTATTAGAAAATGCGCAGGTGTTAAAAGTTCTAAGTTTTGCGGATGCTCGTCGGGTAGTCAATGGTCATAAGTTTAAGCATGTCTCTATTTGAGCCGTTAATGTTGTTGCTTCTTCAAATGTCAATGCGGTCTCGCCTATGACTTTCTTCATGTGAGTCTTTACTGACTTTACCCCTGCCTCCCATATTCCAGCAACGTGTGGTGCAGCAGGTGGTATAAAGTGCCAGGTGGTTTCATCTTGTTGAAATAATAATTTAATCCGCTGAATACTTATACATGTATGGCCTTTGTGGTCAAGCACACAAATACCGCAATGTATCCTTTGTACATGGTTTGACCTCTTCCTATCTTCTTCTTTAGATGAATCGGCCCGGCATAACCAATATCCACCTTGCTGAACGGCCGTGATGGAGTTACTCTGCAGGCCGGTAGATCACCCATTAGTTGGTTGAGAGTTGCTTGTTTAAATCTGACGCATGTAACACATTTCTGTATAATGTGACGTGTCAGATTTCTATAATTAATTATCCAAAATTTATTGCGAACATTTGCCAATGTATTGTTGTATGCCCCATGAAGTGTTGTAGTCGTATGCGCATCTTCAATTATTCGCTTGCTGATTGAGCTTTCCTTTTGTAAGATAATGGGTTGCTTTTGATTCATTGCTAGTTGCGAATTGTTGTAAACGTCCGTGCAATTGTAATATACCATCCTTGCTGATGACTGTGTTTAAACCAGATAGTTTTGATTTTTTATTCAATAAAATCCCACTCATCAATGCCTGAAGTTCTTTACGGAAGTATCGATGCCTAATTATTTGGACTTCCGCGAGTTTCAGTTCTGATACTGTCACTTCTTTCGACTGTTGCCTTTGTCTATGAACATGCACGTTTATGAACCTTTGGCAGTACACTCAATTTATGAATGAATGTTTGAAATTTTATCAATTAATTCATGTAGCGTGTTTGCTTTGGATTCAGCGGTTATTGTGAGACAAGTGATACTTCTGCGCTGTCCTGCTTGTGTTTGCGAACCCTTGTATGAGGGTGTTGTGGCCATGTGTCCGAATTTCCCTGCAAAAATGTTGGCCCCGTCAACCAGATCGAGCCTTGTGCGGTGATTGTAGACGCTGCTTGTTGCTAAATCAGCTGGGTTCATCATTATGTCATTCAATGATAGTCCTGAAGTGGTTTTGCTCGATGCATCGAATACTACTCTTAGCTTTGTGGTAGTACTTTCGTGGTTGATGACTCCATGGTGTTGTATATAGTATACTGGACTGTCACATGGACCATCTTTCACCAATTGCATATGTCCTTGCGCTAGATAGTCTTCCATAAATTCGTGATATAGTTTAGCGAATAGTTTATCTTTCAGACATTTTCTTTCGATTTGCAGTAATCGTGTTACTGCCTGTTTTCTGGATTCTCCTACCATATGGTTCTATTTTGAACGATTAATGTGCCATGTATTTCCAATCTGATAGTCGCGTTGTCGTTTCTGTATATAATTTTTCTACGATTGCTTCCTCATGGGTATGCGTTTTTTCTTGCGGAATGGCATCATTCACTAATAAATCTAGTTGTTGCTTAATTGTTTTGGTGGTGACCATTGACAACATTTTATCTTCCTGGTTATAGCCTGTGTTGCCCATTACATGATCCAACCAAGTTCGGTTTCTTGGGCAACTGGGTCTTCTGGGTGTCCTCTAATGATGTTACTGTTTACAATCAGAGGATACTAGTTAACTCCGATTATTACATCGATGCTATTGGACTTGTTGTATTGTGAATCTGCAAGTTGTAAATGCTGCAATGTATCAAAGTCGATATCTGGAATATTGTCAGTTAATTTTTTAAACACCATTGCTTCAAACTTAATTCCAAAGGAATTCTGAAGCCTTGAAGATAAAGTTAGTTCGACTTTGTGACTGCACACTCCGGCTTCCTTTCCTCCCATTCCTGATATTCTATTATTGACTTGTTTCTGCTTCGCCTTATGAAGATTTGCTGCGTTTCTGGGGATGAATGACGCTTGAGAGTCTGGATCAATTAATGCTCTGAGGAGCATGTATTTTCCCTCGCTTGTTGTTAATGCGATTAGAGCTGTAGGTAATATCGCAAGACCTAATTGTGTTGTTAAATAAGTTTCAGATATCCGTTGCATATCTGCGTTGGAATCGGTGTGCAGACCTGTGTTATGCTTTCCATTTCATATGTTACATTTATTCTTCTGCTTGCATACATATGTCTCATGTTCTGCAGATAAACAGTTTCTGCATAACTTATGAAGCATTGCAATTTGTGATCTTTAACTGGAATTTAATTTCCTAAATCCTCCACATTCATTAATTTTATATCCCCCTTGGCAGTATACACAGATATTTGTTGTTGTTAAGAAGGTCCGTTTAACTATTTGACCTTTTCACTCGTGAGGCGGTTGTTGGTAGAACTATTGGCTTTTGATTGGTCTCTAATGATTTGAACCTTCCTTCCAAAATTTTTAAAAATTCCGTTGTATGGAATTCCCTTGGATTTTCCAAGGAGATCTCATAGAGTCGCCTTGACTTATTATCTAGTTTTTTGAGTTAAGGTGAAGATTATTATTGAGTTCCACGATTCAATGTTTACCCTTGCATTACGTATTCCATACAAACATTCAACTGTTGTATTGTGCAGATTTCTCAGTGCCGCTGCAGACTCGATGTTTTATAGTTACTTGACTGAACAACGTATTTAAATATGTTGAAATCAGTAATCTTCTGTTATGTCTGCTATTCAAAATTTCCCAGGCGGCTTTGTAATTTTCTTCTGTTGGTTGGAGGTGGTTGATTAATTTGGCCGCAGGACCCTTTAAATTGTTAATTTTATGGGTATCACTGATTTGTCTATTCTCATGGATGAGTTTGATGAATGTGTCACGAAATCTAGTCCACTTCTGGTAATCCCTAGCAAATATTGGGATTTGAATTCGTGATAGCCGAATATCCGTTGGTTGGTTTGTTGGTGTAAGTTTTCGGCTCCTTCTATGCTCGTTATTATTTGAAGGATTACTGTTTGATACTTGTTAAAGGTTTGTCGTTTTATTAATTGATGCAACTCTGGATTCATTATTTCCAACCCTGCCTCTTTGTTGTTAGAATTAGTGTCGGATATCGTCTGAGTGTTCTCAATGTTTATTGGTTTTGAAGATGATGGCTTTGGTTGGTTTATACTGCGATGATCTGGGACCGGTGTAAGTGGTTCTTAGTTTTTTCTGATTTATAACTTAAAATAAAGATAATTTTGCCATAAATCATTTTCTTCTTGACATAATTTACATTTTATTTTATAAAAACAATTGGTAAACTACCGATCGTAAGAAATTCCTTTCTGTAATTTTGTATACGTGTTTTGGCAGCTTTTCACAAGACACTTCATTTTAATTAAACAATTTCTATTTTTATTACGAAATGATATACTACTACACAATCTACTAACCATTTTATAATATTTTAATTGTTTTAATTAATAATTTCAATAATTTTTAAAACACAAAGTTTTGCTGTCAATTTGAACGACAACAAAAACTGGTTTGGTAGGTTTTTCTTTGCGACATGAGACCGCCATATGCATTTTTTATATAATCATCTGTTCTGACTTGTGACACATGAAGTAGAAAATTTTATATTATTTTACATTCTTTGTGTTTACACTGTTTTATTTTGAAGGAAATTTTACAACAAACAAATTTCCCTCTGCCTACACTGTAAAAATTAAATTTTGTGGCACGTTCGTTTTCAGGAATACCAATTTATTTTCGTATCGTATTGAACTTTCGTATCGTAAGAAGATACGTATCGTATTCAGGAATAGGGCCGCTGAGTTGACATTTTGCAGTTCTCTTATTTTGTCATCTGTTTCTTGAAATTTTGTATAAAGCTCTTTTAATTGTTGTATTCGGTTGACGCTTAGATTATACTATAGATATCATACCAATAGAAATTTCAACACAAAATACAAACCAAAATTAAAGTAGTAAAAATGTATGGGTAAGCGAGACATACATATGCATAAAATAGAGAAACACAGCTGAGATCAAAAATGGAAAATTTTCGTCATTTTAAAGTGTTTTTTTGTGCGACATCGACGTGAATGAAAACTATTTAGTTTTAAAAATATAAGTGAATAATTAAAGGCTCTATCATATTGCAATGACAACACATAGTTATAAAAAAAGGGAAATTTATTTTCGCAAGTAAATTTTGTATAGTGTTTACAAACACTATCACACTATCACTAAAGTTTTCTGATTAACCTTTAAATTGATTTTAATAATATTAGACAAATTTGCAGTATATATATGCATAATTAAATATGTTCCGCGATGAGGTCGGCGATTGATCGTCGTATAGGAAAGACGTGTTTTTGTCTCTCCTTTAATAAATTAATATTTTAATTCAAATCAGTTTAAATTAACGAATAAGTTAAAAATATACTTACGAGTATATGTGTTGATAAATAAATAATAATGTCATAACTTGTGCGAATTTAATTAGTGAAGTAAAAAGTTATACATATTGTATACTTACAATAGTGTAGAATATGTACATAACAACTTTTGTTTATATGTATGTATTTTGATACCGTTGCTTGAATGCATCATATGCATTGCATGCAAACCTTCATTGTGTAGAACTTTTTTGATTCCAAAGGATGCATAAGATAAGTGTATTTTTCATTCTTTCATTGTTTTAATACATATTTGAATACATATTAACACATATTTGTTCCAATTTTAAGTATATAAACATATTTTATAGTAGATCGTATAGTGGGTTATTCGAGTATTGCTACGCGAGAAAGGGGTTTTCATTTATGTTGTTCTGTTTAGTACACTCGCTAACAATTTCTGTTGTTGTTTTGCTATGGAGAGTATGCATGTTTGGTGATCGACGATTATTTTTCGTTTTGTCTGATTTTCGTAATTTTGCAACCTATCTTTTGTTTTATGTACATAAATATTTACTCGAACATAATTTCTATTGTAAAAAGATTTTTCAATTTGTGTGTATGATGAGGGCCTTACTTGAATATTTAAGTAGATTTTGTGAGCGCACAAGAATGAATATATATTAAACGAAGAACCTGTGCCTATATATGTGTTTTCGACTGTCTCGCAATGTATGGATTTTGTATATACATTTATATAAGCGTAGACACTGAAACGGGTTATAACTTTAGCTACCGCTAAAGTCGACCCAGTTTCTCAGATTTGCCACTATCTGTTCAGTACTCCACGCGGCATTGATTCCCGCAGCTCAGTCAGGTAGAGAGATCGGTCTGGGTTTAGGGGTACCGCTGGTTGTGGCCTAGATTACCGCATTCAATCAAGATGACAAAAAGGAGACTGGGGAAGGTAGGAATTGGAGTTTCGGACTCCGAAGTAGTCGGTTAGCTTATCAGCCCATCGCTTGGGCAGAACTGACCGCGGTTGTATTCCGTAAAATGTTTATCTAAACATTTTACGCTACTTGACTTAACCTAACTAAAACTATTTGGCCCATAGACCCTATTGGGGGGAGGAGCGGTATGTTAGTAAAATTGATAGTGGTATGCTATCGAGGTCCGTGAAAAGAAAAGAGCCGCTTAGCGTCAACAATTTGTTTTTCACAGGCTGTCGGCAGCAACCCACTATCGTTATTTAGTTTGTTAGTTAAACCACTTTACTTACCAAACTAAAAAACAAATCTGCCCGCAAAAACACCAAAAATAAAAATTCAAAAAAAACAAGAACACCAAACACGGTTTATTAAGTTTAACTCATACTATTTTATTGTCTTCAACCTCACTAAAACACAAAAATAAAATTTTTCTCAAACAAAAAAAAACACAATTCTCGACACCACACACACGTTGGTCTATTCAAAAATTAACTGTCTCAAACAAGAAAAATATTGTACGCTTTTTGAGTTTCGTAGGAAACTTTTTGCGATCTCATCACAAAAATTCCTACGAAAATTGTACACCAACGTAACATCGATTTTGCTGAATCGATCCACGCGAAAATTTTTTTTTCTTTAATACTTCCGTTGAGGAAGTTCGAACAACAACAACCACAATGCTTTTCAATATTTGCATCGGTTATTGTATTTTACCTAATAAATAAAACAAGTACATTTGTTATGTACATAGGTAACGTAATCGTATTACGTTCATGTACATATTTGCGTTTACTTAATTGTGACACATATGAAAAATTCTAAGGTGAATGAATCATATGATACCACTATAAATAAACACAAAAGAGAAATGTAGAAAGCCGGCATGACGAGTATATGAATGGGATGTAGTTGAAGATATTATCTTCGAGGTCATGCCGATGAGGAAGTAGATTTTGTTGGGATGGGTTGATAACGGAATTAGGTTTAATTCCGTTACAGCGTGGGGGAAACCCAATCCCTGAGATGACAAGAGATCTCATGCTCTATTCGGAACGGACTTGGTAGAGAGTTTCAGTCTTTGAACAGCCCAAAGTGGCGGACGCCCCACACCCTGAGAAAATCTCAGCCGGGCAACTTAATTCTAGTATCCTTAACATTTAACATGCATCTTTTTTTATTTTTTATTTTTTTATTTTATTTATTTCCCAAAGCTAGCATCTGTCCTACTACCCTATTGATCATACCCCATCCCAACCCTTAGTTCTAAAATATTGGTAGATGGTGGGGTGCTCAGCAGCTGGATCTCCTGCGGCGCTTGGTCTTATCCCTGGATGGGCCCTGACTGGTTTCTTGTGCCGGCATTCTCCTGGCTTATATGGTTCGCCAGGTCGCGTGTCGTTTCCACCATAGTATAATTGCCA
Organism: Nephrotoma guestfalica; assembly: GCA_963691935.1. Taxonomy (NCBI): domain Eukaryota; kingdom Metazoa; phylum Arthropoda; class Insecta; order Diptera; family Tipulidae; genus Nephrotoma; species Nephrotoma guestfalica. The sequence goes on from OY829913.1 coordinate 157,849,953, forward strand.
AGATGACTGCTAAGAAGGTTACCGGCGTGGTGTATGCTTAATGGTGGTTGCAACCGCTCCTTTTGTAGGTCACCGATGGTTTGGTGTAACCGGTTAGCGCTGTGTCTATGTCTTCCGAGCTGATGGCGGTCCCGCGTGAGTGTACCACTGTTGACAGGTTGAACACTGGCATGAATGACATTTGCTTTTTGGTGGTATACATCCTAGGACTTTCAATTTGCACTAAACGTCCGCTCAAAATACAGCCTGGTGTTAATGTCAGGATTCCGCTGCCCTTCAGCATGATCGGCCAAGTTTGGTCCCCGCAATGTAGGTTGAACACGGATTCCTCATCCATTACAATGATCCATTGGTTTTTGGCAACCACGGTTTGGTTCACGTTATCGAGTGTGATCTTACTCGTGATCGGGCTCTCCTTTCTGTTTTTCTGCTCCCTCAACCGCTTCCTTCGCTTTCTTCTCCAGACACTCAGTTGCAACCTGCAAATGTTTAGCTTCTCTTTTGATTTTGCCGCATCTGCTGGTGTTATACAACATCCTGCGATGCGGCTCTCTTCCCGCAGTTTCTCCTTAAGCTTGGCCTTTTGGCCGCCCCGCCTCGGAGTCACCGCATCCTCACGCTCACACCGTGGCAGGATTGTTAATGGTCTCCTGCCCCAGTATTCTGCTCGACTGATGGGCTTCTTAATCTTTTCCGTGGACCTTTCCCACTCTTCTTCCCTTACTGTTGCTACTTCTTCCTTCCCTGGCTCCTCTGCCATCTTTATGGAATCCCTGGGAAAAGAAGAGACCGTTCTTAGCAACAGCTGACTTACCAGTTCGAAATGGGTTCTGGAGCTATTCTCAGTCCGTCTAGGTTTCTGTGCTACCTCTAATGTCCTTAGCGTGGAATATGCCCAACCGTTTTCCCTTCTCGTCAGCTAACTCGTAGGCAACGTGGCCTACGCGCTGGAGAACTTTAACCGGGACAAATTTATTATCCAGCTTTACCGAGTAATGCTGAGCGGCATTACTTTGGGCAAAGTTACGCACCAAGACTTCTTGTCCCACACTCAATGCACGATCTGCTGATCGCAAGTTGTACTGGTGTGTTGCTTTCTCGTGGGCTTGTCGGAGGTGTGCTAGAACTAACTCCCTAGCCAATTCCAGTCGATCATTTTTAGCCTCTACCGTGAAGGTATCTAAACTTTGATCGCCTGGAACTTAGACGCAATAATTCATACTGTGTACCGTGGTTAACCGTATGCTGACCGAATACTAAGTAGGATGGTGCGTAATCCGTGGAGGCATGTGCTGTATTTCTCAAAGCACTCGCAATCGCACTCAGATGCTCATCCCACGTACGCTGGTCTCCCTTTATATAAGCCCGGATTGCCGCTAGCACCGACCTATTTACACGCTCAGATGCATTGGCTTGTGGGTAGTACACTGGAGTGAAAACGTGTTTAACTCTCAGTTTGACTACACAGTTCTCGAATAAACTTGAGCTGAACTGCTTGCCATTGTCTGTGTGAATCACTTCAGGCACTGAAAACACTGGGAACACCTCATTTTCCAGGTACTCCACGACCTTTCTGGCCTTGGCATCGCGTAGTGGCTTTAGCAAAACGAACTTAGAATATTGGTCCAGTATGATGAGGATGTAAGTGTTGCCGCTTTTAGACCTGGGATATGGTCCTAGGAAATCCAGGTACAACTTCTGGAAAGGCCTAACGTGTTCCACATACTCCTCCATTTTTGTTCTTAGGAGGGTGTTGGTGGCTTTAGTCAGCTTACACGTTTGGCACTGGCGCACGTAACCCTTTGCATCTTTGACCAGTGATGGCCAATAGTAGTAACGTCGAATGAATTCAATCATTTTTCCTGTGCCCATGTGTGCTGCCATTGGTGGTTCGTGGGCTTGGATTAAAATGCTACTGGTTAGGCTACCAGGGACCCATAGTTTCCAACTGGGGATGTCGGTCTTGGTATTCGGATCTTTTGGTGGTCTGTGAATGAGTATCTTCCCCTCAACAACTTTGATGTTATACTATATGGGCTTCATGTTGAGCAGGGTTTTCGCCAGGTCCTGATAGTCTGGACTGGTAAAGTCAGGAGCTTGTAGATCTAAGTGAATAAGATTCCCAACTAGGCTTAAAGTAGCTACCTCATCTGAATGTATTCGAGATAGCGCGTCAGGAACCACATTTCGTGCCCCCTTGCGATACTCTATGCGGAACTTGTACCCTTGGAGTTTCAAACTCCATCTTGCTAGACGACCTGAGAGTTCAGATTGGTTCATTAACCACTGGAGGCTGGCATGGTCTGTTATTAATACAAACTCGTATCCCTTTACATAAGCTCGGAATTTTTTGGTACTGAGAACTGCCGCTAGGCATTCAAGCTCGGTGACACTATAGTTTTTCTGTGCACCATTCAGTTTATGCGAAAAGAAAGAGATTGGATGCTCTTAACCTTCATCATCTTTCTGGAAAATAACACCGCCCACCCCTGTTTTTGATGCGTCTACCTGGATATAGAACGTACGCGCATAGTCCGGGTGCTCTAATATCGGCGCCTCTGATAAGCATGATTTTAAATGCTCGAATGATTGTTGGGCTTGCTCATTCCACTTGATACTTCCTTGTGAGATTTTAAAAGATCAGTGATCGGTGAGGCGATTGAAGAATAATTCGGAATGAATTTCCGATACCAACCACTCATTCCGAGGAACTGTCTGATGTGTTTGACTGTCTTTGGAATTGGGAAGTTTCGGATAGCCTTAACCTTTTCTGGATCCACCTTAATGCTCCCATCCTCAATAACATGCCCGAGATATTTAAGCCGTTTTAGAAAAAATTTGGATTTCTCCACATTGATGGTGAGACCAGCTTCACTCAACTGCGTGGCTACCAGCTCTAATAGACGGATATGTTCTTCGAATGTTGAGGAAGTGACTAGTAGATCATCTAGGTAGACAAATACTCGGTCATGTAGTTCGTGTGGAATCACTTTGTGCATGAGCCTACACATCGTTTCGGCTGCATTGCACAGACCGCAAGGCATTATAGTGAATTGGTAGAGTGGTCTATCGGGAACAGTAAATGCAGTCTTTGCTCTGGCTGATGGATTTAATGGGATCTGCCAAAAGACATCCTCAAGGTCGATACTGGAAATGTACTTAGTGTTATCTAGACGACTGAGGAGCCCATCGATTATGGGTAATGGATATGCATCCTTTACTGTTACCGCATTTAACTTCCTAGCGTCTAGGCATAGCCTTGATTTCCCATTACTTTTACGCACTATCGCCATTGGCGAGCTCCACGGGCTGCAAGACTCTTTTATTACGCTTAGCTTTAGCATCCGCTCTATCTCTGAATCTAAATCTTTCTGTACTGCCGGTGATATCGCATAATATCGTTGTTTTATGGGCCTGGCATCACCCGTATCGATATCATGCTCCAGCAAATGGGTACGCCCTAAACCAAACTGTTCCGACGAAGGAAACTTGCTCTTTATCTTGTCTAGTATGCCCTGTTGTTCCTCAGACAATATGTGATGGCTGTTAGCCGAGTTTTCACTTGCTGACGTGGGGTCAGGGGAATTTTGAGGTGAGCTCTCTGCACTTAATTCTGATACAGAAATTTGAAGGTTGAATACCTGCCAAAAGTCGGTTCCTAAATATAGCTGTTGTGACAGCGACGGGGCAATGTACAGGCATACCGTTCAGGATAGGTTGTTAAAAATGACTGGTAGTCGTACGTAGCCTAGAATTTATTCAGCTTCGCCGCTAGCAGTGTACCTGAGACTTATATTGTTGGTATGTTAGCCCCTGGTCGTGTAGAAACTGTTCACTGCCTCTCCCCAGTACGCTAATATTGGCTCCTGAGTCGAGTAGTCCACGAAAGGCTTGTCCGTTTATTGTGGTATTGGCATATGGCCGACGGTCTGGCCCTGATTGGATAACTGTCGAAATAATATTTTTACGCCTCTTACGGCGCTCGTGGAAGTAGCTTATCATTCGAATCAACTGTCTGTTATCCGTTTGACAAGAGATTGAACGGGAAGACTTCTCGGAGATGGTTTTTATTGTCGGGGATGCCGTGCGTACAACTCCGGATCGGTGTTGCTTGCTGCCTCTTTCGTTGTGCCGTGGGGTTGGCGACTCGGTTCTCCTGGGCCGAGATGAGACTTCCGAGCGTACCTCACCTCGGACCTCCGGTTTTCCGTTGGATTACACCGGTTGCAATCTGGCTTGAGAGTGTTCTTAGCCCCACAATCGAAACAAAATATCCCAGTAATCCTTTTGCTACAATCCGTGAAGGAATGTGAATAATCTCCACAATTCCAGCAACTGAAATTTTTGTTACTAGAGATTGGACTAAAATCCCTTGCCCGATTCATTGGGGTTTGTTCAGACCGTTGTTTCAGTTTCTGATTGATAGCGCAGAGCTGCTGGTACTATCCAGCATCCTCTTCTTGAATAGCTGATTCCCACTCATTATCGTCCTCTTGGTATTTATCCAGCTCATTAACTCGAGGTGAACGTGAAGCAAATCTTACGCTTGGTCTTGGTACATTTCTTTCTGACCCTTGTGTTAGATTCCCAAACTGGTTGGTCGGATTTAATCCAGCTTCCGGGTTATACCCGAATCTTCTCCATATTGTTTCTAGTGAACTGCATCTGCGAATGAAGGCATGCAAGTTTGGGAAGTTCCATTCATCATGCAGAGCAATTTGTAAACCTGGTCTGATATTCCTTCTTAACACTGTATATACTGTGTCATCTGTTATTGGCTTATTTGACAGTAACGCAATTTTCTGAATTGCTTGGTAATACTCTTGGATGGTTTCGCTTGGGTAGCGCTGTTTCCGGTTGCTCAACATTCGCCTAACGTCATCATCCGTAGTACTTGGGGAGAAACGAACTATCATGGCTTGTTTCACCAGGTCCCAAGTCGCTTCTGGATTGCGATCAACCGTACTCCAGAACCACTCGAATGCCTCGTCCTCTAGACATAAGTCTAATACCTGTACTATGTGATCCGCCGGTATTGCCGATCTGGCCGCATGCCATTCTATTTGCGCCAAGAATCGTTGCACCGTTAACTCGCTACTCAAACCTTGGAATTTGACCTGCCAGGTATTTACTTCCTGTCGTATTTTTGAATTATTCCAGCTCGGTAATCTGGGAAGTTTTGTTGAATTATGAGGCATGCTACTACCTCTGCCTTCGCTTGACGTATTCTCATGGGAATCTTGTCTCCATCTGAACTGACCTAACCTATACTCTAAATCTTCCAGGGGATTCCAGAGGATCCTCGCCCATGTATGTCAAGACGGCAGCCGACATCTTGTCAGGCTGACGTGTATTACTAGGCCCTGCTTCGCCTTGGTTTATCTCCTCAGAAGCTTTACCATCTTGATCTGGTAACTTGATTACTAATTTTCCTAACTCCTCCTGGGCTTGCTCAAAAGTTAATTACGCCTTTTAACCTGCGCCACTACCTTTCCAAGTATAGATATAGCCTCTCTTAAAGCCTCAGATGTTTTCTCGAATTTAGGGGACTTGCTTGCTCGGTTTGCTCTGCCTTGAATGTGACCCAACTTAGCTGAGGTCTCAGGCAACCACTCAACAGCCGGTGTCTGATTGCCCAACTCCTGCACCACCACTTCGCGTAGCTGGGAAAGTCGTTTATATGCGGCTATATGCGGTTTACTAGGTGCAAGGTATGATTCCTCCCGCTCTTCCTCCATTTTGCGCACCAACTCTTTTAGCGTTTGTGTTACTCCCTGATTAGGTTTATCAACCAGGTTGTGCACCTCGAATTCGATGCACAATTCCTCATCAGATAATTTGTCAATGCCAAATTTCATTTTAGCCAGTTATTATTAATGTTTTACCATCTTAGAGGGGGAAAAAATTAAAAAAATCTATATACTCCTAACCTCAAACTAAAATTATATATACTATATATTGCCTATAAACAAAATAACTCTACTTCACAAATAACTTGATTCAAAAAAAAATTATATGATACAACCACAGTCAATTTCACCCTCGCTACGAGGTGACGGCTAATTCCTACTACTTGGGTCAAATGAGGATAGGAAAAAGGGAAAAGGAAAACCGAATTGGATGGGTAAACTATGAAATATTAACCCAACCCAGCAATGGCATTCGCAACTCCGTTATATCACGACAGTGAGACACTGCCCTGGTGAAAATATTTTCATACTTCGTAGAATTACCCAGTTACGTAAGACACTTCTCTTGCTCTCATAATTCACAGTCATCATTCAATTCTACCTTAGAAAACGACCTGACTGTGTGAGTGGCAGGCTGAACCGCTCACTTCGCTGGGAACAACAACTCGCCGGCTGTTGTTGCGAATTTCCATGATTTTACGATCGCAATTTATCCGATTTATGGCCAACTTGTATTCATGCACATTCACTTGCAGACACCTAAGTATGACCAATCGGATGAATTGTATCCTGGATGTACCTAACCTAACAATGGGAGGACTGGCGACCCCATCCCGAGGGATGATAATTAAAATTTTAAACCGAAGTAGAAAGTACGCGAAAACTTAAATATAAAATCATTTTTGGAAATTCCATTTAAGAGTTTTAGGTTGACAACCATTTAGCTTGCTAAATTTTACTCTGCTAGTCAGATTGTCTATAGGAGGATGCTTTTAGGGTAACCTCCACATGCTTAACCGGGATGTGGAATGATGTTTCAAATAACTGGAAATATGCAGTCCTTTATGTCCTCCAGCTCATACCTAACTAGCGGGAAAGGAATATGCACATTGTACCAGCGATTGAACACAACACTCGCCCTTGCCAGTGTGGCATGCGTAGACTGGAGTATTACACAAGGTGCCAAAAACCGTGTAAAAATAGTTTTTTAATCGGTGCATTAATGGAAATACCACAACTGCCACAATAAAAAAAGTTAATCCCTGATTTCCAAATACCACCACAAATACTAGCTCGCCCTCCGGAATGCGAGTTGGGACTTGCCACAAGCGAACTAAATATTTGGAGATCCGGTATTGAACACCAACACTATTTAAAACTTGCCCGTGTGTATACGACCCACCATAGCATGACCGCTGCAATAAACACACCACCACGTTTCTAAGTATTTATTTATTTATTGTTACATTCACATGATTAACCATCAACCGATATTTCACTTTAAATTATAAAACACTAACTTAATTGGCCGATTTCGGACCACTGCAAAGAAAACTGTACAGCAATAAGATTTGCTGATATAATATGAAATCCAAATTGAACTACGTAATTAAATTTAGATTTAAATTGGATTTCATCAAAACACAATGAAGATTTATAGAAGTTATAGCTGAAGCCGAACATTTGGGCGCCATTTGAAACGGGTTATAACTTTAGCTACCGCTAAAGTCAACCCAGTTTCTCAGATTTGCCACTATCTGTTCAGTACCCCACGCGGCATTGATTCCCGCAGCTCAGTCGGGTAGAGGGATCGGTGTGGGTTTAGGGATACCGCGGATTGTGGCCTAGATTACCGGATTAAATCAAGATGACAAAAAGGAGACTGGGGAAGGTAGGAATTGGAGTTTCGGACTCCGAAGTAGTCGGTTGGGCAGAACTGACCGCGGTTGTATTCCGTAAAATGTTTATCTAAACATTTTACGCTACTTGACCTAACCTAACTAAAACTATTTGGCCCATAGACCCTATTGGGGGGGGGGGGGGAGCGGTATGTTAGTAAAATTGATAGTGGTATGCTATCGAGGTCCGTGAAAAGAAAAGAGCCGCTTAGCGTCAACAATTTGTTTTTCACAGGCTGTCGGCAGCAACTCACTATCGTTATTTAGTTTGTTAGTTAAACCACTTTACTTACCAAACTAAAATAAAATCTGCCCGCAGAAAACTAAAACTAAAAATTAAAATTCACCAATTCATGCAAACACCCAAAATTAAAATTCAAAAAAAAACAAGAACACCAAACACGGTTTATTAAGTTTAACTCACACTATTTTATTGTCTTCAACCTCACTAAAACACAAAAATAAAACTTTTCTCAAACACAAAAAAACACAATTCTCGACCACACGTTGGTCTATTCAAAACCTGACGCTTTTTGAGTTTCGTAGGAAACTTTTTGCGATCTCATCACAAAAATTCCTACGAAAATTGTACTCCAACGTGACATCGATTTTGCTGAATCGATACACGCGAAAATATTTTTTTCTTTAATACTTCCGTTGAGGAAGTTCGAACAACAACAACCACAATGCTTTTCAATATTTGCATCGGTCATTGTATTTTACCTAATAAATAAAACAAGTACATTTGTTATGTACATAGGTAACGTAATCGTATTACGTTCATGTACATATTTGCGTTTACTTAATTGTGACACATATGAAAAATTCTAAGGTGAATGAATCATATGATACCACTATAAATAAACGCAAAAGAGAAATGTAGAAAGCCGGCATGACGAGTATATGAATGGGATGTAGTTGAAGATATTATCTTCGAGGTCATGCCGATGAGGAAGTAGATTTTGTTGGGATGGGTTGATAACGAAATTAGGTTTAATTCCGTTACAACACGGGAAATAGCTTTCACTGTGCGTTTATACTTGCGGAGATTGGTGCGGCGCTGGTATGTCGCACTCGCTCCGCAGGTATGAATATATACCTGCGGGAGCGAGTGTGATATGTTGGTGCCGCGCTAGTTTACGCGAGTATAAACGCACATTCATACGGGTGATATGAATTTTTTTTATGATTTTATTAGTTTGTTTTTTTTAAGGTGTGGTGAATGTAAACGATGTAAATCTATCTCGAATTACATTCTCTGAGCGTGAACTTTATTTATCTTCGATTTTGGATAATTGGTTTTTATTGTGGGGTAGTTTTCGTTTAGAAATTTACCATTTTCAGCGGTGATGCCTTTGATTTGGTGATCTCGTTTGAAGTGTGTAGAGCGTGGTTGTCATTTGCATGAAGTGTGGGAGTTTCGTTTGTTTTTCTTCCCGAGTTCATCCACTCTACGTGCATATACACAAATTTTGTTCTGTATATTGTACGGTGATCATCGAATTAGGGACGCATTATGACGTCAATGGTGAAGTTCTAAATGAGGATTGATTTGAAGGTGAAAGCAGTTTGTCGGGATTGAGGGTGGAAAGGCAGAGTTTTCGGGTGACTGGGGGTTTGTTTCTCCTCCGCATGTGCAGGATGTGGTACGGTGGGCCCGGCGTATCTTGGATCCCTGTTTAGTATTGGCCATACATTCTGATCAATCAAATAATTGATTGTTTTTATTTATAGTTATTTTAATATTTTAATAATTTTTCGTTCCTTACTTTAAACAATTCTATAAATTGAAATTTTATCGAAAGTACTGACTTAAAACAATAAAGTTGTCCGGCAAATATAATTATTTTTATTATTATTAAAAAAAAAATTTGAGCATACCGGAAGGTGGAAGGTCAGGGAAAATTGTGATTGCAACATTCTTGATCACAGGGGGCTTACGCTTTGAGCATAAACTTAATACAATCAAATATGTTAACAATTCAAAGACTTTTCGCTATGGAATGTTCGACAATCTCTTCTGGTTGAATTCAGGTCATGTTTTAGTTAAGTTGTGTGAACGTTAGAAATAAATATAAATTAACCCTGCTTTTGCTGCTTGCTGAATGACAATACCGAGTTTAAATTGTTTTTACAATATCAACGGAATATTTAGGTCATCATATGTATGATATTACTGCCGAGTCATTACGAACGTGAAGTCCCTTGGTTAGATGGTGTTGGATGGGAAGTTAGGGAAAAATAAGGCTACAAAGCAGTATATGATGAGATGACCCGTAGATTTGAAGTAAATAACCTAACCAGTTTATCATCTATTATGCCTGATGCCGAATACATATGATGCATATTCGTATCCTTCACCTCAACCACAACTAACCCAAATTAATAAACTAACAAAATCTAATCTAGAGTGTGAATATAATTGAAACTAACATTTTAATATATACATTAACAATTATTTTAACATATTTAAGTAGTAGAAAATGACTGCTGCGGTTCGCCCTAAATGTTTCTGTGACTAACATCCTTTCCTAATTAACCTTATCTGTTAAGGATGCAGGCAGGGCCTGGGTCCGCGTGATGCTGAAATATTATTCGCATTCGGATATAATTTGTTATTTGATTGTTGATATTTCAGGATTATGGTAACGTACCTAGGATCGCCATTATGGCTGGCCTGTACGGCTCTAACATATCATATCATATCATAACTAAATATGTTCCGCGATAAAGGTAATTTATTTTAAATTTCGTTGAACAAAACAAGTGAAAGATTAGGATTTAAAAATAAAAACGAAAAAAAATTGCTCATCATTTTAGAAAATAACACGAAAAAAATTGTCATTGAAAATGCAGTGGCGTTGCTAAAATTTTTATATTTAATTTAAATTGCTATTTAGTTGTATTAAATTTTGTGATTTCTTTCTTTTTTAATTCGTTTAGTTGCAAGTATAGTAAATTAATATTATTACAAATATTCTAAATCAATTATGAATCTTAGTAGTAAAATTATATTTTTGATTAGTAATAAATCGATTAATAATTTATATATAATTATAATTTATTAATAAATCGATTAATTTTAATGATAAAGGATATTTTAGTATGTTTTAAATATTTTAGTATAACATTAGATATAACATATCATAAGTATCCTATTATGTTCTTTATTAGAATGTTTAAATCAAATACATACTTATTATAGTAATGAAAATCTTATTTTAGTTACCTATAACTGGACAAATGCTCGTTTCGCTTGGAGAAAAGTACATATTTACGCAAAATATTTTACTACAACGAAATCATAAAAATCATTAAAATTGAAGTATTATCGTACACCCTTTTTGAAGCAAAACACGCATTCTACCTTATATTTGTGTTTTCCCAATGTGAATCGTAACAATTCACACCGCCACCACAAAGTACTTATATCCAGAGAAGTAAGTTTTGTACTAATCGTATGTATAAAAAATATTTTGGTAATCATTTTCGAACAGTATAACAGCAGTAAGCGCTGAAAGGTCCGATATGTAATGTAGACTGTTTTCTCATTCTAATTTCGCACAGTTTATTTCAACAGGAGTAAATCAGGTCGTCCTATTTCAATACATGAAATTTTAATGTAAATATTATGTAATATATTATTCTTTTGATCAATGATTTAATTTTAATGTGAGGAAAAGTAGGATACAAACACGACGATCTTTGTTTTCGACGATTTGCACATGTTGAAGTATGTACATGTTGAATGAAAACGTAAAGAAGAACAAGATCGTTTTTTTTGGTATGTGTCCTTTTAAAACAAAATTCTGTTTTTGTCCTTCCTATGTTACCGAAATGAATGAGCTGTGAAAATATTTTATGATATGAGAGACTCCATTAAAAAGAAGTTATTGTAAGTAAGACTTATTATTATTGTTTTAAATTTAATTAAAATAATTTTTTTGGAGTTTGTATGCAACATTGTTATTCGTATTATTAAGCGATAATTTCTCAATCCGTGGATATTGATAGTAGGTATAATAAATATGTAGATTATAATTTTTTAATTTTAAAACTGAGAAATCATACACGTGCCAATTTTATTTTGTCCTTACGGGTGTATATTTTAAAAACGCATATGAACAAAATCAACCTTGAACTGATTTATGAACTATGTAGACATTTTTGTTTTATTAAATTAGTCTTAGTCGAATACCGTCGATGACGTAAAACTAGTTCAGCATTGCACTTTTTTATCTATTTATTATTATATCAATTGGTTTTGATACCGAAAAAATCCGTCATACTATCGTATCCTGTGTATATATGTATTGTTGATAAAGCAAATTATCTGCGTATTTTGTTTGTGTTGTGGATTTTTCGACATCCCTGGTGTGTTCTTTAAACCGTGTAATAAAACTTCTATCGCTTTGCCCGATGAAGAACGCCTTCCAATCGTTACATTTTAGTTTATAAATGCCTGTATCTTTTGAGGGCGTTGATTATTACTTTTTCGGTCCCTGTGTTATATTCCATTGTTTTTTGGTTTTTCCAACATCTCTTTCTAGTGTGGTGAGCAGTTTTAATCTTGCCTTTTGTTGGTATTTTTTATTGATTTGGTCTATCATTTACTGATACTGTTAAAACCGTTAGTTGTGGCCATCTGTATTCATTTCATCTGTATATAATCACTTTATTGGTGCGGTTGATCTTATGTTCGTATGTTCGTACATTAAACGTTTATTTATTCACTTGAGCGCCATCAATACTTCGATTCCACAAATCTTATTCCAGAATTTTCTCATACGTTGGCTAAGGATTAACTAGACCTAGCTCTTCCTAAAAATATTATTATTATTTTTTCTTATTAAAATATTATTTAATAATATTAAAAATTTAAAGAAATAAACAATTAAACGAGACGTACTAACAATACGAACACGTGTACCGTTTTATAATATGTAGGAGTATTTTTTGACACGATTGCAACAACAATTCCATTTGGTTAAAACAAAACTTGATAAACTAATTGTTTTAACCAATGGGATTGTTGTAATCGTGTATCGTGAGATAGATTTACATTAAAATTTCATGTCTTGAAATGGGACGACCTGATTTACTCCTGTTGAAATAAACTGTGCGAAATTAGAATGAGAAAACAGTCTACATTACATATCGGACCTTTCCAGTACCTGTTCGAAAATTATTACCAAAATATTTTTTATACATACGATTAGTACAAAACTTACTTCTCTGAATATAAGTACTTTGTGCCGCCACTACACGATCTTATGAAATTTATAATGTTGTTATCCCGTTTTCTTCTTTCTCTATTCCAAAAAAATATCAAAACAATAACAAAAACATTACAAAATTGATACTTATAAATAATACTGTCGGTGTTCTATCTATAGTATATATTAATGGTGAGGTAGGTTTTTGTTTTCCTCTCTGGGCGATCCTTCTTATAATTATTACATATTTTATCATTATGAGCCGCAAGCTATTCTTGATTGAATGCAAGCATTACCATTTTTGAATTTTGGCAGTTCTCGTTCGTCAGTTGATTAATGTTCGCGTGTCACTTGTTGTAATTGCTCGAAGGACCACTATTTATTTCAGCCTCAGCTTGAACTAATATAATACTTTTCCTATATATTCCGAGCTTTCCACTGGTGGGGGCTAATACCGGAATATTGAAATAAAAGTTTGGATTAGAGTTTGATTAGAAATGAACTGATAATTTATTTTTTGTTGTTTATATACAAATTTGATATTTACTTGTTGTTGTTTTTTACATTATATATGATCATATATCAATTTCAATATTTTATAAAATCCAAAAGTGCAGAATTGTATATAAAAAATTTATTATTATAGCTTGTAAAAATCCGGCCTTTGCCTGGATTTTGTATGTCTAAGTGATTATTTGGTTTACCACGGGTGAGCTCCAAATATTCACGACGAGAACTAAACTGACTGTTGTAAATCGGGTTTTCATACATAATAATTGCTTATGCATAAAATTTAGAACAACAAAAACACCTAATACAATATTAAAAAAAATAAAATTGTTGAATTTGCTGTCATGTACAATAAAATTAAAACTGTTGAATTTGCTACAATATACAATATTCCACCTGTGTCATTGCCCGCTTGGAATTTTGTATTATTGCGCATGTTGACGTTGTTTCAACATAGCTAAATCAACATTCTGCAAAACTGCATCTTATCTTGTAGTTAAATGACCCTTTTCATATTGAATAATTGTTTTTAAATTATACATCTAAAGATCCTCAGACAAAAGACAATAGATCCACCTACTGGAAAAATCAATAATTGATTGATTGATTGATTTTGAATGTACGGCCAAGTTCTTAGGCTTGAGTTCCCGGATGACGCCGGGTCCACCGTACACCCTTTTGTACACATAACAAAACCGAAGGATTGGATAGGTTAGTTAAGTGGGACAGAATCGGCCCGGTTACAGACACCTAGGTATAGCCGATAGTTAGTAACACAAAGACAACACAATTCTAATCTACTAGATGAAGGATAAAGGCTTAATAGGTTAATGGATAACGATGGTATTGGTCTTCAACAATTGCTTCTTTAAAACGGCAACCTAAGAAAAAATATTATTATTTCACATGCATCTGGAATTTTCCTGAAATTTAATTCTATTAATACTTTTCGGCTTCCTAACCAAAATTGGTTGACTCGACCCGTTACAGACACCTATGTAAAGTCGTTAGTAATAAAATGACAACACAATTCTAAACTACACAATCAGCAATTACAATGAAGCATTAATTCACAAGCATCTGTAAATTTCCTGAAATTTAATTCTAAATTCATATTTTTCGGCTTCCTAAATAATTGAAACATTTATTAATTTAATCATTCTGCAACTCCGCAACTTACAGTAGAATTTCCTGAAACCAAAGTTATTTGAACTATATTCAAAATAACTCTAAAATTCATTAGTATTTAACCGTTGAATTGGGCGAACACGAAATAGCAAAAAAAAAAACCAGATTAACTAGATTAACTACCGGATTGCAATCAAATATCCCTTAAAATATCCATCCATTAAAATATCCTAAATAATTTAGAATTCGCAAAAATTTCGTATGTTTACTAAAAAATTTTTATAAAACTGATGAATTTTTCCCGACGCCCATCCTTTTTCACAAGGAAACAAATACTTTTATCACTACTTTTGCACTAGTTCTGGAACTTCTTCTACGTTTGCTGGGGATATATCACATACAATTAATCTCAGACATGACACATGCGACTCGTCTATGACTTGTCACCTCGTATTAGACTTGTCATAAACGATTCATCTCAGACTGGTAACAAACGTAATTAGTAATTAGTGTGTCGTCAATGGTTTTCCTGCTGAAAGGTAATATTTAAGTAAAGGCAACTAGATAAAATTTGAAAAAATTATTCTAAAATGAATGATAAATAAGTTTATTTTATAATTTTTATAATTAAATATAAATCGTACCAGTATCTTAAAAGAGGGATAATATGTACTCGTATATTAAATATATTTGAATGAGATTTCCTGAGAACCGAATAATTTTAATATAATAGCTCGGCACTGTACATGTAGATTAATATTTAGGGTTGATTTGAAATTGGGAATTAATAATTATAATTCTTGTACTAAAACAGTCAAGATTGGCAACGTTGCATTTTATGACAAACATTCAGTCGTTGGTGTATTGAAGTATACAAACCTTCTCTTTCTTTTGAATAATTATATTAATTATATCAAATATTTAGATAGATAGATATAACGAAGTTGCCGATAAACAATTCTTTATGTTAAGATTGTTAAAATCCCAAATCCAATGCAAATAATATTTCTTTTTATAAAGCAAAAATATCGCTAATAAGCTGTGAGAAAATACTAGTAACTCATTGAGTGTCACAAAAAGGCAATTTTGCGGTAAATAATAGGATTCGTTACCAACTCCAACATAGTTGCAATTAATCTTGCAAAAATGATGGATTATGAAGGAAATACAATATAGAAAACAGCTAATCATAAATTACCTACACTATATTCTCAATGCACAGAAGAAATACGGAAACGGAAAATTCTATCGCTAATCAAACCAAAATAAAAATATAACAATTTATTACACAAACGCTGAATAATAGGACGAAGGAACATCACCAAAATAGCTCTCTCCGAAAATCTCCGAAATCAAAGCGTGAAAGAAACCACCTCTACAAACAATCGTAGTAAAATGTACCAAGAGAATTATGCAATGTCCATCCAGGAGCTAAAATTACCTCGAAACGATCCCAACAGACTTCATGAATCTTCCCACCATGAAACCACTACCATCCACCAAGCGACCTCCTGCCAACACCACCATTCAACAAAAACCATGCTTCACAAAGCCGTGACGAATCCATGACAGATCACAAACGAACCATGGCAACCCTACAGCCCAAAAACTTCAGCGTACGACCGATCATACCAAAACTCCCAAAATGATTCAGCCCCCGCCAAATCGACGGCAAATTCCAACAAAAACACCCGAAGCATTCAGCAAAGAAACCAATTTGGACATACAAATCCAAACATTCAAGAACATTTAGTGCAAATCCAAAGAAATTCGCCCATTTAGACAACGTAATACGAAGTCTTAGTGTAATCCACTACAAAAATATAAATACAACCGTGAGAGAGCAGAGAATATTATACGATCATTTTGTTTATATTTTGCGCATCCCATATACCATATTTTCACTTATATGTATATCCTTAAATAAAAAAATTTAAATAAATAAGGATTTCAGTACAACATGCAATAAAGACTTGATATCCAAATTTTAAATTAGCTTTTTCGTCGTGATTTGTTCAACTTTTCCAAGAAAATACCATCTATTCATATAACGAAATTCAACAAAATCACTGTGTACATAAAAAACTATAAACAATACGTATGCGAGAGAAAAAACAAAATTATAAAAATTAGAAACCACGACAGTATTTTTCATAGAAACAGATTACATAGAATGAATGCTAGCAACTGTCGTCACAAACTGTTTCATACCACAACAACACAAATAACTCATCCATACGATTCATTGATTATTATGTAATAAAATATAATGTATAATGTAAAATAAAGTAATAAAAATAACACTTATCTTAAGCATCCTTTGTAATCAAAAAAGTCCTACAAATTGAATATTAACATACAATGCGTACGATGCATTCAAACAACGGTGTCGAAAAACATATAAACGAAATTGTTATATACGTATCCTACACCATTGCAAGCGCACCGCACACAAATTAATATATTAACACAATACGTATAACTGTTCACTTTACTTATTACTTCTTTACACACAAATTATTATTAATATTATTATTTATTTATTTCATAAGCATATATTAATAAATAATATTATGATTAATATTATAATTAATCAATTATTAACACATATTTAAACTATTTATTTATTTATTTAAAGGAGAGACAAAAATCACGTCTTTCCTTTACGACGTTCAATCGCCGGCCCTACTGGAAAAATCAATAATATAATTTTATTAGCACAACAGATCTAAATGTTTTTCGTGCGCATTCATAGTTATTTTTTATAAAAATGTAAATAATAATATATATTTTTATATGTTTATTTATTACAACTGATTTATCATCATTTTATTTATTCATTTTGTTTATTATTTATTTATTATTAATCATCTAGTAATTTATCTTTCATAATTTATATTCTTGTTTGGAGGGTTGTAGCTCTTCGGCTAGTCCCCTTTACAATTTTATTATATTTTTAGTCAAACCTAATTTGATCTAGTAGATCATGTGGTTTCTTTCTTCGCAGCCGTCTTACTGGGTTTGAATCATCCAACATGTGACGTATCTCTGCATTTTGGTGTAGACTAATACGTTGCATGTGTTTTCTCGCGTGTTTGATTATTTCTTCACCGACGAAATCCATCTTCAGATCTCTATGGAGGTTGTCATTTCTTATGTACCACGGTGCATTAACTATTCCACGGAGGACTTTGCTTTGGAATGACTGGATGATATTGACATTGGTTTTCTTTGTACAGCCCCAGAGCTGAATACCATAAGTCTACACATGTTTTAGGATTTGTCGGTATAGTAGCAATTTATTATGTAGAGTTAGCAGAGAATTTCTTCCTAAGAGCCAATCCATCTTTCTGTATTTGATGTTTAACTCTTCTTTTTTCTTTTTCACATGCTCTTTCCATTTTAGTTTCGTGTCTACTCCTGCTAATATTATCTTAATTTCTGAGTATTTGCCATCTAATTTAACTCGAACGTGTCGGTTAGATATGTAGGATTTTAGAATTTCATGAAACTGCTTTGGTAGTCTCTTTGTAGTTTATCTTCCAAGCCTTTATACCATAATCTGTCAAAGGCCTGTGCTACATCCAAGAAGACGCTTGAACATATTTTCTTTTTTTCAAGTACGTTTTCAATTATATTTGTAATTCGGTGTACTTGTTCTATTGTTGAATGGTTTTCTCTGAAGCCAAATTGATGTGGAGAAATAAGATTTCTTTCTATTATTATTGGTTTAAGTTTCTTTAGGAGTAGTTTCTCGTAAATTTTGAAATTATTGGGAGTAAGGAAATCGGCCTATACGAATTTTTGTGCTTCAGTCATTTGTTGGGTTTAGATATTATAATTAATTCTGCTACTTTCCGTTGATTTGGAATCTGTTTAAGTTTGAACACTGCGTTAATTATTTGGAGTAGTTTATGTAGTCCTTTTTCAGGAAGAGCTTTTACTATTAGTCCTGTAATTAAGTCATATCCTGAAGATTTCTTTGTATTTAGGTTAAGATTGATTTCCTCTTTTAATTCTTATGTGACAAGAGATATATTGCAGTTGTCCATTTTATATACTGGTGGTATGTTTTCCTCTGCAGTTTGTCTAGGTAGAGGCTGGAACGTGTTCTCGAGGTGGGTTGCAAACAACGAAGCTTTTTGCTTTGCCCTTATAGCCCATGTGTCTTCTTCATCTTTAACTGGTGGAATTTGAAGTTTAGGTCGTTTTAAACTTGTTGTTGCTTTCCAACGAGAGTACTCTGTATCTTTTTCCCCAGTAAGGCCACTCAAGTATTTATTAATGGATTTGTTTTTGATTTCTTTAATTAGCAACTTTAGTATATTGGATAAAAAATTTAGAGTTGTTTTAAATTCTGGCGCTCGACTTCTTTGCCAGGCCTTTCTCGCTTTTCGTTTTGCTGTAACCAGTTCCCTATTTCCCAGAGGATAAATAGCGTTTCGGCGCATTTTCTTTGAACTTGAGGTAACTCCACGCCGCTTCTTGTATACTGTTGTTGAGTTGTTCTAGTTCTTCTTAGGCCTGTTCGGGTTTTTAGTTGGTACCTGAAGATCAATATTATCCTCAACAAGTTTCTGGAGTTTCTCCCAGCAGGTTTTTTGTTAGTTAGCGAAGGTGGACTAGTTTTTTTAACAATCGTTGCACTGATTGTCATAATTACAGGCGTGTGATCCGAAATAATCCGCTCGCTGCTTTCTAGCTATATATAGTTTTCATCTATAACTTTGGCGATAAAGAAGCCAATGATATCGGGTTTTTGTTCCTATCCGTAGGCCAATAAGTTGGTTGATCTCCATTATGAAAATCGCAATTACACAGTCTTTCTGCTGCAAACAGCTTTCTTCCTTTTTAGAGGTTACCCTTGATCCCCAGTAGGTGTTTTTTGCATTAAAATCACCTCCGATTATGCAACTTGATCCAAGTGATTCAAATAATGTATAATAGTCTGCTTTAATTAAATTATATCTTGGGGGCAATATATTGACGATACACTACATTCTTTGTTATTATTTATAAATACTTTTAAGGTGACTACTTGCATAAATTCCTCTTCAATTTTGAGATCTGTAAAATGCTTGAGGTTTTCTTTTATAACCACTGACGATCCTCGCCTTGCTCTTCCTGCTGGATGAATGGCGTGGTAACAACTGCATCCATATATTTTGAGATATGACGTTGAAGTAAAATGGGTTTCCGATACTAGGCATATATCTATTTTTTCAGTATGTAGGAAAATTTCTAATTCTGGAATATGTTGCATTAGTCCATTTTCATGCCAGTTTACTATTTTTAATGTTTTATTTGTTGTTGTTTGCATCATTTTAATAGAGCATGGATTTAATTTCATTTAGAAAGTCTTGCTTATCTAACCTGTTGCTTAGAGCTTGAAGGCATTTCTCTTGTTTAGCTAGACGAATGTTAAGAGCTTCCATGCTTCTTAGTATCTTTTGGAGCACTGTTGTACCTTCGGTAGTATGCCTTCCGAAATATCTGGTTTTGTCATGACTACTTGCGAGTAAGTTTGATAATTTTTTACTGATATTCCTGGACTTTGCGATTTATTTCTTATTCTTTGTAGCTCCTTAGCTATTTCACATAGTGTGCGGGATGACATTTTGCAGCAATATTTTTACTAACCGGGCATACTTGGGCATAATGCTTACCGGCACATTTCACGCATCTAGTCTCTCTTTGGTAATATTTCTGCGTATGATTAAAACCTTGACGGCGGTTTTTGAACTGTGGTATTAACTCGTTATTTTTTTCAATGGCTCTATTTTAACTCTCATGTTAAGTATTGCTTTGATATTATACACATCTTCCACTTTTTCTTTGTTATTTAAATGAGCATAAATAATCAGTTTCGATTTTTTTGTTTCTTAATGATGTTTATGGCATTTTCTATTTGATAACCCTTTTGCTTGAGATCCTGAATAATGTCCTCTTTTGTGGGTGATCATTCTTATCCTCATAGGTAAACCACTGATGCCCCTCGGAATTAAGCTTTGTAGCCAAAGCTCTATAAGTTTCAGAGTCTACAACATTAATTTTCCAGACGCCGTTGTTTAGAGATACGAGTTTGTACTCGGCTATCGTAATCGATTTCATAATCGATTGTATAGTGGAGAAATTTGATATCTCGACGACATTTATTGGTGGAGGTGATTTTTCTTTCGGTTTAGCTGGTTGTTGTTCTAGAGCTAGTTGTTTCTTGATGATTAACTGATTTCTGGCAACCTCTTTTGAAGTTGATGGTAAAGTCTCCGCCATTTCTGGTGAGTGTTGCGCTTTCCTTTGCTTATTTGGACTTGGAGTTAGACATCCAATTTGTTTCTCTTTCCAATTCTTCTTTATCCGTATGGAATGAATTAATGTCATCATGGACTGCAGAGGGCTAGGTGTCGTTCCAAGTTCTGCACGTGTTTCAACTGCTTTTTCAGTTCTTCATTCTCTTTCTTTAAAATTGTAAATTCTTCTTTCAATTAAGTTGTAAATTTCTTTATTTCTCTTACTTGTTCACGGAGCTCGGCATTTTCCTATTCGTATTGAAATATATTTCCAGTTGAAGATCTTGGTAATCTTGATAATTTGGAACTTCGTCCAAATGGGTTAACCAATGATTGGCCCACCCCAGAATCTGTTGGGCCTGCCTCCAAAGATTGTGGATTTGGCAGAATATCTGCTGCTGTACCACCTGGGATATTACATTCCGTATTTGTTGTACTCATTGTTTGTTTTAGCCAATTTATACCACTGGCATTTGGTCCCCGGTAGCCCTTTGACTGTCGAAGCAGTACTGGCTCCCCACAATTAGGGCGCGGCTATCTTGGTGTTATGTAGGTGTACAACCGGCGCCCTCTGAGTAGCCTAGGCTGAGGGGCAATAATCATAAATGGAACTAATGTATACATACTAGTGTTTTACCGGGTTATTATAGTAAGTGTTTGATTTATTTCACTTTACAGATTTAGACCATAAATAAGTTTTTCTTTTATTTTATTTAAATAATACGAGTACATTTAAGATCGTCGACGACAACAGATCCACCTACTAAAAAGAACGAAAATTTACCTGATTCATACATAATGTAGAAGACGATTATTGCACTTATGTTTTTATATTTATTTATATAAAATCGATTGGAGACGATTTATTGCATCTTTATTTACAATGTTGCATAACTAGTTCCAAAATCATTTTAACTCGATCTTAAAAGGAATATTGCGAAATGAAGTGTAAATAGTAATAACTCAGCTCTGAAGTTGATAGCATTAAAAAATATACTTGAAGGCAATCATATCGCCCACCATTTTGGATATACATAGTTTAGTCATTGCTATTTTTATGACATTAGTTTCGGTCATTTACTAGTTGTCGTTCCGTGTGCATCAATTTTAAGAGTTGATTGTCGATAAGCAACATTTACGTCATTGCATTCTATTCTGTTTTTTAATTAAAAAAAATACTGCGCAAGTTATGGAATTGATTAATTCGGACTTTGAGTGAACATTCTGTGTCATTCAACAATAAAAAAGTGGTTTGTAAGATTTCGTGATGGCAATTTTAATTTTCTGAATGATTATTTGCAATAGTAATTCGATCTGTCAGATTCCTTTTACTTAAGAGGTACACGCCGGGCTGACCTACTTTATATGCCTGTCCTTTACGAGCCTTCTGCGAATTGTTCGTGCACTAATTTCAAACTGAGCTCTTCCTTAACAGCGACAGATGTCAAGAAAGGATTCTTCTTCACGATTTTTAAAATACGGCGATCCAATTGAAGGGTTATTCACTTTTTACACCGTTTATTCTGATTCTGATTTCTTCTGATTTTTGTTTCTCTATCGCATAAGCAACCATATTTTTGGAGCGTTGGGTTTTTCCTATTTCCCTTCATTTCGCAATTTAAAATAATTCGTCTCTCTTCCGGTGAGCAATCAACACCTCGTTCCACTTTTACAAATTTCAACAAAAACCGTAAAAGTTTCCGCCCTCAACATGAATATAGCAGTACTCGTCAAGAAAAGTGGGGAAGTGTGTTTGCGAATGCGTTGAAAGGTACTCACCGAAAGCGTTTAAATGAGTCGATGTGAGTGTTTTTGTTAAAATGGAAAAAAATCGAGTATCGAGTTGCCATTAAATATTTATCTTTGAAAGGCAATACATCTACGCAAGTTAAAGACGAGTTAGATGCTATGTATAGTGACTCTGCATCATCGTCAAATTTGGGGCAGCTGAACTTAAACATGGTCATACCAGCTTGGGAACGATGAACGTCCGAGACGTCCAAAAACTGCAACCACTGACGATTTTTGCAATGTGCAGTAGGGTGGTTCTTGTTTGTATGGTGCGGAAAAATGTAGAGATATCTAACGGGACACCACCTAGAAATGTGAGGTTATGCTAAAAACTTAAATAGAAAAAATTTTGTTTCAATCGAAGATGGTTTAGGGGTCGCGACTTGAGCGTCCAGTTCAGTAAAAACGGTATTTTTTAAATTTTTCACTTTCAAACGAACAGAAAAATTTTTTCTCAGCCTAAATAGAAATTGTGGTGAATAGAAGATATAATTACCTTTCAATCAAAGATAGCGAATATCGGTTGACAAATAGCGAGTTTATTGCCAATTTTCGAAACTAATAAAAACCCAAATAATAAACAGTTTTTTTAAATCCTGGAATTTATATTCAAAATTATAAAATAAGTAAAAATAAGGTATAACGAATAAATAATGGAATGTTTTATGATGTCATAACAAACCGTATGAATCATAAGGACTGATGGCAGAAGGATGATGTCATTATCATAAAACATAACTATGTTAAGTTCTAATGACTCATTCGTCTTATTAGTTATTGTATTTAAATCCGCCTACCGTATTAATTATGACCTGCTATGGCCAATATGTTTTATTGTATCATATATTGTAATATATAAACAAAAGAAATACAAATTAATTTCAGTTTAAATCCAAATCTCTCGAGAAAAGAACACAAATCTGTAATAATTAAATGTAGTCTGTTTATTAATTATATTAATAGTTTTAAGAAAGTGCTACTAAAGTTGATAAAATGGCAGCTAAGTTACGGTCCACTACAGAAATGTATCTTCCTGGCCATGAGTACTGTCAAATTATTGGCTCTCAAAAAAGCAAGTGTTGTGTCTTTTTTTCAATCACCGTACTGTAAAGTTAACTATTCGTGAAAGTGTAGCTCTGACAATCCAGGAAGTGCATATTTTTTGGTCAAAAGCACGAATTTCAGTGAAAAAAGAACAACATTCCATTGAAAAATTGGAACAATTGCATGATGAGTGGAACAATCTTCTAAAGGATAAAAATAAACCTTCAAAAGTTTACCGTGGCAGGTAAATTGCCTTTAATTGTAAACTGGATGATATTTTCGATATCGCACGTACTAATGCTTGGACCATGATGACCAGTGAAGACGACAAGGAGTTCCTCTTGTCACAGCATGAGAAAGGGTGTCCCGGATATTTTACTGGAGCCAGACAATATGAAACTGAAAAAGAAAAGCGGAAATCGGAACGTATGGAGGCAGAAAAAAATCGTAAATGAAGATATCTTGAAGAAAAAATTAAATTAATTACAATAGACTCACAAGCATTATTATCGTCATCGAAAAGTGACAGCGAATGGATATCTGATAACGACATGAGCTTCGAAAATGTTGATTTGCCCATGCTCAGCGCAGAAGGAGTCTCTAGAGGAAGCAAATGTTTCATTACTCCTAGAATATTGTCAGCTTTGGATAAGTGGAAGATTATCGATCATGCGGCAATGCATTTATCAGTGCTGTTACCGAAAGTGTTGGACATTCGATTAATAAACTCGTTTTGAATCGAACAACACTGAGCGTGAAACAAATATAGTAGAAATAGTAGCATCAGTTAAATCGACTTTCAAGTTTACAACATGCGCAGTACATTTGGATGGAAAATTACTTCCGTTGTTATCTGGAACAGAGACCGTGGATCGTTTGCCGGTGATTATTTCCCATTTAGATGGAGAACAATTATTGGGCGTCTCTAAGAGCTGTAGCTGACGGTGTCGTGGCGGCTTGTTTCGATATAACATATTCAAATACTGGAAGATTAAATGGAGCAGCTATTATTTTAGAGCAGAAACTGGAATGAAGTTTATTATATCTTCCTTGTCGATATCACATGTGAAATTACATTGCGCGCTGCAATTGAATCAAAAATGGGCTATACACAGGAGTAAATATTCCGTTATTTGTGAGATTCAAGAATGACTGGAATTCCTTGAATATGGATAATTTCAATCCTCATTCAAGGAATTCCAAAGCAGGCACAGATGATCCCAACATTCATACACAATTAAATGATGTGAAAGAGTATTTATATTTATAACAATTTATATTTATTTAAACAATCATCATTTTTCATTAGTTTTAAATCAACATAATAAAAATTATAATAAAATGATGTTTAAGCCCATCTATTCGATTGGTATTAATTATGTTGAGGTTTTCAAGAGAATCTCTTAACTAGTCGGGACGTGTAGAATCGCAAAATAGTCTTATGTAATAGAAATTTCTTAATTATGAGACATTTTGCAATTAAGAGGTCTGTGACTATACGTCAGAATCGCACGGTTAATCGCAGAAATGAAAGACGCAACATTTTTGTATATTTTATAATGTTTCATAAGGCAACGAAACGTCTGTTTTACTTGTTAACAACAACAAAAAATACAAGCATAAATGGTATAGGTTATTCAATTTTGTGTTTTAGAACGCAACTATGCATAAAATTTTCTAGATTTGTTAATTTTATTATCAAACAAAAAATTCGGCTGAACGAAATGCCATTTGCTCTTATTTTTGCAATAAAAACTAGATTTATAGAATTTTTTTTATTTTAGAATGTAAAAGAACAAACCGCTATTTTCATTTTTAAACGAAAAAAAAAATCTCATAAAATTTTCTATATTTATCAATTTTCATTTTCAAACACATGAAATAAGACACTTAATAAACACATTATAACACTTGTTTATTATTTCGCAAAATACTTTTTTTTTAAATTTGTTCAAAATGTTTAAAAAATTACTCGATCGGTTTCGACTTGTTAGATCATCATCAGGAGTATCTACTGATTGGTAAAAATAAAATTTTAGTTATATATAGTAGAAATAAGCAAAAGAAAATAAAAGAAGGAGGGACAAAAAATAGCCAATAAAAATTAATCTATTGATCGTTCCAACCATCTGTTGTTTACACGGAAAAATTACTAATAAAAAAGGGGGGTGGAATAGCAGGTAAGCGATTAGTCATCGGTTTCGTAACAAAATTCAAGGTATATTGAAGTACATTTAATTTATGGCATTACTATATATGTTTATTTTTTTCTCGCATTTATCTCTTTCTTATAAACGCCTGATAATAAACAAATTGTTTGAATGAATTGAATTGTGTGTTTTTATGTTAAATGTAAAAAAAAACGGACGTAAGACGACTTACAGATTAATTATAGTCTAGATATATTATTATTTATATTTTATAACCAACTTTTGTTAAATTAACCACGAAACTATTTTTTAGCCGTTTACTCTTTCAAGCTCAATTGCTGCAAAATTTCAGAACGGGTGAATTTAAATTTTGTTTTTCCGTTTCCAGCTATACATCAATCCGATACCACTACATAATAAGCCATTCATGTTATAATTTTGTTGGTATATGAGTAGTGTACAGTGGGGGTTCTAGGACAGCCGAAATCAGTTTTCCATATAAACTATTGAGAGAGTATATAGTTTACACATAAGATATACAGTGAACCCGCTATTACATTACATTATACAGCAAATATATATTCTCGCTACGATTTATATCAGGGAAAGTGTGATGAATGTTGGGTTAACTGTATAAAATGTATTTGTAATGAGCGGATTTAATTATTACTCTCATATTATTTTCCATACAAGTTATTAAGAGAATAAAAGATTAGCATATAAAATATACAGTTAAACAACGATGCGCTTTTCTTCATGTAGAAAATTTATTTGCTCTAAAACTTAATATATTATCTAACTGAAGAGTTGAAAAACTCAACTGTAAACGATGCTAACACATACAATTTAGAAGAAAAACTTGTTCGATCATGTACAGTTGAGATTACTATCTATAGACTAGAGAAAGAGAGACAATGAGAAAGAGAAAGATGTAATCAAACCTAATTCAGCAATAACAAAGAACTGATGTAAAAATGTTATATAAGAAGGTGTAGCTAATTAATTTTTCAGTTGCTATTTTGTTTTTGTGCAAAGAGTGCACATGTTGTTTAAAAAAGCTAAATAAGTATTTATATTTTGTAATAATAATAAAATTAAAACGAATAATAACTAGTACATCATGTTTCATTGTCAAAAGTGCAATAAATCATTTTCGAATGAGGCGAATTTCTCGCGCCATGTAAAATTTATTCATGATGACCTTCAATTGCTTTGTGAGATTTGTGGAAAAACAACAAGTAGCCTTCGGAACCTAAAAGATATCAAGCTAAAGCACATAATATTCGTGTAACGTTTATAAAGTCAAATAAACGTGAGCATTCCATCAACGATGATAAGGAAGAAATAATTAGTAAAAATAAAAAATATTCTTCAAGTGATGAATCATTTAATACCTACCCGTGACGAAGAAAGTGCTATTTGTGAGACATGTAATATACAAGTGTTGAAAAAATATGCACAATCATTTGAAAAGTATCGATCACAAAAATAAAATGTCGAAAGCATTCGAAAGTGATGAAAATATTGAAGCAGCTGAAAGCGGCTTCAAGTCAAGAATAATCAGCTATCGGTTGTCACATAACTCAACAGACTATATATGCTTGAAAGAGTTGATTAATTCAATTCGAATGAAAATAAATGGCTTATTAAAATTTCAAATTGCTGCTCACAATGCTATGAAAATTAATTTTGAGTTATTTGCGATGTATAATAAACATAATCTAAAAAATGAAGATGACACAGGAATGAGCTTCATCAAATCATTTAATACGAGAAACAGGATTCTAACAGATACAAGTGATTTAAATTTAGCGATTGAGGAAATGCCAGATGCTTTAGAAGCTCAAAGTGAGGAATTCCAAGGAAAGAAATCAGGTTGGGGGATTCAAAAAATTATGTTCTTGGAGATTAACATCAACAAATATAATCCTATGAGAGGTTCATTGTATATTCCGCTACCAGACCAAATAAAAATGAAACGTGTAGTGCTTAATATAGAAAACGATGATCAAAAATGTTTTTATTGGTGCCTGATCGCGGCTTTAAATCCTGATGTTAAGAAACTTTCCCGAATCACCGAGTTAAATAAATGTAAGTCACAAGTATTTTAAGTGGTATTAGTTTTCCAGGTACATTAAATCAAATTTCCCTTTTTGAAAAACAAAATAATTTTAGTATAAACATTTATGGGCTAGATAATAATGAAGTTGTAGGTCCACTAAATTACACAAATTGTAAAAAGTTAACACATATTAACCTATTGTATTTAGAAAATGGTGATAAAACTCATTTTTGTTTAATTAAGAATTTAAGCAGGCTATTAATCAAACAGCTTTTAAAAAAGAAATGTAAAAACCCAAAATACATCACACTGTACCTGTTATAAGTCGTATCGAGAATATATGTTTGCTGTATAATGTAATGTAATAGCGGTTTCACTGTATATCTGATGTGAAAATTATTTACTCTCAATAGTTCATATGGAAAACTGATTTTCGCTCCATTTGGTTTCGGCTGCCCTAGAACCCCTCTCTTTACAATACTTATATGTAAATCCAAAAAGAAATGAGAATTCTATCAATACCACTACATAATAGGCCTTTTTCTATATAGAAAAATTACATGAGTTGGTATAGGTAAATCCGAAACAAAATAACAAAAAATTACATGGGGCAAAATAAATTCTGTATTCGTTCCAATGAATCTGCTTTATTATTTACAAACATATTTTATCTGAAGGATCACGTTAAATATCGAGATGTTGAGAACATCGAATTATATACTTAGAATGAATGTAAACTTTTTTCGCATATAAAATTTGCTATTTCATGTGAATCAAGTCAGAGCAGGATGGTTATATAAAAAATGCATATGGCGGTCTCATATCTCAAAATAAAAACCCCTCAAACCAGTTTTTGTTTTTGTTTAAAGTGACGCGTTAAATTTTGTGTTCTTAAAACATTTTGAAAATATTAATTAAAAAATAATTAAAATAGTTAGTGGATTATGTGTAGTGCATCATATTAGTAATAAAAATTAGAAACATTTAATAAAATGAGGTGTCTTGTGAAAATCTGCAAAAATACGCATACAAATTACAGGAAGGAATTTCGTACCATTAGTAAGTGTTTATATAAAAAAAAACGTAAATTATGTTAAAAAGAAAGTGATTTGTGGTAAAATTATCCTTAATTTAAGTTATAAATCAGAAAAAAATAAGATAACAATTTTGGTTGTTGGCGTGGGTTTTTATCGTTTTGTAAACATATGTTATTACCAGTGCCGCATTTTTCTTATTTTATTTCATGTGCTAAGTGCTTTGCTTTTCATAATTTATTTTTATTTTGGAATTATGAAAAGAAATTTTGGCACTGTAAGTACAATTTTTTACAGAAATTATAATGTAAACATTTATTTTTAGTTTACCAAATTATGGAGAATAGAAAAAGCAATGGTTGAAGCCTCATCAGATGATATTTAAATTGGCCTAATATGTATGATGAAGATTTTTTTGGATACCCAATTATACTAAGTGAATTTTCAATTAATGGGGGGATTTATAGTCCGATATTTATTTAGAAAATTAAATTGTGAGGACCGTTGCAAACTAATACAACAATATAATTCTTATAAATCGCTAATCAATTTAAAAATAGGGGTGGTCTTTTAACTCCTTCGCCGTCAGTATTAAACATTTGTAAATATTCCGAAGCAGTATTAAAACGGAAATTGGCTATTGCGGACTACATAACGCAACTACAATCTAGTTCAAAATTGTTTAAACAATATTGTTATAACGTTCTTCACAACCTAATAAGTGTAAATATTTTCAATGAATAAGATCAATATAGTCATTCTCAAGAATACGTTAATTTGTTAGCTCACTCTATCATAGAAAAATCATATGACATCCGGTTGAATAATTTTTTTAACCAAAAGTCATATAAATTAACAAAAAGAAACAAGTTTATTTCTTTATTACATTTTAAAGGAATGTGAAATAAATAGGCTAAGTGGTTTTATAATTACTATTTTTTATATATATAATATTATATTTAAATAAAAATAATTTATTAATGTGCTGTTATTAAAGAAATAAAAATTTATTTAAATTTAAATAATTTTTTAATTTTAACTTCCTAACTTCATTGCATTCGGTCGAAGAAAATGCTAAATATGGCCCTGTTAATTTATATGCTTTCTCTTTTACCCTTCGAATTTGACTCACTTGACAGCTCATTACATTCATTCTATATACTTTATTTCTTTGGTTGAGAAGCATTTCCAATAAAAATATTCCATATCGACAAACTTTTCATTTACCAACTTACCGATAAAAGCAACAACACATTTTTTCAATGACCCGTGCGCGTATAAGATTTTTAATTTCTCTCTGCTCCCGCACTTGTATTATTTGGTTTGGTTTTGTTTCACGACATACAGTACCGAAGAAAAATTATGAAACGAGATGTTCTAACTTAATTTCACAAATTTTATTTGTGTAATTAATTTTAGATTAAGGGGTAGGGATGGTGTGATGCGTTGTCTATTGTGTGATCTGCGTGCGTGGGTTTCCTGTATATTTTGAAAGCGTCTTTTGAATTGTCATTTTTAATAGTGAGGTTCATAATATAAATCAAAACTATAGTATATAAGATCCAAAGAAAATATAAATAATTTTAATTAATATAAAAACTGAAGAAGGATAAAATCCGAAATCGATATTACATTAAACCAAAATACCATTGTCACAAAAAGGAATAATTACTGAACAAAATAACAAAAAATAGTTTTTTTATATATAATATTTAGTTTAGTCAGTAATATAAAATGTATTCAAGTTGACCGCTACCAATTTATTAAATATATTTTATTCCATAAGAAAAAATTGGTATTTTAATCGAATATTTATTTAACAAATTTCTCAATGTTAATTTAAAAATTGACAGATAAACCGTATGCTAATTTTTGCTCTTTACTGTTACGGCATTTTAAATTTTACACAAGCCCACATTTATCGTAAATTGAATTTTTTTAAAGTTATTATGCTCAAACAACTAAATCACACATTTGGGCTTATCTTTAGTGTTGATTTATTAAAATGCATTTTAATTTATACACCGCATTAATTAAAAATCAAGTTTTATTTGAACAACAAATAGAACAAAAAAATTTGTTGTCATATGCGAAGGCGTACACTCATCCTCTTTAACATATTTTGGTTTACTAAAAAAGTAAAAAAGCAAGCAAGAGCGGTAGTAAAAATGTCGTGCATTTTTGCTTTTATATTATTTGCTTTTAAGGTGTAAAAAAAAAATTCTGGTTTAATTGGAAAATTTGTGAATGAAAAGTTTTCTCAAACCAATTTTTGTTTTAAACAGTTCAATAACAAAATATCACTATCACAAAATATCACTGATACAAACTATTTATTACAAATAATGAAATTGTTTTTTGTAGCCATGTATTTTTTTCGTTTTGTATGGAATTCTCATTTCTTTTTGGATTTACATATACGAACAAAATTATAACAAAAATGGCCTATTATGTAGTGGTATTGATTGCGAATATAACCAAATTATTATTTTATGTAATGATTGTGTGAACGTATAGAACAGTAAATACAAGAAACAAAAACAAATTTGTATATGTGTATATAAAAACATAAGGTCTATGAACATATTTCTCATTTTAATTTTTAATATTCTTCTATTTATTAACGCATTGTATATAGCTTCCATAAAAACACACGGAAACCATACCACACACACCACTATTACGGCGACATATTACAAATGCGTATTTTATTATTTCTAGCGCAACTACTAACACATATTTATATAAATAAAATTAAAATTTATATGGATATCTATATAAAATATGAATTAAACAAAATATGAATATAAAATATAAATTAAAATAAGAAAAACACTTATCTTATGAATCCTTTGGAATCCCCACACAGTAAACATGCACTCGTACATAAAAATGAGTGTGATGCACCAATGCCTTCTAAACTACTGGTCTCTTACACCAAATGATGACGATTCAACGTATATTATCTAGATGGCAGCAAAATAAGAAACATGAAAAATTACTTTAAAAAAAATCAGTCTCTCTAAATCAGTCAAAGGAGGAGTACGTTTATTTTTCCAAAATTTGTTTTACACGTGGATTTTATTATTCTCTATATTCCCAATTTTCAACGAACCATATGAATGAGTTATTTGTGTTGTTGTAATATAAAACAAATTAAAACATAAAATGAGAATTATTACTTGTGATAATAGTAATAGTGTGTTGAAAAACTTGTTGTGCCTTGCCTAGATTGAAATTTTTATAATTAAACTCGTAGACGCTATATTGCGTAATTTTTATCAATTATTAATACACTTTAACATAAATTATTTGTAAAATATACAAGAAAACATCAAATAAACAGTAAATCATTTAACATTTTAACATTCCTCACTGAATTTGACAGATAAAGAAATGGTTTATTGTGAAAATACAGTCGTACTGCCATTTTTGGTAATTTTGGCTTTTTTCTCTCGCATACGTATTGTTTACTGTTTTGTTTATATACACAGTGATTTTGTTAAATTTAGCTGGAAAAATTTAAACAAATCACGACCAAAAAGCTAATTTAAATGTTAGATATCAAGTCTTTATTAAATGTTGTACTGAAATTCTTATTTCTTTTAATTTTTTATTCGAATGAAAATATGGGATATAGGATACACAAAATGATCATATAATATTCTTTGCTCTCTCACGGTTGTATTTATATTTTTGCAGTGGAATAGACTAGAACTTCGTATTACGTTATCTAAATAGGCGAATTTCTTTACATTCGCACTAAATATTTTTAAATATGGATATGAAAAATTCAATTATGAATTAAGAAAATCGATTAAACTTAAATTGTTCATAATTTATTAATTTATTATATAATAATTTAGATTTTTGTTAACTTTGTGAAATTTTTTGCCTTCGTAATAAGGAGAATAGATGTATTATTTTTACTTAATTATGCTGACCTCTCTCTCGTTGTCGAATTAAATTGACGTCATCAGCAAAAAATGAATGTTGTCACAGGCCAGTACTATAGAAGGCATTGGATGCACTCACCATTGCTGAGACACACAATTTATTTTATTTTTAGTTTTTAATTTATTATGTGAATTTATTAAACTTCACAATATTAAAATCAACAAATTTTTATTATAATCCACTTTCTATTTAATTATTAACATCGTATAACACCTTACATTTTAATCACATTAAATTAAACTGCATTTTAATGGTCGGCGATTGATCGTCGTAGAGGAAGGACGTGTTTTTGTCTCTCCTTTAAATAAATAAATAATTTATTTTAAATGTATTTTAATTAACTAATAAAAAGTATAATATTGATATAGTTGATAATTTTAATAAATAATAATTTCAATAATAATTTGCGTGAATTTAATAAGTGAAGTGAATAGTTGTACGTATTGTATTTTTATTTTAATCTGTGTACGGTGCGCTTGTGATGGTATAGAATATGTACATAACAATTTTCGTTTATATGTATTTTGATACCGTTGCTTGAACGCAACGTACGCAGTGTTTGTAAATCTTCAATATGTATGACTTTTTTGATTCCAATGGATGCCTAAGATAAGTGTTTTTCATTATTTTAATTCATATTTTTCTGATATAAATTTTAATTATATAAAATATGTATTTAACTGTTTCTATTTGCGTAAACGTGTTAAGACAGGAGCGTAAAATAAAATACCATTTCATTTATATGTTTTGGTTTAGTATATTAAATATATACATACATTTCTATTTTTTGTTTTTGCGCTTGTTGCGTGAGTGAGAACTGAGAATAGATTATTATGATCATGCTTAGTGTTTTATAATTTATCCCTTCCAAGTTTCAACTAAAAAAGAATAAACAGGAAATAGACAAATAAAATACATAAAACAAAATTTTGAGGGGATAAATATATGACGAAATTGGATAGAAACTAAACAAGCATGATCGTGGTTATTCTGTACTTTTCGTTTTCTCCTTGACAGATGAATTCATTCATTCATATACACCCATCCTCCGATTTACACGGTAGATTGGTTCCGCGGAAAACGTATTATCGCATTCATATATACAGATCCTTGTAGAAGTATAAATTAATAATTTATTAATTTGAATTTTAGGTTTTAGTGTAAAATTAAATTAAATTTCTTAAATTTCTTATTATTCTTGTTTTGAACGTGAAAATAATAATTTAACGAATTTTGGAACTCTAGTTTAGGACATGTAGAGGTAGGCGGCTGTGATCGAATTGGAATTGTTGGCTTAACTTTATAACTTTGCTATTTCTGCGAATATTTGAATATTTGGAATTACATGGAAGCTACGGAGTACATTTGAAATGCAGTCAAATTTGCTATATGTAGATAGTTTTTCGGGATCATGCACTTTTTAATTAAATTTTTTTCTAGATTATTTGGAAGACTGTAAATTGGTAAAGGTTTTGGTTAACTTGTTCTAGGTTGGACAAATAATTATCGACGTATGTCGATTATATAATTTATTTAATGCTGTTGTAGATATATATATATGTGTGTGTGTATGTATATGTGTGTGTGTATGTGTGTGTGTATGTATATATATATGTATGTATGTAATTTTTTTCTGATTTATTTATTTTATAATTAAAGCATTGAACCATATAATTGGGTTATTTGATTATCATGGATCCTACAGATGTGCTAGCTACTTATTATTAATTCTGTTATCTTACAGATTCCTGATTACTTTAATAGTTTTATTTAATTTTGGTTGAATTTGTTTAGGTATTGGGGATTCTAAAGCTGTGAAAAACATTCATTATTAATACATTACCTTACAGATTCCAGATTAGCTGTTTTTGGAACCAGTTTTCGTTTGGTCATTTTCTATTTTTATAAATAAACATATTTGTATTAGATTAGGGATGACAAGGACAAGTGACTTTCATAAATATTTTTTTATAAATAAATCCATCAAATCAACAGACTTAGAAGTTAGGAAGGCCGTGCGTGCCTTTCCTGGATTCGATTTATTTTATTTGTTTTATGAGAACCAAATTAATTTAGTCAATACTAATCGTTACTTTACATTTATTTTATTCAAGTATAATTTTATTATATTGTATATATATTGTCCTAAATATACTAATGAATTTTAGAATTATTTTGAATATAGTTCAAATAACTTTGGTTTCAGGAAATTCGACTGTAAGTTGCGGAGTTGCAGAATGATTAAATTAATAAATGTTTCAATTATTTAGGAAGCCAGAAAATATGAATTTAGAATTAAATTTCAGGAAATTTACAGATGCTTGTGAATTAATGCTTCATTGTAATTGCTGATTGTGTAGTTTAGAATTGTGTTGTCATTTTATTACTAACGACTTTACATAGGTGTCTGTAACGGGTCGAGTCAACCAATTTTGGTTAGGAAGCCGAAAAGTATTAATAGAATTAAATTTCAGGAAAATTCCAGATGCATGTGAAATAATAATATTTTTTCTTAGGTTGCCGTTTTAAAGAAGCAATTGTTGAAGACCAATACCATCGTTATCCATTAACCTATTAAGCCTTTATCCTTCATCTAGTAGATTAGAATTGTGTTGTCTTTGTGTTACTAACTATCGGCTATACCTAGGTGTCTGTAACCGGGCCGATTCTGTCCCACTTAACTAACCTATCCAATCCTTCGGTTTTGTTATGTGTAAAAAAGGGTGTACGGTGGACCCGGCGTTATCCGGGAACTCAAGCCTAAAAACTTGGTCGTACATTCAAAATCAATCAATCAATCAATCATTAAATTAAACTGCATTTTAATTTTTTGCTATACGGAGAAAGACAAAAACACGTCTTCTACGTTCCACTCAAACTCTCAAAAAGAACAAAATTAATTTTTTGTAATAATATTTTAGCCATGATTTGCCGTGGCGGTTAAATGTTGAAAACGGTAATTAATGGGAGGCAAATATTATTCAACTCTTCTGTCTCCTTTTAATAATATTACTAGTTATCTATACAATTACCTTTAAAACGATCCATTACAATTTGGCAAGTAATTTTGGTTGTAAGATAAAAACTTCTTTAAGAATCGTTTTTGTGGCTATACTCGTATGTAAATCTTAGTGTTTAATTCAAGGTATTGTTTTTTTTTGGTTTGATATAATTCATATTGTATTTCCCCTGTTTTATTAATCATAGTTCATTTTAAATGTAATTTAATAGGGAACTGTTTCAATATTTGGAAAATAAATTGTAATTTCCCAGTCTTAACCATGGCACATGTCGACAAATCAAACATTATAAATCTCATTTTTAGTATGAAATTTTTGGAGATTTCATCTGGGCAGAATCATTTTAGGTTGCGTTCGAATATTATATCAAAAAGAGTAGACATAGTAAAATATAACTCTGCTTGTGCATCCTGTATATCGGAGAAATGTTTTTGCTTTCGTTTATTATATCAAATATTTCGGAAATTCCCATTGCGTTCGTTTAATGTATCAGATCATTATCCTCGAAGTTATTTTTACTCTGTATAATTTCGACAGATATTTCAGAGAGAAAGTTTGCAACATTTTACAATATATGTCTATAAGTATATGCTTACAGTCAGTATATGTTAACAATAATTTGTCATTTCTGAAAAATCCGGCCAATGGAAGTTCAACGAGAAAATTTTCGTACCCAATATTCGTCCGAATATCGTAATCGATCGAATTTGTTTGATTGATCGATAATGGTGGCCCAACCTCAATATCTTCGCGGGTAAAATCTTGAATAGGTTGAAATCGTCGTGGGCCTCGTTTCATACCACCGCATCTGCCTTGTGAACTGCTACCATCATAGTTAAATGAACGCGTCTCTGGAAATGATAGTTCGGCCAAACCCAAACAAATCTATTTCAGAGTTGTACTCAACGGAATTAGCAGCATCGAGATTTGAGACGAAAATTCATTTTAGCCAAAATGAGTGAAATTAAACCACAATTGAAAGTTGGCTTGAACGCCAACATATAGTAATCTAAAGTAAAACGAAATTGTTCTTAGTTAAAAATTTTACCAGTTTTTTATTGAAAGACTTACTTGTATTCATAAACCGCCATTCGAAACATTTCTTAAATCGGCACCATTAAAACTGTCCGACAATTTAACAATGGCTTTATAGTCAATTTCACCATGTGTGGCGATAGGTTGGGCATGAATTTTTAAAATTTCCAAACGTGCCTGTTCATTAGGAAGCATTTCGATTTCACGATCTAAACGTCCGGGACGTAATATTGCCGATGCCGCAGTAATGGAATTCCGCCTTAATTCATCAATAATTGTATATTATGCCGAATAACATAATAATTTATGTGCGCCGTTTTTTACGGCGCGTGCAATTATTTCATTCATTCGACATATTATATTACAATATTCAAATTTTCTTATAATTATTTCAACAGCGTGTGTTGAGTTTAGGTTAGGGTTACTACCGGCCCTTTAAGAACAAATTTATTTATTTATTTAAAATTTTATTTAATTTTTAATATTTTAGTTCGATGAATTTAAACATAGGTAGCTGAATGACAATACCGAATTAATTTTTTTACAATATCAACGGAATATTTAGGTCATCATATGTATGATAATACTGCCGGGTCATTATGAACGTGAAGTTTAAATGGTTAGATGATGTTGGATGGGAAAATAGGAAAAATAAGGTTACAAGCAGTATATGAAGATGAACCGTAGATGTGAATTAAATAATCTAACCAGTATATTATGACTGATGCCGAATACATATGATGAATATTAGTATTCTTTACCTCAACCACAACTAACCCAAATTAATAAACTAACAAAATCTAATCTATAGTGTGAATATAATTAGACTAATATGTTTAAGTAGTTAGAAAATGACTTTGCTGCGGTTCGCCCTGGTTGTTTCTGTGACTAACATCCTTTCCTAATTAACCTTATCTGTTAAGGATGCAGGTAGGGCCTGGGCCCGTGATGCTGAAATATTATTCGCATTCAGATATAATTTGTCATTTGGTTGTTGATATTTCAGGATAATGATAACGTACCTTGGATCGCCGTTATGGTTGGCCTGTACTTGTACTGGTTGGCCTGCCTATCATATCATATCATATTTTTTATTTTTAATATTGGATATTATACTGTGGGCAAAAAATAGTAAGACTTTGTTCATAATTTTAAAATTCTTTATTTATTTCTCCAAATCTATTTCGTCCCGCTCAAAGTAATCCCCCCCGGCCTCAATACACTTGTGCCAGCGTTTTTTCCAATCCTGAAAACAGTTGTTAAAGCAATTTCCGGAATAGTCTCCAATGCACGTAGCGATTCACGTTTAATGTCTTCAATTGACTCAAAACGGTTTCCCCGGAGCGGTCGTTTGAGTTTGCTGAACAGCCAGAAGTCACACGGAGCTAAATCAGGCGAATACGGTGATTGCGGAACGATATGGGTGGAATTTTTGGCGAAAAATCACGTAAAACCAATGCAGTATGACAAGGTGCATTATCGTGGTGCAAAAACCAAGAGTTGTCGACCCATAATTCCGGCCTCTTTTTACGAATAGCTTCGCGCAAACGACGCATAACACTCAAATAGTATTCCTTGTTGACAGTTTGGCCGGTCGGAAGGAAGGCACCACACCTCGATAATCGAAGAAAACTGTCAAAACCAGCTTGATTTTTGATTTATTTTGACGTAGTTTTTTCGACTTCGGCTTACCTTTGGCACGATATTCGTCCGATTGATCGTCTGTTTCTGGTTCGTAAGCATAGATCCAAGGCTCATCGCCAGTTATAATACGTTTCATGACATCCTGCTAGTCGGAAAGCATTGTTTCACAGACGTCAATGTGA
Source organism: Nephrotoma guestfalica (assembly GCA_963691935.1). Taxonomy (NCBI): domain Eukaryota; kingdom Metazoa; phylum Arthropoda; class Insecta; order Diptera; family Tipulidae; genus Nephrotoma; species Nephrotoma guestfalica. The sequence continues at coordinate 157,888,604 of OY829913.1, forward strand.
CGCTTTTTTTCCAAAAAATTGAGTGATTTTGGAACCAATCGTGCTTTCGCTTTTCTTAGGCCCAAATGATCTTTCAAAATGGTTTTCACTGATCCTTCCGATATTTCAACGATCCTAGTAAGGTCTCTGACTGTTAATCGTCGATTCTCGAGCACCAATTCCTTGATTTGATTAACGTGTTGATCATCAGTTGATGTTGATGGCCGTCCTTGACGTGGTTCGTCGTCAACACGTTCTCGACCCTCTTTGAACAATTTGTACCAATCAAAAACATTTGCTCGCGACCTACAATTATCACGGAAGGCCTTTTGCGACATTCTGAACGTTTCGGCACGACAAAATTGATTCCGCACACAAAATTTAATGGAACTTCTTTGTTGAATAATTTCACTCATTGTAAAAATCGCCGAATGCACTTTTTGTACTTCAGAAAGACAAGCGTATACTAAACACTAATGATTATTTTGATGTGACATTTGGCACAGATGTCATTGACAGTCATACCAACATAGAAAAAAATATTTCGACGAATGGTTTTCCGCGCGAAATTTAAATTAAAAAGTCTTACTACTTTTTGCCAAAGTAGTATATTTAATTTTATATCTATCTGAATATGATAATCTGTAAATATTTTTTTGTGTTATCGGTTTATGCGGTTATTATGAATTTCCTTGATTTGATTATCTATTTTTATTTTTGAGTTTACACCATTACGTTCAATAATTTCATACGAGGGCGGATTGAAAATGAAGCTACCTAAGCAAGCAAACAAAACTTTTTTTGGCCAAAAACCATATATTTCTCAACATAGTCTCCGTTTAGTTCGACACACTTAGTAAGACGATATTCCAATTTTTTTATACCATCTGAATAATACGATTTCGGGAACCCCACAAAATACACGTTAGTTTCGATAATCACTTCTTCGTCTGAGATGAATCTTTCTTCTGCGAGCCATTTTTTCAAGTTTGGAAACAGGAAAAAATCACTAGGAGCTAAATCTGGACTATAAGGTGAATGATCAACCAATTCGAAGTGTATTTCACGTAATTTTAGCATTTGTTCGAATTTTAGCATTTGTTTAGTTTTTGTTCGACACTGAGCAAACGCGGCACCCATCTTGCCGATAGCTTTTTCATATGCAAATGTTCATGCAAAATGTTGAACACACGTGCATATGATATGTTTACCATTTCAACAATCTCACGCAACTTGACTCGGCGATCATTCATTCATAACGATATCTAGGATTTTCTTGATATTTTCTTCAGTAACCACCTCTTTGGCCTTCCTGTTGATGGTATTGTTGCAGTGCTTCTTCGACCGCGTTTAAATTCAGCAATCCAATATTTTACCATGTAATCTGATGGAGCAGACTCACCGTAATGTTTATCGAGCTTTTCTTTTGTCTCTCGCCGTTTTCCCTTTCAAATAATAGTGTTTAATCACTGCACGAAATTCGTTTTTTTCCATTTTTCAAGAAACACAAAAGTTGCTTACTTCAAGGTTTAGGTTAGGTTTCAGTGGTTGCTTACTGCACACTTAGGCCAATTTTTAGGCCCATTGTGGTACCACTCATTCACTCCACATCATTAACCCACCTACTTCACCTACTCACACAACTACAGTATAACACCTGCACATTGCAAGCTCCATGTCAACCTGTACATTGACAATGAAGATCGGTCGGCGCGTGACACGGGATTCTGCACTCCATCAGAGGGTCTTAGTTGTATTTATTAGCATCACCGATCGTAATCGATGATGAAAATTCGATTTGCATCTAGCCTCTGATGGGATTCGAACCCAGCACCTCCCGGTCCAAGTGCCGAAGCTTTAACCACTGCACCACTTGTCCGGTGCTTACTTCAAACGACAACAACAAATAAACTAATCGATGAGTTTGGGTGAAATTTTAACAGCTGACGTTTGACAGATTTCTAAAAAACAAACAATTTTGTGTTTGTGCTGCCATCTAGCGCTAGGTAGTTTAATTTTCAATCCGCCCTCGTATGGACCTATGTATTTAGTCTCAAACTTTCGTCTATCCCCTCTTCTTAAAAACAAAATCACCTACATTAAAATTTCCTGGGTTTATATTCTTAGCATAAATATCTTTTCTTGCTATTTTCGCTTGATTTAGTAGATTGTTAGCGTTTTATGCGTTTCATGCAACCTGTATTTAACCTCCTCTGCGTACTTATCATATTTGTAGATTGGTTTTGATATCACTTCAGTAATATGAGGAGGTATTGTATTGTGGCTATTCTGCCGAAAACTAGTTCAAATGGGCTATACCCTGTTTCGCTATGCGGTGTAATATTGTATGCAAATACGAAATATGGTAATCATTCTTCCCAATTGAAATCTTCCCATTCTTCCCAATCTAAATATTTTTATTTAAGTATTGATTAAGTCTGCGGTTCCTCTCTATTAGAGTTTACTTGGCTGATTTTTAGTAACTCACAGATGTTTTTCACGATTTCGTTCAGAAACTCGGTTCCCATATCAGATTTTAAAATTTTAAAAATACCATATTTTATATAAATTTCTCTACTAGTGCTTTTGCAATTTTATTGCTTCTTTGTTTTTTATGGGGAATGCTTCAAAATATTTTGTTAACTCACATTGTAACGTGAAGATATACCTATATTTATTTGAAATTTTGAGTGGTCCTACTGTATATATTGCTAACTCAAAACTACTTACTGGTGTGTCAGTTATTAATATTTTTTTAGTATGTCTAATAATCTTATTCTTTTTACACACAATTCACACTTATTTACGAAATCCTTAACCATTTTCCTTATATTTTTCCATAGAAATCTTTGTTTAATTTTACATATCGTCCTTTTAATACCTGTATGTCCTCCAATTGGAGTTGTGTGGGTTTCTTCCATTATTCTTAACATTTCTGCGGCATTAACTATTCTTTTGGGAGTTTTATGATATGATAGAGAGGCGTACAGGCCAGCCATAACAGCGATCCAAGGTACGTCACCATAATCCTGAAATGTCAACAATCAAATAACAAATTATATTTGAATGCGAATAATATTTCAGCATCATGCGGGCCCAGGCCCTGCCTGCATCCTTAACAGATAAGGTTAATTAGGAAAGAGTGTTAGTCACAGAAACAACTAGGGCGAACCGCAGCAAAGTCATTTTCTAACTACTTAAATATATTAGAATGTTAGATTCACACTCTAGATTAGAGTTTGTTAGTTAATTAATGTAAGTTAGTTGCGTTTGAGATGAAGGATACTAATATTCATCATATGTATTCGGCATCAGTCCTACTAGACTGGTTAGGTTATTTAATTTACATCTACGGGTCATCCCATCATATACTGCTTGTAACCTTATTTTGCCCTATCTTCCCATCCAGCACCATCTAACCGAGGGACTTCGCGTTCGTAATGACACGGCAGTATTATCATACATATGATGACCTAAATATTCCGTCAATAATGTCAAAATAAAAAAATTTAGATTCAGTATTGTCATTCAGCTACCTATATTTAAATTCATCCAACTAAAAGCAGGGTTAATTTATATCTAACATTCACACAACTTCACTAAAACATAGCCTGAATTCAAACGGAATGATCGTCAAAAACAACATTCCATAGCAAAAAGTCTTTGGATCGTTAACATATTTAATTGTGTTGAGTTTATGCTCAAAGCGTAAGTAATTAAATAGACCCCCTGATCAAGAATGTTGCAATCACAATCTTCCCTGACCTTCCGGTATGTAAAAAATAAAATAAAAAATAAATAATAAATTTTAAATAATAACTATTCTTTTGGGAGTTTTATATATCAATATTTTTAAATTATTTTCTTTATTCGTCCCTAACTTATTTTTCCGCAGATTATAAAATTTTCTTTAAATTCTCCTATATTTATGTGACTGAAGATTATGTCATTATCTTTTAGCGCTAATCTATTTATCTTTAGTTCTTGCATGCGAGTTATTAGTTTCCCCAATTTTGAATCTATTTCCAAAATAGATACATAATAAATAAATAATAAATATAGTCACTTTATTTAATTCGTTTTTATTTGTAATCACTATATTCTGTGGTACCTTATTATGTTTAATTAATTTTTATCGCGAGTTATCTACTTCCTTATTCGTAAATTGCAATTAATTTAAATGTTTAATCTCAGTGATTAGTCCCAAGCATAGAGTCTGACTTCGGTATGCCTACAGTAACCTTATTATTCAATTCTTATTCATTTTTCTTCTTCATACTTCTCGTGACTACGTTGACGTTTTCAATCGGGATTAATGTTTTCAAACATTCCGTATTCCAGACTATTCTAGACAATGCGTCAGTATTTGTATTTAATTTTCCTTGTTTAAAAATAATTTTAAAGATTAATCTATTAGGTCTAGTCTGATTCTTGTCATTTTTGAGAATGGGCTTTTATCTGAGAACAAACTTAACAGAAGCCAATGGTCAGTAACCACTGTAACCTTCTACCGTATAGGTAAGGTTTGAAATAATGTATAGCCCAATGAATAGCTAGAAGTTCTTTTTCTATTGCCGGCTTGGTAAGCTCATGTATATCCATTGATATACTCGCAAATGCAATCGGAAGATCCTTTCCAATTTCTCTTGAGACAGTACTGCTCCCAGAGTGAAATTCGATGCATCTGTTGTAAGTAATGAAATTCTCCATCGAAATTCGGATATTGAAGTATTGGTGGATTGATTAGGTTTGATTGTAATGACTCAAATGCTTCCTGACTCATTGTTTAAAAGTTTTGATATTAAAGCGAAATCACGAATGAATCGTCTGTAGTAATTACAGAAAGCTATGAATCTAAGTGTGCTCACGGATATCTCTCTATTACTTCGAATTTTGATGGATCTGGCTTAACTTCTGCACTGGTGATAAGATGACCTAAATATGTGACCTCTTTTTTAAAAAAATTACATTTGGATGCCTTAGTACCTTAATTAAATTCCTATTGTGGTGCTTCATACCGTAACCAAAGATAATTATGTCATCGACATACAGAAATACTAGTTCATCTAGACCAAGACCGGCTAATGCGATCGATAGTATTATTTGAAAACTATGTGTAGATATTTTAAGGCCAAATGGCAATCTCTTAAATTGAAAATGACCATGGCTTGTTGAGAACGCAGTCATGGGTCGTGACTCTTTCTAATTCAATTTGATGGAATGAACTAGTCAAGTCAAGTGTGGAGAAATATATTGCTCGACCAATTTTGTCTAACACGTCTTCTAGTCGAGTTAATGGAAATTTATCGTTCACATTTTTTTTATTCAGCTGTCTAAAAATCTACAACCAATCTCCATCTTTTATCCCCATCTTTGGATTTTTTTGGTACTATTAGCAAAGGCAATTTATATGGGCTTACTGAAGGTTCAATTACATCATTGTCTAGTAATTCTTATATTTCTTTATTAGTTTCAGCGTAGTGCGCTTGCGGTAATCTAATTTTCTATGTATACGGTATTCTTTAACTATCGTTTGTTTATAAAAATTATTTGTGGCCAACGTGTAACCTGAGACGTAAAACATATCTAAAAATTCACTACATATTTTGTGAATCTGTTCCTTCTATTATTCATTATTGTCCTTCATATTTAGCTCATTGATTATCTTATCATATCGTTCGTTATTTCATATATCTACATTTATCACATTATTAATTACATGATAATTCTCTAAATCTTCTACTATCGGTTCCAAATTTTCTATGGTAACCTCTTTTCCTAAAGTATTTATTATTTTTACATGAGCAATGTTATTTTAATAATTTATTATTTATTTTAGCAATGTTATTTTAATTTTAATAAATACTCCTTCTAGTAACTCATTACTTAACACTATACTATCTCTATTTTTTTCGCTTTTAAAATCGCTGTTGTAATTGTAATTTTCAAGATTTGTTTTCATGGGATTAATTATTTCCCCTCTTCTGGGAAATTTATTGAAATTGTGTATGTTTCATTCAATCTTGCATTGATTATGACTTAAGAAATCCCTTCCTAATATACCATCCGTTCTTATTGGGAAACTTTCATCTACCTACTATATATATTTCCTGTTTTATATAGTTCCTATCAATCTTAAAATTTGTGTAAACTGTCCTTAATGACACTGTTGCATCACTTGTTACCTCTGTAATTCTACATCTATTATTATCGTTTATAACTAACGGGTGTTTTTTTAGGAGGTTTGTTTTTCCGATAGATGTCGTTTTATTTTATGACAGTTGTTTTGACAGCTCAAAGTGGCATTTCTACTCAGTATTGTTTGGCAAATCATTATGAATAGGTTAACTCCAGAACAACGTTTTCAAATCGTGGAAATTTATTTTCAAAATCAGTGTTCAATTAAAAATGTTTATAGAGCACTTCGTGAATTTTATGGTGCACATAATCGTCCGTCAGAGACCACCATAAAGAACGTAATTACCAAATTTCGGTCTACATTCACTCTTTTGGATGCCAAGCCACCGACAAGAATGAGAAGAGTTCGTACAGAAGAAAATATTGCTGTCGTTGAGGCCAGTGTCGAAGAAAACGACAATTTATCGATTCGTCGTCGTGCTCAGCAAATTGGACTTTGTCCATCGACTTTATGGAAAGTTTTACGTAAAGATTTGGGTTTGGTGCCATACAAAATTCAATTGGTGCAAGAATTAAAGCCACACGACCATCGTTTGCGCCGTGAATTCAGTGATTGGTCGTTAAATCAATTGAACGAAGATCCATTTTTTTACCGTAAAATTCTCTTCAGTGATGAGGCGCATTTTTGGTTAAATGGATACGTCAACAAACAAAATTGTCGCATTTGGAGCAAAGATAATCCACACGCCGTTCTAGAATTACCAATGCATCCTGATAAATGTACTGTTTGGTGCGGTCTATGGGCTGGTGGGATCATCGGTCCATATTTCTTTAAAAATGAGGAAGGACGACGCGTTACCGTGAATGGAAATCGATACAGAACCATGTTAAATGAGTTTTTGTTGTCAAATCTTGAAGATATGGATATGAATGAAATGTGGTTTCAACAAGATGGTGCCACTTGCCATACAGCACGTGAAACAATCGACTTATTGAAAGAAACTTTCAACGACAACATTATTTCGAGAAATGGTCCGGTGAATTGGCCTCCGCGTTCGTGCGATTTGACGTCACTCGATTACTTTTTGTGGGGATACGTGAAGTCATTGGTTTATGTGGATAAACCTCAATCGATTGACGCTTTGGAAACCAATATTCAACGTGTCATTGCTGACATACGCCCTCAAATGCTTGAAAAAGTGCTGGAAAATTGGACCTCCAGAATGACATTTGTGAAAAATAGTCGTGGTAGCCATATGCCAGAAATTGTGTTTAAATGTTAAATGCCAAAAAATTATCTACCAAATAAAAAAAAATTTTGGTCATTTCATAATTTTATATGTGTTTTATTCAAAAAAAAAATCGGCAACCTCTTAAAAAAACACCCTTTATATTCTTGTGTATTTTGCCTATTTTACATACATAAATATCAGATCCAGTGCCAATCAGATATGTCAAGACGTCTCCCGACAAATCTGATTTCAACCTAATCAAATTTCCTGAATTTTTACTAATGGTACACATTTTTAAAATTAATCTATCCTTATGTGTATCCTATTTTAGTTAATACTTCCTCTTCTGATCTTACCGGAGGAGCTAACTCGTTTCCCGAGCTTTGTATTACATTTATGCTATGATTTCTGTTGGTATAATTCCCTCTGTTGTAGCTATTATTCCTATTTGCATACCCCCTCCGAATATCTTGGTATATAATCTTGTTTGAAATTTTGGTTATAAAAGAATTGGTTGTTTTGCAATGCGTCATTATTTCTGAAATTATGATTTTTATAGTTATTATAAAATTGTCTTCTATTGTTAAGAAGGCCCCTAGCTTGTAAATTAAATCGATTAGCATAATTATAATTTCTACTCTGATTATAGTTTCTCAAATGCGATACCTGATACGTCGTATCCACTCTTATAATCTTTGCCGCCTCCCTTGCTGTTTCTACGGCTTCAATTAAGTTTTTCAATCTTCTCGCTAGAACCGTTGGTTTTAATTTTTCAAGTAAACCATTTTTGAACGCATTTAGTGCTAACTGATCTGATAACTGATATATGGTTTTAACATCAGCATCAATCAGATTCTTTTTCTACACTGCGTTCAATTCTGTCACTTAGCTTTCTCAATGTTTCCCGTTCCTCTCGCTTTAAATAATTCCGACTGTATTTCAAGTGGTTATCTTTTAGATGACAAACTTCTATTGAGTATCTCTTTAAATTTCTTAAATGTGTCAGGCGTTTTTTCTAGCGATATTTTCGACCTTATACAATTACTGATTGTCAAAGTCAATGAAATTAATTTTGGTTGATTAGCCACTTTCAATTCGTCATAATATAATTTTATAAGATTTAAAAAATTTTCCAAATCTTTGTGATTACCATCAAAAATTGGTATCAATTTATTGATGGCATAGTTTTCTTGTTCTTTTTTTAAGTGGAGGGTCCAGTCTCGTCTATTATTTTGTTTTCTTTTAATATAATAAAATTGTTGGTGCGACGGATACCCAACGTTTTAAACTGTTCACCTTACACATTAATTGGTTACACTATTTTATTATATATTTTTGTATTCCACTTATTTATTACATTACTTATTTTTTTTATAATTAATTAATTTATTATGTGTATGTGGACAAATCTGGAAAGATCGCCATGTGATTATTGTTCTATATATTTACACAAAACTTTTAGAAATAAAAAAACCATTTCATTTTTTACTTTTGCAATTTTATTGTATTTCTATCATGCCAACCTTTCACGTATAGCATTTCAAACTGACTATATCTTTTGGTTACAATATCATTTAATCTACCTTTTCCACTTTTCCCTTCTCTTACACGTTTTGTACGGCGCGTGCAATTATTTTATTCATTCAACATATTATATTACAATATTCAAATTTGCTTATAATTATTTCAACAGCGTGTGTTGAGTTTAAGGTAATTTTATATCTAACTTATGCTATGGGATAGGGTCACTACAATATTAGAGAAAACTTTATTTTGAAAATATTCTATAATCTAACCGATATAATATTCGAACGCTCATTTATAGCCTAGACCGACTGAAGATTAGTTAAACTGGTTTAGCAAAATTCGGTCAAGTACTTTAAGAAATAAAATTTAATTCAGTACGACACACTACAAAAAATTCAAAAATCTACTAGCAAATTCAAGTTTTTTCATAGAGGTGCTTGATTGAATTAGTTTAACTAATCCGCAGTCTGCCCTTGCTATTAGACTACGATCCATTTAGTGATTAATTTTTTGGAGATTGGCTTATCTGAAAGTTTACAATAAGACTTAATTGACTTATTTGAATGAGTTACCAGTTTTGGCCGGAAGTCCTCTTAAAAAGCAAATAAGTCTGCAATAAATCTATTCGAGAGGAGACGAATTGAAGACTAATAAGTCAGTTTCCACAAAGGGAAAGGGCCTTTTCGAAATCAATACTTATTTGTTGATTGATTGATTGATTGATTTTGAATGTACGACCAAGTTCTTAGGCTTGAGTTCCCGGATGACGCCGGGTCCACCGTACACCCTTTTTTACACATAACAAAACCGAAGGATTGGATAGGTTAGTTAAGTGGGACAGAATCGGCCCGGTTACAGACACCTAGGTATAGCCGATAGTTAGTAACACAAAGACAACACAATTCTAATCTACTAGATGAAGGATAAAGGCTTAATAGGTTAATGGATAACGATGGTATTGGTCTTCAACAATTGCTTCTTTAAAACGGCAACCTAAGAAAAAATATTATTATTTCACATGCATCTGGAAATTTCCTGAAATTGAATTCTATTAATACTTTTCGGCTTCCTAACCAAAATTGGTTGACTCGACCCGTTACAGACACCTATGTAAAGTCGTTAGTAATAAAATGACAACACAATTCTAAACTACACAATCAGCAATTACAATGAAGCATTAATTCACAAGCATCTGTAAATTTCCTGAAATTTAATTCTAAATTCATATTTTCCGGCTTCCTAAATAATTGAAACATTTATTAATTTAATCATTCTGCAACTCCGCAACTTACAGTAGAATTTCCTGAAACCTGAAACCAAAGTTATTTGAACTCTAAAATTCATTAGTATTTAACCGTTGAATTGGGCAAACACGAAATAGCAAAAAAAAAAAAAAAAACAGATTAACTAGACTAGATTAACTACCGGATTGCATTCAAATATCCCTTAAAATATCCATCCATTAAAATATTTTAAATAATTTAGAATTCGCAAAAATTTCGTATGTTTACTAAAATTTTTTTTAAAACTGATGAATTTTTCCCGACGTCCATCCTTTTTCACAAGGAAACAAATACTTCTACGTTTGCTGGGGATATACCACATACAATTAATCTCAGACATGACACATGAGACTCGTCTATGACTTGTCACCTCGTATTAGACTTGTCATAAACGATTCATCTCAGACTGGTAACAAACGTAAATTAGTAATTAGTGTGTCGTCAATGGCTTTCCTGCTGGAAGGTAATATTTAAGTAAAGGCAACTAGATAAAATTTGAAAAAATTATTTTAAAATGAATGATAAATAAGTTTATTTTATAATTTTTATAATTAAATATAAATCGTACCAGTATCTTAAAAGAGGGATAATATATACTCGTATATTAAATATATTTGAATGAGATTTCCTGAGAACCGAATAATTTTAATATAATAGCTCGGCACTGTACATGTAGATTAATATTTAGGGTTGATTTGAAATTGGGAATTAATAATTATAATTCTTGTACTAAAACAGTCAAGATTGGCAACGTTGCATTTTATGACAAACATCCAGTCGTTGGTGTATTGAAGTATACAAACCTTCTCTTTCTTTTGAATAATTATATTAATTATATCAAATATTTAGATAGATAGATATAACGAAGTTGCCGATAAACAATTCTTTATGTTAAGATTGTTAAAATCCCAAATCCAATGCAAATAATATTTCTTTTTATAAAGCAAAAATATCGCTAATAAGCTGTGAGAAAATACTAGTAACCCATTGAGTGTCACAAAAAGGCAATTTTGCGGTAAATAATAGGATTCGTTACCAACTCCAACATAGTTGCAATTAATCTTGCAAAAATGATGGATTATGAAGGAAATACAATATAGAAAACAGCTAATCATAAATTACCTACACTATATTCTCAATGCACAGAAGAAATACGGAAGCGGAAAATTCTATCGCTAATCAAACCAAAATAGGATGAAGGAATAATAGGATGAAGGAACATCACCAAAATAGCTCTCTCCGAAAATCTCCGAAATCAAAGCGTGGAAGAAACCACCTCTACAAACAATTGTAGTAAAATGTACCAAGAGAATTATGCAATGTCCATCCAGGAGCTAAAATTACCTCGAAACGATCCCAACAGACGGCATGAATCTTCCCACCATGAAACCACTACCATCCACCAAGCGACCTCCTGCCAACACCAACATTCAACAAAAACCACGCTTCACAAAGCCGTGACGTATCCATGACAGATCACAAACGAACCATGGCAACCCTACAGCCCAAAAACTTCAGCGTACGACCGATCATACCAAAACTCCCAAACTGATTCAGCCCCCGCCAAATCGACGGCAAACTCCAACAAAAACACCCGAAGCATTCAGCAAAGAAACCAATTTGGACATGCAAATCCAACATTCAGGCAATGATTCAATACAAAACTGCAAATCCGCCCTCATACACTAACAAATGAGAACTACCTCAAGTCCTAAACAAAACAACTCAAAACAGTCAAAAATACCTTATAAATACAGGTAACGACAGAACACACATGAACACAACTCTCCGCAAGTTGAGAAACACAACGTTCAACGAACAACCACCACAAACCGCAGACACCGAGCCATTACTCACCATGAACGAAACCCATTCAAATCACTCCAAATATCAAAAAAGATTCACTGCAATACAGCTGCAGCACATCCTCGCCGCACATCCTGTGTAAACCAATCACACACATACACCACTCGTCAAAATCTAATCCAGTTTTCGCACCACAGAGAAAAAGTATAACCCCCTCCCAATCGCCAAAAATATACATTCCTTTATATGTACAATGTTCATTTTGCGCGATCTCGACCTGCGACAACATCCACCCCTTGCCGACGACGCCAACCCAGGTCGACAAGGAGAGGTCAACGTCAGCCGCCTCTCCACAACGACGGCAAAAAATCTCACAAAGTTAACAAAAGTCTAAATTATTATACATATAACAAATCAACAAATTATGAACAGTTAAAGTCTAATCGACTTTCCCAATTCACAAATTGAATCATCCACATTCAAGAACATTTAGTGCAAATCCAAAGAAATTCGCCCATTTAGACAACGTAATACGAAGTCTTAGTGTAATCCACTACAAAAATATAAATACAACCGTGAGAGAGCAGAGAATATTATACGATCATTTTGTTTATATTTTGCGCATCCCATATACCATATTTTCACTTATATGTATATCCATAAATAAAAAAATTAAAAGAAATAAGGATTTCAGTACAACATGCAATAAAGACTTGATATCCAAATTTTAAATTAGCTTTTTGTTCGTGATTTTTTCAACTTTTCCAAGAAAATACCATCTACTCATATAACGAAATTCAACAAAATCACTGTGTACATAAAAAACTATAAACAATACGTATGCGAGAGAAAAAACAAAATTATAAAAATTAGAGACCACGACAGTATTTTTCATAGAAACAGATTACATAGAATGAATGCTAGCAACTGTCGTCACAAACTGTTTCATACCACAACAACACAAATAACTCATCCATACGATTCATTGATTATTATGTAATAAAATATAATGTATAATGTAAAATAAAGTAATAAAAATAACACTTATCTTAAGCATCCTTTGTAATCAAAAAAGTCCTACAAATTGAATATTACCATACAATGCGTACGATGCATTCAAACAACGGTGTCGAAAAACATATAAACGAAATTATTATATACATATCCTACACCATTGCAAGCGCACCGCACACAAATTAATATATTAACACAATACGTATAACTGTTCATTTTACTTATTACTTCTTTACACACAAATTATTATTAATATTATTATTTATTTATTTCATAAGACATGTATTAATAAATAATATTATGATTAATATTATAATTAATCAATTATTAACACATATTTAAACTATTTATTTATTTATTTAAAGGAGAGACAAAAATCACGTCTTTCCTTTACGACGTTCAATCGCCGACCATCTTTCGAAATCAATACTTATTTGTGGAGACTTATTCAAATAAATAAGCTCGTGAGGTCACTTATTTGAATAACTAGTCTCGACAAAAGTAGTTTGGAAATTTTTGTTATGTATCTAGTAGCACACGACCAACGTGTTAGAAAAATTATTTTTTTCATAAGAAACGAAACTATTCTTATTGTTTTGACATTTCCCAGCAAATAAGTATGCGAAATCAATTCGAATAGTTGTGCAGCATACTTATTTAATATACTGCGGTGAATAAGTATGAAATAACCGGAATCCGTTTCGGAAAGGGCCTTATTGTGGGCAAATAAAGAATATAAATTTCAATCACTGTTAATTATCGTTTAAAATAAATTAAGTCTCATTCATAGGTTTCATTCGAAACTTCTTCATATTTAACGCCATTTTTCCTAACCCAAGCAACGGTTGCTTCACGTTATCGCCATTTTAAGGTAGCGGGATCTGGGGCGATATCATGTAATTCGACTGGAAAATTCATTTGTTTTAAAATATTTCAGCGAACAGGCAGAAAAACCAATCAAATTGGATGGTGTGTAATAATGTTAGACGATATTTCGTCACTCATGTAAAAAATTGCAGAAAACAAACACAAATTAGGGAGAAACAAAAGAAAAAGAAACGAAAACTAAAACAAAAATCATTGAAATCGGATGGTAAATTGAATATTAGTGTGTATACAACACACAATTTGGTTGGTCCGACAAGTTGGATCGCCTGTAGCGCTCTTATGAAAACACAAATAAACGAAAGTTTAACGGCAAAAACAATTTTAATAATTTTTTTCAATAATTGTTTACAACAATGGCATTATCGAGCAATTTTGAACGAAAATCTGCTACCGGTGAAAATTTAATTTCGGAAATCTTGTGGAACTCACTGCTCTGAAAACTTTAGGGAAACTTAATATATAAGCATCACTTCAAACCAACTAAGACTAATTTTAAAATATTTAATCGAATATGTTCGAAAATAATTTTCAATCCGATTAAATTTCCCGATCGTATTTCACGATTCTACCCCGTTTTTTCCTAATCAATGCTTGCTAAAACATAAGGTATAGATAATTAGTTAGAAGTGGGTATGCTAACTTAACATACAAATGCTATAATTCCAATTAGTCCAATCTTTTATTTTATACGCAATTTTACGAAAAAGCCCGATTTTGAATCCTGTCTTTTATTTTTGAACATGCTATATCATCAGAATTTTCTGAAGTCATAGATCTTTTGATGATATTTTATTTTATTATTTTATGTTTTTATGTTGTTTATTTTAAATTTTTGTTTCTGTTTATCAAAAACCTTTATATATATATATATATTTTAGCCAATGGACATGTCACTGATGAACAAAATACTGAATCTGAACCACAAAGTAAGTTTTTTTCGATTTTGATATTGTTTAAAATGTTAATTTAATTTTTATTTAGTTTTTTTTTTTATAAAATTATTATTTTTTAAATCTATAAACTAACACTAAATCTACTGAATTATTATAACTTTACTATACTGAGCAATTAATATTCTTCTAGAAAGCTTTTATTTTATGGCAAATAGAATAGGATAACTTAAAAAGATACCAGCCAGAGAGCACAGTGGTTAAAGGTGTGACTCGAGAGGTACCGATCGAATCCCGATAGGGGCAAGATGCAAAACGGATTTTTCTTCATCTAATTACGATCGGCTTTGAAAATGAACGCACTTTTGCTTAATTTGTTTAGGATTTTATTATTAGCTCTCAAACTTGTAGATGTTGTGCAAGTTCGATTTGAATACACAAATTTGTTTCACAATAATAAAGTTAAATCCATACTCTCGTGCCTAGCTTTATTTGCTTTTAAATATTGTAATTTTATATATATTCCGATACTAGTAATAATTCAGAAACTTTCCGATGGAAGTCCAAAGGTTGGGTTTTTTTTCTTTTTTTGCTTTATTAATTACAACTGAGACTGTGCTCATCTAGCAATTTATCTTTCAAATTTACAAATTTTACATTTCTTAAATAATTCTGATTTGTTGGGGTGAAACCCAATGGTTAGTCCCAAAATTAATTAAACCTATTTAAAATATAATTTTAATTTGGTATGTTTACTACATCAAATGGCCTCGTTCTTTGAAGTCTTCTTTCAACGACAGGGTTATCTATCATATGGCGAATATAGGTATTTCCATGTTCCTGGAGCCTTATTTCGTGTTTGGCGGCGTGCTTTTTTATTTCATCTTTGATGTATTCCATCTGTAAGTCCCTGTGAAGGTCTTCATTTCTTGTGTACCACGGAGCATTTACGATGCTACGGAGAACCTTATTTTGAAACGTCTGTATCATTTTGGCGTTTGTTTGCTTAGTACATCCCCAGAGTTGAATACCGTAGGTCCATATCGGCTTCAGTATTTGCCGATATAGCAGCAGCTTGTTGTATATTGTAAGCTCAGAGCCTCTACCTATGAGCCAATACATTTTTCTGAACTTAATATTAAGTTCTTCTTTTTTCTTTTTGACGTGCTCTGCAAAGGTTGGGTGATGGAATTTTTCTATTAGGTAGGTTCGAATGGTAAAAAATAAATATATAAATAAGACACAATTTAATTTTTAGGTTAGATTAAACAATAAATTTAATTTAGTAAAGAAGGCTCTATTTCCTACCTATTCAGTATTTAAGTTCAGTTTTTATTGGTTTGGAGAGTAATAGCAATTAAGTCAGTAAAACCAATTCGGATGGTTTTTTTCTGACTTTAAGAAGGTGTTTGGATCGCCAACATTTTTTGGCAGATCGAGGGAGTCATTTGGAAGCTTTCATCCCATAGAACTGATGTCCTAAGTGTCACGGTAACTGAGATATGATATTTTTAAGTTTTTTTAAATTACCCAGAATCATTAAATGGTCATAATTTTGTTGTTTGTAGTCGTAAATGCACGAAGTAACTTTATTAAAGTAAATAAATCATTATTTAATACAATTGGTTTAAGAAAAATGACTTATAGACTTCCAAATCCTAAAAATGCGTAAAAGTATTAAAAAATCAAATTAATCTTCTAAATTCATTAAAAAAAACTAAAGGTTATTTTAAAATTGGTTTTATTTAGCTAAATTTTCTAGCTTATGTATAGAAATCACTCATTTTGTGGCGAAAATAAGAGATTCTGTAGAATAGTCTAATAACAAGCAGATTGGCTTGAATTATTATAAAAATAATAATTTGTTCTAATTAATTTTATTCAATTTTCTTGGTTACTTACAAAAATTCTACTTAAATTACAGCAACAAATATTTATTTGCTGATCTTATAAATTTAACTTATATGCACAGGAAATACAAAACTAAGTTTTTACTGTATAGGTTCAATAACCTATAGTACAGGGTGTCCGCCGGGAAGGTATACTACTTTGTTTTGCCGCCATTTAGGCGAATATTAGTATTGACAGTTCATACTTGACAGTCGTGAAAAAATAAATTTAAAGCAAATTTATTATGGAAAAATATTCGATAAACCATCGTGTTTTAATCGTTAAAACATTTTATCAAAATCAATCATCGATTACTGTGACGATGAGAAAGTTACGTGAAATTTTTGGGAGAAACAACGTGCCAACAAAACGCACTATTTATCGTGTAGTGAATGATTTCGAAGAAAGAGGGTCTGTAAGTGATAGGCCCAAGCATGGGCCACAACGTACTGCAAGATCGGCTGAAAACATTACTGCTGTTCAAGAAAGTGTTCAAAACAATCCATCAACCTCAATTCGACGCCGTGCTCAGGGACTTGGTCTTCAAAGAACAAGTTTGGCAACAATTTTGCACAAGGATTTGCATTTGTCTCCATTTAAGATTCAGTTGACACAAGAGCTTCTTCCACAAGACCATTTAAGCCGCCGTACATATGCCAATAGGATGTTACAGCTCGCCCATGACAACTCCGATTTTCATGAAAAAATCATAATGAGTGACGAGGCACATTTTCATTTAAATGGATATGTGAAAAAACAGAATAGTCGGTTTTGGGCAATGGAAAATTTTTCATTACATACACAACCTCTTGAAACTTGTTACTCGTAAAGGCTAGAACCAGATCTGTCCAAAACCATAGTGAGACCGATGACCAACACCGAAAATCTCAACTCCCACTAACTATAATGGTTGTTCGTAAAGCGGCGGAATATAGGCCATTCTCGGTATGAGAGCTCCATCACAACCTCCTGAAATTTCTTACTCGTAAAGGCTAGAACCAGATCTGTCCAAAAATCATAGTGAGACCGATGACCAACATCGAAAATCTCAACTCCCACTAACTATAATGGTTATTCGTAAAGCTGCTGAATATAGGCCATTCTCGGTATGAGAGCCCCATCACAACCTCCTGAAATTTCTTACTCGTAACGGCTAGAACCAGATCTGTCCAAAATGCATAGTGAGACCGATGACCAACACTAAGAATTTCAACTTCCACTAACTATAATGGTTGTTCGTAAAGCGGCTGAATATAGGCAATACTCGGTATGAGAGCCCCATCACAACCTCCTGAAATTTCTTACTCGTAAAGGCTAGAACCAGATCTGTCCTAAAAGCATAGTTAGACCGATGACCAACACCGAAAATCTCAACTTCCACTAACTATAATGGTTGTTTGTAAAGCGGCTGAATATAGGTCATTCTCGGTATGAGAGCCCCATCACAATCTCCTTAAATTTCTTACCCGTAAATGCTAGAACCAGATCTATCCAAAAATCATAGTCAGACCGATGACCAACACCGAAAATCTCAACTTCCACTAACTATAATGGTTGTTCGTAAAGCGGCTGAATATAGGACATTCTCGGTATGAGAGTCCCATCACAACCTCCTGAAATTTCTTACTCTTAAAGGCTAGAACCAGATCTTTCCAAATAGCATAGTGAAACCGATGACCAACACCGAAAATCTCAACTCCCACTAACTATAATGGTTGTTCGTAAAGCGGCTGAATATAGGCCATTCTCGGTATGAGAGCTCCATCACAACCTCCTGAAATTTCTTACTCGTAAAGGCTAGAACCAGATCTGTCCAAAAATCATAGTGAGACCGATGACCAACATCGAAAATCTCAATTCCCACTAACTATAATAGTTGTTCGTAAAGCGGCTGAATATAGGCCATTCTCGGTATGAGAGCCCCATCACAACGTCCTAAAATTTCTTACTCGTATCGGCTAGAACCAGATCTGTCCAAAAATCATAGTGTGCCCGATGACCAACACCGTAAATCTCAACTTCCATTAACTATAATGGTTGTTCGTAAAGCTGCTGAATATAGGCCATTCTCGGTATGAGAGCCCCATCACAACCTCCTGAAATTTCTTACTCGTAAAGGCTAGAACCAGATCTATCCAAAAATCATAGTGAGACCGATGACCAACACTGAAAATTTCAACTTTCACTAACTATTGGGTTTTCCAATAGGAATGATACGATTTTTAAGTATTGTTTCGGCCATTTGTAATATGTCACGATCTGTCATTTCTTGTTTCATTGTATGCAGTAATGTTTACAATTTCATCATGGTGAGATATACGCAAGAACAACGTTTACAAATTGCAATTACAAACGATAACGATTTTTTTAAGAAAATCATCTTCTCCGATGAGGCTCACTTTCATCTGAGTGGTGCGGTAAATAAACAATACTGTCGATTCTGGTGCGAAGAAAATCCACAAATTATTCATGAAAAACCATTACATTCACCTAAATTGACAGTTTGGTTTGGTTTTTGATCTGGTGGAATCAACAGTCCGTATTTTTTCCGAAATGAAGCTGGTAACACCGTTACTGTCCATGGAAATCGGTATAGATCGATGATAACCAACTTTTTATGACCGAAATTGGAAGAAGTTGATCTTGACAACATTTGGTTCCAACAAGACGGGGCTACGTGCAACACAGCAAGTGCAACAATTAAATTATTGCGAGAAAAGTCATCATATCACTATTATTGGAAAACCCTATATAATGGTTGTCGTAAAACGGCTGAATATAGGTCATTCTCGGTATGAGAGCCCCATCACAACCTCTTGAAATTTCTTACCCGTAAATGCTAGAACCAGATCTGTCCAAAAATCATAGTCAGACCGATGACCAACACCGAAAATCTAAACTTCCACTAACTATAATGGTTGTTCGTAAAGCGGCTGAATAAAGGCCATTCTCGGTATGAGGGCCCCATCACAACCTCCTGAAATTTCTTACTCGTAAATGCTAGAACCAGACCTGTCCAAGAAGCATAGTGAGACCGATGACCAACACCGAAAATCTCAACTTCCACTAACTATAATGGTTGTTCGTAAAGCTGCTGAATATAGGCCATTCTCGGTATGAGAGCCCCATCACAACCTCCTGAAATTTCTTACTCGTAAAGGCTAGAATCAGATCTGTCCAAAAATCATAGTGAGACCGATGACCAACACCGAGAATCTCAACTTCCACTAACTATAATGGTTGTTCGTAAAGCGGCTGAATATAGGCCATTCTTGATATGAGAGCCCCATCACAACCTCCTGAAATTTCTTACTCGTAAAGGCTAGAACCAGATCTGTCCAAAAATCATAATGAGACCGATGACCAACACTGAAAATCAACTTCCACTAACTATAATGGTTGTTCGTAAAGCGGCTGAATATAGGCCATTCTCGGTATGAGAGCCCCATCACAACCTCCTGAAAGTTCTTACTCGTAAATGCTAGAACCAGATCTGTCCAAAAATCATAGTGAGACCGATGACCAACACCGAAAATCTCAACTTCCACTAACTATAATGGTTGTTCGTAAAGCGACTGAATATAGGCCATTCTCGGTATGAGAGCCCCATCACAACCTCCTGAAATTTCTTACTCGTAAAGGCTAGAACCAGATCTGTCCAAAAATTATACACAGACCGATGACCAACACCGAAAATCCCAACTTCCACTAACTATAATGGTTGTTCATAAAGCTGCTGAATATAGGCCATTCTCGGTATGAGAGCCCCATCACAACCTCCTGAAATTTCTTACTCGTAAAGGCTAGGACCAGATCTGTCCAAAAATCATAGTGAGACCGATGACCAACACCGAAAATCTCAACTTCCACTAACTATAATGGTTGTTCGTAAAGCGGCTGAATATAGGCCATTCTCGGTATGAGAGCTCCATCACAACCTCCTGAAATTTCTTACCCGTAAATGCTACAACCAGTTCTGTCCAAAACTCATAGTCAGACCGATGACCAACACCGAAGATCTCAACTTCCACTAACTATAATGGTTGTTCGTGAAGCGGCTGAATATAGGCCATTCTCAGTGTGAGAGCCACATCACAACCTCCTGAAATTTCTTACTCGTAAAGGCTAGAACCAGATCTGTCCAAAAATCATAATGAGACCGATGACCAACACTGAAAATCTCAATTCCCACTAACTAAAATGGTTGTTTGTAAAGCGACTGAATATAGGCCATTCTCGGTATGAGAGCCCCATCACAACCTCCTGAAATTTCTTACTCGTAAAGGCTAGAACCAGATCTGTCCAAAAATTATACACAGACCGATGACCAACACCGAAATCTCAACTTCCACTAACTATAATGGTTGTTCGTAAAGCGGCTGAATATAGGCCATTCTCGGTTTGAGAGCCCCATCACAACCTCCTTAAATTTCTTACTCGTAAATGCTAGAACCAGATCTGTCCAAAAGGCATAGTCAGACCGATGACCAACACCGAAAATCTCAACTTCCACTAACTATAATGGTTGTTCGTAAAGCGGCTGAATATAGGCCATTCTCGGTATGAGAGCCCCATCACAACCTCCTGAAATTTCTTACTCGTAAAGGCTACAACCAGTTCTGTCCAAAACTCATAGTCAGACCGATGACCAACACCGAAGATCTCAACTTCCACTAACTATAATGGTTGTTCGTGAAGCGGCTGAATATAGGCCATTCTCGGTATGAGGGCCCCATCACAACCTCCTGAAATTTATTACTCGTAAAGGCTATAACCAGATCTGTCCAAAAAGCATAGTGAGTCCGATGACCAACACCGAAAATCTCAACTCCCACTAACTATAATGGTTGTTCGTAAAGCGACTGAATATAGGCCATTCTCGGTATGAGAGCCCCATCACAACCTCCTGAAATTTCTTACTCGTAAAGGCTAGAACCAGATCTGTCTAAAAATCATAGTGAAACCGATGACCAACACCGAAAATCTCAACTTCCACTAAATATTAAGGTTGTTCGTAGTGCAGCCAATACTAAAAATCACAAATACCTTAAATAAGTATTATTTAGTTTTAATAAAATTGCTCGTTTTTTAAACATTTCATGATACTACGAGCTCTTCCATATCCTTTAGCTGTACGATCATCATTTTAAGGTAAGGAACTGAACGCTTTTGACACATCATAAAATTTCTGAAACACTGATAACATTTTATCATGTTATATATCATTTTCAAAATCTTAAAATTTCTAGATTTAATCTTCAGTATTTTTAGTTAGTTTGTTGGAGCATATCGTAAAACTAAACGTTAATAATCATGTATTAACGAATAAATATTTTTAATAAAGATGAAAAATATAATGTTCGTTAATTAAAAAATTATTAGAAATATTATTATTCAAATTTATTTTTAATCTTCGAATTTATGTGAAATTCAATGTTTTTATAATTTTCTGTCATCATAGTTATCAAAAAAGATGGCGGTATTGCCAGCGATAAAAATAATAATTTTTTGGGCCAGCATTTTGGGTCAACTTCACAAACGTATCCTCGAGCCCCTTCAATATTAGCGTCATTTCGAGTATGCTTATTAATACTGTTCGCATTCGGTCTTCGTATAGGTGCGATATTCATGTCTAAAAGCAGACGTTGTTGTTTCTTGATCAAATTATTTATTGCTGTAGCTGCGAGGTCGGAATTATGTTTCATCAATTTGATAGTGTTTACGGTCGTTTGGTGTTTAATGAGCGCTAAAATATGGTTTCGTTGCTGTTGACTTTCTCAAATTGTATGTAGTTCGTAATCTTCAGCCTCGCGCTGGCTGCCCACCGTGTCTCCAAAATCACGTTTAACTCTCCTTCGCTCTTTGTTCCCTTCAAATAGCAATTTATTGTTCGATATTAAGTTGTTATCCTACCATGAGAGTTGTTTAACAATGGGGTTGCAGTTTAAGCTAGGAAGTTCAGCACATATCGTTTCCAATTCAGAGTGGGCAATTTTGAAGTTGTTTAATCCTTGAGAGGGATTAAACAACTTCAAAATTGCCCAAAATGGTACTTAAATTATAATGGATTATTAATTTCCATTTCATTGCTGTTAATTCCAGTCTGCCTAACTCAATATATATTCCCGATGAATGATTGAACGGAGTTATGTGAGTATTGGTTTGAACTGGACTCAGAATGCAACAGGCGACGAATATCAGTAAAACTGTGGAAGTTTTTCCACCACCATTTTAGCTAGCCTGCGCGGTTGTACTCTGCGAGCGAGATGGACGGTCTCGATTGGATCGGACTGAGGAGTACTGGCTGGTAATGTTGTTACAGATCCACGCTCAATGAGTAATTTGCACAATTTCACAATAGGCCCCTAGTACACTGGCGGGCAATTGTTCGTCTTTCAACAGTACTAAGTCGTTGGTCAGCAAGTTCGGCTGCATTGTTTGCCATTTAGTTCAGGTTTGAAGTTGACCACGTTTCCAGAAGCTTCTTATATCATTTGTTCAACCAAATGCTACCTTCTCTTTAGATCTAAGAACTCAATATCTCCGCAAGGTGGTGCCTTAAGAGAATCTCCAATTAGGAAGTTCCCTGGTATTAACGCCGTTAAATAAATCATCAGGATTGTTGTTCAATGTGTCAAAGGTCGAGGATTGAAACATGCTTTCAATTGACTCCTCTATTGTTCTCTTGAGATGAAACTTGATTGAGTTGACGCCTGCCTCCCAAATACTCCCGAAGTGAGGATTGTGAGGTGTCATGCCGTTACCATAGTTCTTTTTTAAGACCGAATCAGCCCTCCCCCCCCCCCCTCTCACTCAGTTAGTTTCGAAGTCGGCGGGAAATGTGTGTGCACAACCCTCTCCTTGAAACGAACCGTTTGTTTTCTGCAATGAAAGCCTATGTTGTTTGCGAACTCACTGTCTCAATGTGCATGCTTCTGTCACCATGCATATAAATATTATGCTTCATAGCCCTTATAGGCCTTGAAGCCTCTTCCTCCAGTTGTCCTTAGTTAGATTGGACCAGCATAATCGATGACAGTGTTAGCAAATGATCTTCGGGGCTGAACCCTGGCTACCGGTAAAGCGCCCATAAGGTGATCTGTCTTGTGTTGTTTGTGATGGAATCATCTGAGACATTCCTGAATTACCTTGCGTTCAGCCCTTTTTCCACGTATAATTCAATATTTGTTCCTTAGATAGACTAAAGTCAGTTGGGTGCTCCCATGTAACGTTTTGCGGTGAGGATCCTCTTTGATCCGTAAAGTAACTATGTTGTTCCTGGTTACTATTAGAGGATTTTGTGTGATAACTGGTAGATCTGAATTTTGTATAGTCGACCATTTACGTGCAACCGGCCGTTTACGTTAATAGCTGGATTCAGAGGCAACAGTCGGCTTTTCCGGTTCAAGGTGTTTGAGGCTCTCAAACAATCGATTTTGCGATTAAAGTCTTGATGTTGGATGACTTTGACTTATTGCCCATTCTGGATATTGGGGATCATGACTGGATAGCGTTTCGTTGTAGCTGTCCTTGTGTGATTTCTGCTGAATGAACCGATGACAGTGCGCTACAATTCTTTTTATTCTACGTTCGAATAATTCGTTAACGGTGTTATCATTTGATGTAACTAAATTAACATATATCGTCTTATCTGTTAATTCTTCTGGATGTAATTCTCCTACAATGCTGTCAGCGTTGGCTGCATCGAAACTATCGTACGTTGTTTCGGGTTCAAGAAATCTGTTCCCTTCCACCACAAGTTATTATTGGCCAGAGTTAATGGACAACAGTAAGTTCCAATGTACGCTAGGTCCATTGCGCCTTGAACGTGTTTCATAAATTTTGTAAGTAGTAACGCCGCATTTAACTCTAACCGAGGTATGGATAGTTTTATTTTAATGGATGTAACACGTGTTTTTGACATTAGTAAATATGTGGTGATGTCGCCCCTTTCGTCAGAGCTTCGGTAATAAATTGCTGCGGCATATGCTGATTCCGAAGCATCAGCGAACCCATGTAATTCTATGGATGGTTTCCTTGTGGAACCACTCCACCGCGGAATCATCATATGTTTCATTGTTGACATTTTGTCTTTGTATTAAATCCATTTGTTGTTCAATTTGGGAGGTAGTTCCTTGTCCCATCCAATGACCAAAGTCCAAGCTTCTTGCATCATTAATTTAGCGGTAATGGTTATTATTGATAACCGTCCGATGGGTCGAACAGTTTGGATGAGTTCCACAATAATTCTCGCTTGGTTTGTTGTCCATTTGAAAAATATATATTTGACACATCAAACTCAAATATATCCTCCAGGGGATGATATATTATACCCAAGGTTTTAACGCAATCATTCAACTTAATTGATACATTGGCCGTTCGATGGAATTTCCTCAGAATACATTCCGCGATGTCCCTGGAGTTGGATGCCCATTTGCGAAGATTTAGACCACCTTGTTCTGTAGTTGTTCTTAACTCATTCACGGCTGCTATAGCTTCCTCTAAGGTGTCGGCTCCCGTTAGCATGTCATCTACGTAGAAGGCCGATGATAAACTCCTTGAAGCTGTTGAATAGTTGCCGTGCTTTTCTTATGCTAGTTGTAACATAGCTCTTACTGCTAGAAAACTGGCCGCCATAGTACCATAGGTTACAGTGTTCCACCTGTAAACTGCGATATGTTTTCCAGGGTCATCTCTCTACACAATTCTTTGAAAATCCATCATCTTTATGTATCCATACATGTCTGTACATTTTTTCAATGTCGGCGGTTACGACAAACTTATATTTCCGCCATCGAAGTAGGATGTCGGCGAGGTCTTCCTGAAACTTAGGACCTGTCATCTTTAAATCGTTCAATGATACGCCGGTTGTCATTTTTTCTGATGTATCGAATACCAAACGGAGTTTAGATGTTCTGCTATCTTGTTTTAGCACTATAATAGATGCGATATAATAATTTTTATTAACTGCCAGTTGTTCTTGTTCTGGTTGCACTAATTCCATAATATTGAGGTTGATGTATTCCTATAGATGAACTGGTGATACATTTGTTTAAACGGTGGATCTCTCACAAATTGTATTCCAGTTGCATTGATCTGGCTTCAGCTGATTTTATAGATTCGTCTTAGAAATATGCGATTTAAAGGGAATCTGTACTGTATATTTACCATCAGGGCTATGTTCTAAATTTGTCTAGAAGTGTTCTTCTATTCTTATTTCTTCTTCAGTATGACTTCTTTCCTCTTCGTTGTTATCATGGTTGTTATGTTCTGATTCTCGACAGGCCTGGGGCTCCTGATGATAATTCATCCGAGCTCAGTGTTTTGAACTATTGGTTGATGTTGCTCATCCTTTATTCGACCAGTGGTGGCGATGAACGGATAATAATCGGCAAATAACACTTTCAATTGATTGTGATTGATTGTGAAGGAGGTCGGCGAGCTATAGATTTTCCAAGTGTTTCCAGTTATTTGTGTTGATGCTGATTTCGGGAAGCCTTTGAGTGAGTTTCTTGAGTCAACGCACCAACGTTTAGACGGAATTCACCATCGAAACTTGGTGCTAATTCTAGACTCATAAAGTGACTTATGTCCTCCGATCCTCGAAATATTGACATTGACCTTTCTTCTTTAAATTAAGCTTAGATTAAGCTTGTTAGCCGCCTTAAATTAATGTGGCTTTCGGAATCCCACGTCTATCAGAGCCCTTAAGGTGACTGGCCGACCATTACTCGACACTGCCTTAATTATTGGCAACAATACTGGTGCCTCTTGGTTTACTAATAGAAATCATTTCACAAGAGCACTGCAATGCGGGAATGTGTGATGATGCCCCTTACAGGCAAAGCATACATTCGCCATTACACAGAGATTCGAGGTGTTCCAGCTGGGGATTGTTGTACCTGGCCTGCAGCAAATCCCATGCTTTCTCATAATTTTCTCCTGCGTTTGAGAGATGACTGATGAGTTGAGCCGCGCCTTTCTGAATGTGTGACTTTAAATAAATCATTTTGACTGTATCGGAAATTTCGTTCTTTGTGTGAATGAGCTCTGTGAATAAATTATTGAACGAGCTCCAGGTTTCATAATCTCCGGTGAATGTTGGTGTATCCACTTTCATTAGTTTGATGCTGCGCACCTCTTGCAGGGTCGTATTTTTCTTTTGGCCCCTTTGAAGTCGCATAATTGTGGCATCTACCTTATCCACTAATACTTTTAACACTATGCGCCGTAGGTACTTGGCGAAACACATTAACACTCAATAAACACAGCATTCCACTTGTTTAATTATTTCGCAAAAACAAAAAAAAATTTAAAAAAATGTTTGGTCAAAAAGTTTAAAAAATTACTCGATCAAAAATAAAAATTTAGTTATATATAGTAGAAATAATCAAAACGCAATAAAAGAAGGAGGGACAAAAATAGGCAATAAAAATTAATCTATTTATCGTTCCAACCGTTCCAACCTATGCAACTAAGACTATATTAAAGTTATTGAATAAAAAGCTAAATCGTAAAGCTCTAGCGGGTATTTATCCACCGGACAATCCAAAGCAGGCAAATTGGCGTCGCTTGGAGTATATAGGAAAAACTAGCCAACGGATTAGCAACATCGTGCCGATTATACCAATATTAGTTTTGATTTTTATAATAATAACACAACAAAGAAAACTGTTTTTAACAATAAACCTAGAGTTGATCGCCTTTCAAAGTCTGGTGTTTATAGGCTTATTTGCAATGATGTAGTTTCTCTTATATTGGACAGACTGGGCGCAATTTTAGAGTTAAGAGCTTAGACATATTACATATACAACCTAAAAGCAGACGTTTAGATACTTTAGAATCTTACGAAATTCGAAAATCCATATTCTTTAACCAAAATATCCTTAACGAACAGAGAGAAATCCGTTTCTCACCAATTACGGATCCCGCCCTGTTCTATTCTGACGCTCTTAATAATATGACTAATACGTCGGGTAATTATAGACATACGAGTACTTCAATATACCTTTAATTTTGTTACTCAGCCGATGACTAATCGCTTACCTGCTATTCCACCCCCTTTTTTATTAGTAATTTTTCCGTGTAAACAACATATGGTTGGAACGATCAATAGATTAATTTTTATTGATACTGTTGTTAAAGTTAGCCGAAAGATGGTAATGCAGATTGTGTCTTTGCTATCACACGAAAAAATATTTTATAGTCGAACAATATATTACTTGATATACCTAGTTCTACTATCACCTCAAAATAACCAGAATACAGCAAAAATTTGTCTGGAAATAATTTTACAAATTGGTCCAAATCCAATGAAATGTAAATTACAATAAATTTAGAAATTTCCAAAACAAAATTTATAAAACGTTCTGTATTTTCTAGGTTACCCACTTCCCATCTATCCTACTATAGCCATTAGATAATGAATTCAATGGACTATATCTCGATTACTAAACATACAAAAATTCTCAAAAAAATATTTCAAATGCGTTAAACGTTGCTCTATCACCTTATGTAACCCATTAGTCCGGCCAGCGAATAATTTCTGAGTCCGATGGACTATATCTCGAATACTAAACATACAAAAATTCTCAAAAAATTATTTCATATTCGTTAAACATTCCTCTATCACCTTATGTAACCCACTAGTCCTGCCAGCGAATAATTTCTGAGTTCAATGGACTATATCTCGAATATTAAACATACAAAAATTTTCAAAAAATTATATCAAATACATTAAACGTTTCTCTATCACCTTATATAACCCACTAGTCCGGCAATCGAATAATTTCTGAGTTCAATGGACTATATCTCGAATACTAAATATACAACAATTTTCAAAAAATCTTTGATTAATTTAAACCGTTTATTAATAATTTTTCGAGAATCAATCAGTAACTAATGGCCATAGTAGGATCAATGGGGAAGTGGGTAACCTAGAAAATACAGAACGTTTTATTAATTTTGTTTCGATACTTTTTAAATTTATTGTAATTAATATTTCATAGGATTTGGGCCAATTTTTTAAAATTGTTTAGTTCCAGATAGATTTTTGCTGTATTCTGGTTCTTTGGGGTGATAGTAGAACTAGGTATATCAAGTAATATTTCATTCGGCTATAAAATAATTTTTCGTTTGGGATAGCAAAGACTGCATTACCAGATTTCGGCTAACTTTAATAGGGTTTTTATTGCCTATTTTTTGTCCCTCCTTCTTTTATTTCCTTTTGCTTATTTCTGCTATATATAACTAAATTTTTATTTTTACAAATCAATAGATACTCCTGATGATGACCTAACAAGTCGAAATCGATCGAGTAACTTTTTTTTAAACTTTTAAACCACACATTTTTTAAATTTTTTTTTTTGTTTTTGTGTTTGCGAAATAATTAAACAAGTGGAATAATGTGCTTCTAAAGTGTTATCCACTAAGGTACCGTAGTTATCCTTGATGCAGTAGTTAATTCTTCGATCTTTATCATCAATTTATATCAAGATTGTCGTATGCAACGGTCGATCTCGTCCATCCTTTCTTTCAGCTGCTTGTTGTTTATCTGTAAGTATTCGGGTGGACGAATTTCGTTATTCAGCTTGTACTCGATTTGATGTATATGTTGATATAATTGACGCCTGAGTACGTCTTGTTTTTTAAACGGCGGGTTTTCAAGCTGCCCGATCGATTCAATCCGAGGTGGCTCCGACCTGGTTTGATCATTACTGTTGTTGGCTGGCTTGTTGGCATTAAATGGTGACGATTGTCATTGATTTGATAGCGACTTTAATCGCTGTTGTAATTCAGCCAGCAGAACTTCGTAATTTTCTGCTACTTGCTTTCTATCTTTAAGATAGGGATGTTTAACACACAAGAGCGACATCGCTATGATTTTGTCGTCAGCTGAGATGAATTGTGCATGCAGTTCCTTCAATTTTGCAATACATTCTTGGCGATGGCATTTTGTTATAAATATATTGAATTCCTCTGTTTCGCGAGTCATAATGAGTTATAGATGAAAACTGGTGCGCTTAGTTGCGATTTAATTATATAATCACGGTTGTTTATGCGCACAAGCTGCTTCCAATAGGTGACGTTACGGTAGAGCTGCTACTGAGTGTTGTTGTAAAAACTGCTATGCTGATCTCGTTGATGCTGAGGTTTGGCTTGAAGGACCATGAATATTATAATCTAACTGTCTTTACTATATGAATAATTTCCAAACAGATTGGAATTAGAATTTTTCTTATTGAATGGTCTTATTTAATGAGTAGTGCGCTTGGCTCTTGTGGGGGCTTTAAGAACTTTTCAATTAAATAAAATTTTATAATTTCAATTATAAAAGAGAACAAGCAGATTGGCTTTTGTTCTAATTTATTTTATTCAGTTTTCTTGGTTATATACAAAAATTATATAATATTTAAATTATAGCAACAAATATTTAGTTGCTGAGCTAGCTTTGCAAATTGCATTTAACAAAATATGTTTATTTTACACAGAAATAATTTTGCTGATCTTATAAATTTAACTTATATGCACAGGAAATACAAAACCAAGTTTTTACTGTATAGGATCATTAATCTACTAGTATACTAATTATTAGTTTAGTAAGTCGATATTACTCTATCTGCTACCGTAAGTGCTCGTGTGTTTCACGTTGTTCTTGTTAAATTGTTAAGAACTTTGTGTTGTGTTTATCTTCGCTGTTGTTACGATGCCTAACTTTAGTAACGAAGAGTATGATGACATGTTGTTGGCGTATGACAGTGCTAATTGCAATGCGCGTGAAGCGAAAAGAATTTATCAGGGCGATATCCTGATCGACGTTTACCGCCGGA
This sequence comes from Nephrotoma guestfalica, assembly GCA_963691935.1. Taxonomy (NCBI): domain Eukaryota; kingdom Metazoa; phylum Arthropoda; class Insecta; order Diptera; family Tipulidae; genus Nephrotoma; species Nephrotoma guestfalica. The sequence continues at coordinate 157,919,080 of OY829913.1, forward strand.
ATTGGAAAAATGAAATGCAACTTCGCACAACAACCGTGGATATAAGAGAAAGATGTTGTGTACGTGATGCAGATGTTGTGATGCATACGGAGTGGAGGTATTTTGAACAAAATCTAATAAATAAAGTTCATTAAAAATTTATCAATAACTTAAAAGATATTTTGTTCTCTGACCCCGGCAAAATAGTATCTCTTATTTTGAACACAAAATAAATAATTTCTATGACATGTAGTATAGCCTTGGACAGGGATAAACTAGAGAATTTTTTAAAACAAAGCTAATTTCAAAATAATCTTTAGTTTTTTTAAATGAATTTAGAAGGTGATATTTGTCAAAGTTTTAGTTTAGCAAATAGTGAGATTATTGCCAAATTTCCAAAATACAAAAACAAGACAAATTATTAATATTTTTTTATTATAAATGCATTTCTTATATATACAATGATATTATGAATTAAGTTTTATGATGAAATTAATAAATCTAAGATGATCTTCTGCTCATTAAGGATGATTGGTATATGTTGAAAACTTTTGTGTGTAGTCCCTTACGATTTGTAGTAAATATGCAATGTCATCTTCATTTCTTGTTAATTTCTTTTTAAAATCTTGTATTAACTTAACACCACGTTCTGCGATATCTTTTACGACTTTTATTTGACTGATAATCTTCATTCCGTTCTTGAAATTATCATCCTGAGACCACATATCCGGATCTTTGTTTAAGAAATCTGTGGAAATGTTGAACCTTTTAAAAAAATCGCCAGTGTTTGGTGTGACAAAATTTACTAGTTGTTTCGTAATGATTGTTTTCACATCATCAATTTTCAACTCGTCGCGCTTTCTAGAATTGGTCTCTACATCCCTCATCATATCCTACTGTTGCACCATTCTTCTTTTCTCTGCGCAAAAAAAGAGAAACCCGATCACCACAATTTTCATTTAGACTGAGAAAATTTTTCTGTTCGTTTGAAAGTGAAAAATTGAAAAATACCGTTTTTACAGTGTTTAAATTTATTTTGCGTTCCCTTCTTTAATCTCTTTGCGGAAGGAAACATATTTTTTGTGTTTCTTTTCTCAGGCGCGAAATCTAAAAAAAATAAAATACTTCACCTCGATAGGAAATTTTATTAATATTTTTTTTTCACTTCTACACACATATTTGCGATTGTTTCTCGATATATTTGTTTCCTCCTTGCTTTTCTTTTGCGAAGATCGTCTCGTCTGACTTGTTTACAATTAATATGGTTACGCTCTTCTTTCATACTACGAGTTAAAACAATTAAAAAATGAAACAGGCTTACGTAGGAATGATTGCTAACGGATGTACATTCTTGGGAAGGAAATATATTTTTTTAAATTTACTAATCTAAGGGAATGAACACAACATTTCGAAAATATCGCGCATTCCCTTCTAAGCATGAAACATTTAATTACACAAAACCAAAAGGCAAGAGCGAAATAAACATCAATTGTCTTATTTTTTAAAAAGAGATAAACAAAAATCATTAGACATAGAGAAGAAGCGAAAAGTGAAAAAAATCGAAGTTATAAATTTTAAATTTGATCACTGCATTTTTATGAACTTCGCACTTAAGACACGACCTCTAAATCACCTTCGATCGACCCAATATTTTTTCAGTTTCAGTTTTTAGTATAACCTCACACATTTCTAGGGGGTGTCCCGTTAGATATTGGTTTCGAAAATAAGGTTCACCCTAATATATATATATATATATAGTTATATATATATATATATATATATATATATATATATATATATATATATATATATATATATATATATATATATTTATATTAATATATATATATATATATATATATATATATATATATATATATATATATATATATGTGTGTATATGTGTATATATATATATATATATGTATATGTATATGTATATGTGATATATATATATATACATACATATATATATATATATATATATATATATATATATATATATATATATATATATATATATATATATATATATATATATACATATATATATATATATATATATATATATATATATACATATACGAGGGCGGATTGAAAATGAAGCTAACTAATTTGTTTTTGCCAAAAACCATTTATTTCTCAACATAGTCTCCATTTAGTTCGACACACTTAGTAAGACGATATTCCAACTTTTTTATACCATCTGAATAATACGATTTCGGGAACCCCTCAAAATACGCTTCCACCCATTGTTTCGATTGATTTTTGGTTTCAGGTGTGTAGTGGTGGACCCACGTTTCATCAACAGTAATTAATCGATGCCAAAAATCAACAGGATTACGCTTTATCATGTCCAAACACCGCTGTGAAGTGGTCTGTCGAACTCGTTTTTGTTCGACACTGAGCAAACGCGGCACCCATCTTGCCGATAGCTTTTTCATATGCAAATGTTCATGCAAAATGTTAAACACACGTTCATATGATATGTTTACCATTTCAACAATCTCACGCAACTTGACTCGGCGATCATTCATAACGATATCGAGGATTTTCTTGATATTTTCTTCAGTAACCACCTCTTTTGGCTTTCCTGTTGATGGTATTGTTGCAGTGCTTCTTCGGCCGCGTTTAAATTCAGCAATCCAATATTTTACCATGTAATCTGACGGAGCAGACTCACCGTAATGTTTATCGACCTTTTCTTTTGTCTCTTTCGCCGTTTTCCCTTTCAGATAATAGTGTAATCACTGCACGAAATTCCACGAAATTCCATATACATACATATATATGTATATATATATATATATATATATATATATATATATATATATATATATATATATGTATATTGTATATACATATATATATATATATATATATATATATATATATATATATATATATATATATATATATATATATATATACAAATATATATATATATACATATATATATATACATATATATATATATATATATATATATATATATATATATATATATATATATATATATATATATATATATGTATATATATATATATATATGTATATATATATATTTGTATATATATATATATATATATATATATATATATTTATATATATATATATATATATATATATGTATATATATATATATATATATATAGTTATATGTATATATATATATATATATATGTATATATATATATATATATATATATAGATATATATATATATATATATATATATATATAGATATATATATATATATATATATATATATATACAGTGAAATTCGCTTATAGCGACATTCAAAATGTGAGTAGAATCCGCCGTTATAACCGAACGTCGCAATAAACGAGATTGTGTATTTTAAAACATCTCTTCAGATATCTTATTTTATCTCATTTGTGTATACCTATAATTTTGTAAAGAATAATAAAACTACTAAAATTGTTGAAATCCACTTTTTATTTTAATTCAAAACAGTCAATCAGGCAATTGAACTCCAATCCAATATCACATAATATAAAATTAAAAAATATTTTTAACATATGTACGTACATACATACATACTTAAAGGCTTAAAACATAAGTGCGTAAAGACAAAAAAATTATAACCAAACCAATTTTTTAGTTGTATTTTTGTCAAATATTCAGGCATAGTTGATTGCTTCATACATGCTTGGTACATTTGTTCTGTATGTATTCTTGCTCCAATTTCCGTTCGATAAAAAGCACACTCTCTGTCAATTCTTTAGACAAATTATTGAATTGCACGTAACGTTTGATAGTGGACAGTGCTTCGCATGTTTCTGTAATTGAGGGTGGAGTTAACTCTGTACTATCATCAGCGTTATCATTTTCCTTGTCAGCATCATATACGAACGTATCAATCACCTCGCCTACAATACCTTCTAATGTGGCATCTTCATCGGTTATTACTAAATTATCTACGGACACAAAATCATCCTAACTTTCTTTATCCTGGACATGTGCTACTATGAAAGGAGACAATTGGGTTAATTCGCTAAGTGGAATTTCATCATTTTCGTCGTATAAATCAGATTCGATATCAGGATCACTCTCTAAAAACAATCCGGCATGTCTAAAGCAGTTAGCTACAGTTTGGCTACTAACCCGATTCCATGCTGTAGCAACCATTTCGACCGCATCTATTAAGGTCACAACTGTATTTTGACCGCTATCTAAATTTCTGACCAATTTTAACAAAAGATTACGCCTGTAATGACCTTTAAGGTTTTTTATAACACCTTGGTCCATCAGCTGTATAACGGATGATGTGTTTGGCGGTAAAAATGTTAATTTAATTGCTTTTAAATTTTTAATGTGAGGGAGGGTGTGAAGGGCAATTGTCGACTAGCAATAAAAATTTTCGTTTCTTTTTAATCAGATCGGCGTCCCATTTTCGTAAATAATCCTCGAAAATCTCCGACGTCATCCAAGCCTTTTTATTACCAGTATATTCGTCGACAGGTAAAGCTTTAATATTTTTAAAACATCTGGGTAATTTACTTTTTGATATAACAAGTAGTTTTTTTTTGTCACTACCATCCATATTAGCTCCCACCAACAAAGTGATTCTTTCTTTAGACAGTTTGCCTCCTACACACTTTTCACCTCTAAACTTAAATGTTTTTTCTGGAGTCATTTTATAAAACAACCCCGTTTCATCGATATTATAAGTGTCGCTGTTGAAACCGAAAAATCCAACTTTCTGTACATTTGAACTCTTTATTCAATAATTTTCCTATTTCGTCTGCCTTTGTTTTTAGGATTGGACCAGATATTGGTACATTTTTATTCCTCTGTTGTATAAACCATTTTAATAACGATTCTTCAACGTCGCAATTTTTTGAATATCGAAGTTTTTTGGTTTGTATTTTTTGTGTTTCAAACGCTTTTTGTATTACACTTTTATTTTTACAAATTGTACTAATCGTTGAATGTGACACTTTATATTCTTTGGCTAGGCTGGAATTTATCCTGCCACTTTCAAATTTATTAAATATGATAGCCTTTTCTTCGATAGAAAATGCTTTGCTCTTTTTGGTGTTTGATGATTCAATATTTTATGTAAACCCGAAGTATAAAATAGGTTACGTGTACATTTTATTAAATCTACATACACATTACACAAAACTGTATAATAAACACAATTAAAAATTTAATTTACGCAAATCAAATCGTTATCCTTTAAAAATGACACAACAAACGGGTTTTCCCCAAAACAGAAACGTACATATGGCGTTTGAGCAAATGTTACCCGATGTATGTACTAAAAAATAGTATAGCAGAGGAAAATAAAATAAAAATTTATCAAAAGTCAAGGAATACAGGATTTTTGTTAGTACGGACAAATTTTAGGTCGTAATAAACGAAAAATGTTGACAATTTGTAGTGCAAAGTAGGTCTTTATATCCGAATTGTCGTAATAACCGAGGTCGTTTTAAGCGAATGTTGTTAAATAGTAAAATTGAACCAATCAATCATTAGCTTGAATTTTCGACGCTATAAACGAAATGTCGTTATAACCGAAGTCGTTATAAGCGAAAACCACTATATATATATATGTATATATATATATATATATATATATATATATATATATATGTATATATATATATATATATATATATATATATATATATATATATATATATATATGTATATATATATATATATGTATATATATATATATATACATATATATATATATATATATATATATATATATATATATATATATATATAATATATATATAATATATATATATATATATATATATATATATATATATATATATATATATATATATATATATATATATACATATATATAAAATATATAAAATTTATTAATATCATGTTAGTAAATACGCGAACTGATGGCCTGCAACTTCGATGTACTTAACAGCACGTCGGGATGGTCCCTTTTGATAATTGTGCAAGCACTATTAATAAATACAGTAATATTTTCTTCATTTTTTTCATATCTACATACTACGACTTCTCATTTAGAGATTCCTTTATATAAAAATCGAGACAAATCTAATCCAGTAGTCCGTTACGACCTATTCATCGATCATTAAATATTCCTATCCAATGTTTCTATTGCCACATAATTTAGATGATGATTTAGATATTTAGACGATTGTTGTTGAGTCTATACGGAAATGATAATTTCTGATATAAAGCTTTTTGACTGAATTGACTGATTGGAATGGAAGTTCATTCAAATTTGGTGCACCGGACGTGGTAGCTCCCATCATAACTTTTTAATGCAAATATTTTGAATGCAGAAATTTACGGACAAAATTAGAAACTTTCTAAATGAAATTTTCCACAAATGTGGTATATCCGCAATGTACGCATTCGTACAATCGTGGGAAAGAAGGGTGTTAGTCACAACATATACACCGCTCCATTTTTTTTATAAAATTGCCTGTTTATTAGTTAGTCGTTGTTTTACTTTTAGTGACACCCTGTTTATTAATACTATTTGTGAATTTATTTATTTGTTAACAAACCAAGAAACTCTTTAAGATAAAATTTAATAAAACTGAAATATTATCCAAGTAACAAACATTTTGCAAATTTTATCCTTTGTTTACGCAGCAAATACGTCGTTTTAGCTTTTATAATCTTTTTTTATATTCCGGTACAGTTAAATTAGGCAATCGAAAGAAAAATCAAAGAACACTTTATTTTGTTCATCGACAACTTTTTTATGTAACAGCTAATATTTTTTGTAAACTGTTCTTTAACTGTTATTCTTTTCGATTAACATCCAAAATTTCGCATCTCTATTTATCAATCAGTATAATCATTTTTTTACTATAATATCTTTTCAGCGTTTATGTTATGTTATACTCAAGATGATGCCGGTGCCGAAGGAGGAGGTAAGGTTCATTTTATTCTTATTGTATTGTTTTTTTGTTTATAATATTTAAAAATAACTTTAATATTTAATGTTGATTAAACATATTTTAATTACAAAATGAAAATAATTTTAAATTTATTTAATTTTTGTTTTTGTTTAAAATTTACTCAAAACGTAAATATATTTATAATTAAACTGAACAATCTTTATCTAATTTGTCTATTCTATGTGCTTTTTGTATTTATAAAAACACTGATAATTTGGAATATATTATCAGCATTTCATATATGAAAAGACAGTCGATATAAAATTAATTTTCACCCATTATTATTATAATTCCAATTTTTAGTTTTAATTTCTAAAACACAAAATTCATTAAAGAAATTAATAATAGAATTAAAAGTCTTTCGATATACGAATGATGGTGCCTTGGTTTCAGGTGAAGTTAAAAATCGGAATATTTAACGTAAAATTTATTCTAAAAATATTTAAAGTTAATATTCTGGTTGTTTTTATTTAACAGATTACTTATATACCATATAATTACAATAACTGTAAGAGGGATTGCTCATTCTATACATAGTAAAATGGAGCAATAACAACTCCAACTTGTTGTTATTGTTCCCTTTGTAAAATAATTTCAATAAAAAATCTGAAGATATCGCTCAAATCGCTTATCGGATTTATTTTATTATTTATTATTTTATTTTATGCATTTCCTAGGTTATAAATTGTTATTTTAGTGCTTTAGCAAATAAAAGACAAATAAAATTTAACAAAATAAAAGTTTTCTTAATTATACTCTAGAATAAACAAAGTTTAATTTAACTTACTATTGGTGCGAGTTTTTTATACCATTTGCTTTATAGTTACTGTAATTATATGTTATATAACGGAGGAGAGACAGGTTCGTTTTGTTCTACAAATAATGCGATTTATATAAAATACCTTGGGCATAGTTTTCAAAAGAAGCACAGCATTAATAGATAAAAGATGGATAAGTGTTTTTTTGTTTTCTCATTCTGATTTCGATTATATTATGAATAAGTTAGGCTATCCTAATCCATTGAATTTTAGTATAAATCTATCTCATGAAAAAAACATATGTATATAAAAAGCGAAACACTAAACATGGAAAAAACAATGCAAATTTTTGTGGATCTGTTTTTTAAATCTACCTAGCCAATTTTAATAAATAAGAGTTAAATGAAATTTTTATTATGATTTGTAAAAAATGTGTAAATTTTTCTCTAATTTCGACTACAACAACTTTTCGAAAAAATATGTAACCACTTTAAGAATTAACTCCGTTCTCAGACTTTTAAAACAAAAATGAGATATTTAAAAAAAATGATCATGAAAGAAAACCTAGATAACCGAAATATTTCAAGCTCTACAAAACATATGTTAACCCATAACAAAAAAGATATTTTAATTAAATCAATTGTATCAATACTTTCTAATGACTCACTTTAGTTATCTGTTTTGTTATGACCAAATAAAACACCTGGAACTTATTTAATAACCATATTTTTGGTTTTGGTTTCGTAGATGAGAAGATAATTTGTTGAGACATTGATTTTATTAAAACACTTTATAGTTTAAGCTAATAGCTTAAACGGTCTCCGGGTTTGGGAAGCTAATCCATTACGTGGGGAACCCTTGTATCATTCCGAGAAAGGAGGAAGCAAGGATGGGGTTCAGTTTCGATACTCTCTGAGTTAGAGTTTTGAAAAAAATTTATTCAGAAATCTTGCACATAATTTTTAAATTATAACTTCCAAAGCATTTAGCATACAGCAACTAACTTATACTTATTTAACTGGTGACAAAATGGATTAAATTTAACTGCTGATTTTAAAATTAACTGATTAACTTTATCTCCATATGTTTGAGACCTATGATGCTTTAAAGTCAAGACAATAATAGTAGATTATGCAACTAGTGCTATTAATGGGTAATAATGTAAGAGGTTGGTGGTAAATGTCCGAGGGCGTTAGCCCAAGGACTTTTTATCAACCGAGGACATTGTTACCCATTAGTAACGCAAGTCGGAACTTTATTTAATGTCATGCTCGACTATAATGGCACTTTATCAACAAATAAAAAATTTAACTCTAAATATAAACGCAACTTTTTTCTGACATTTTTCGTACATCTAAGTGACCTTTGCATCGATTGTTTAATTGTCACTATTGTAACTGAATAAGTTTTTCATATTTGTGAATGAAAATGGCTCCATCTAACATTGAAATGGACGATCAGGATTATTTATACAACTAACACGTACACATACATTTGGAAGCAGATAATGTAAATAATGCCGAGAAAATTGTTCGTGGGATGCAATTAAATAATTGCAGCGTAAAGATGAACTTCAATTTTATTAAATAAATCAAATTGCGACAGGAAATTGTTTGATTTATATAAAATTTTCAATTCACAATAGCCTCGACTATTTAATTTTGTATTCACAATTGTTTCGACAGTTAAATTCTTAATGGTAGAGTTACCAAAAAACGCCTTTATTGGTATAGCTTTCTCTTTCATAAAGTGCCTATTATAGTCGAAAATGATAAAATAATTAATATTTTTTGGAAAATTCAATTGTTCTCGACAAATTGCACTGTTGTGTTTTTAATGTTTGACTTGAATTCTCTAAGAAGTCTCATTGTTTTCAAGATATACCACATCAACGCAACGCATTTATAAATGTTTTATTATTAATACTGCATGGATTTTTTCTGATCAATATAACCGATAGGTGAATTATATTTACTTGCGATATTTGTTGACACGAAGAAAACCAAAAATAAAATTGTTTCTTTTGTTTATGGGTATAGAATGCTTTGAACTGTAATTCTGAGACTAATTTAAGAAGCATTGTTAAACGCCATTTATAAATAGCATAGAACTTCGGCCGAGAATACGTTAAGGTATTGAGTGGCTATCGATGCAGATTTATGTCACGTCACATTTCTGATTCAAGCATATTTTAAAATATTCATAGAAATATTGATTGATTTTCGTTTCGACCCTTTCCCTTACAAAATCCATAATCTAAATGCAATAAATATTAACGCATTCCTCAGTTCAGTTAATAGTGTGCTATTTATGAATCGCGTTGTACAATGCATTAACGGAAAATTTATTTGTTTTTTTAAAATAATCTTACCGGACAAGTGGTGCAGTGGTTAAAGCTTCGGCACTTGGACCGGGAGGTACTGGGTTCGAATCCCATCAGAGGCTAGATGCAAATCGAATTTTCATCATCGATTACGATCGGTGATGCTAATAAATACAACTAAGACCCTCTGATGGAGTGCAGAATTCCGTGTCACGCGCCGACCCACCTTCCATGTCAATGTACAGGTTGACATGGAGCTTGCAATGTGCAGGTGGTATACTGTAGTTGTGTGAGTAGGTGAAAGTAGGTGGATTAATGATGTGGAGTGAATGAGTGGTATCACAATGGGCCTAAAAATTGGCTAAGTGTGCAGTTAACAACCACTGAAACCTAATAAAAAAAAACCTAACCTAGATTAATCTTTGAATTACAAGTTTAAGCGTCCATATTATCTAAAAACAAAACAAAATATTTTTTTTATATTCTCTACAATAATTATGTTTTAACAATATTATTGCAAGGATATACAAGGTGTCCCTAAAATAGCTGACACGAATGGTACCGTTGAATTCTTTGATCAAAACGAAGGTGAGGTTACTTCTATCACTTCACACGTTAAAGCCCCCGTAGCTCTACCAAGTTATAGACGTTTAAAGAGGAGCCTTCCAACACAGCACCTTTTATTAAAGAAACTTCAATATCTTCAAAAATAACATTTTATATTCAAGTACTAATTTCTTTAAAAAGCTGATAATATTCTCTTTTAAATATGGTATAATAATTATGAATATTTAGTTAAAAAGTATTTCAAATTAAAACAAAACGTTTACAATTCTTTTTTTTTAAGAACAATTACAATATTTATTGATGGAAACATAGATCAGACTCTTAGCTTTCAGCTAACTACTTGTCATATTTGCTATATTACGGGTATGTTATCTAAAAAGTTAGAAGTTCGCAATAGATTTTTTTTCTTATTAGACACAAATATGTTGGTACCAATATGTACCAGCATTAAATAAAATTATTTACAAATATTTGAAAATACAAAATTTTTATTGTGAACTTTTAATTTTTTATATAACATAATATAGCAAATATGTCAAGTAGTTAGCTTTTCTGAAAGCTAACAGTCTGATCTATGTTCCCATCAAAAAATATTTACTGACGTAGAGTAATTGTTAAGAGTTAAATGGTACAGAAACAAAATATAAAGAAGTAGAAAAGTTTAAGAAAATTTAAAACAAATACAATTCTAAAAGTTTTGTTTAAATTTAAAATACTTTTTAACTAAATATTTACAATTAGTATACCTTATTAGAGTGTTATCAACTTTTTAAAGAAATTAGTACTTGAAATTTAAAATGGTTATTTCTTAAAATATTTAAGTTTCTTTAATAAAAGGTGCTGTGTTGGAAGCTCTTTAAACATCTTTAACTAGATAGGGGGCTATAACGTGCCAAGTGAAAAAAGTAACCTTACTTTCATTTCATTGATCAAGGAATCCAATGGTACCATTCGTGTCAGCTACTTTAGCGACACCCTATATATTATATATAAACGTTTTCTTATTCTCACAATCGTATCTTAGGACCGTTAGCACTTTAAGTGACATTCTGTCAGCAAATTTATTTAAGGGTGTAAGATCAAATTGTCAAAAACACAAAAAATTATAAATTGACCTAATTCGTTCTTTAGTATGAAGTTAAATGTTACATGATTATCCAAATAAAATGGTTAGTTTGTCTATGGTTAGGTTTCAAAGTTTATCGTTTTTTTTAAACGTACAAATCAATTTTTTCAATATTTTATCTCTTGCTTCAACGTGTTAAGAAACATAAAATACATGATTATCAAGATAAATCTTGAAATGACGCCGAAAATGTAAAATTTTGTTTAAAAATGTTGAAATTTCGTTTTTTATCGATCGAACAATTAAGTCAAACGATACGTTTATTTGTTTTACGCCGCAATGACGATTATTTTTGGTAATTTGTTTGTCCTTAGATGGCAAATCACTAAATAAAGTGTTTTTAATTTATTATAATATGCAAAGTTTAGACCAACAATAATAGAAAATAAAAAAATGGGTTATTAATTTTACATATATTAACAATATAAGTAAAGTTTAGTAAGCAAATTATATAAAATTTTGGTACTCAAATTTATTAAAGAAACAAACCAGTATAAATATCGATACTAAAAAATAAATTTGTTTCTCAGTACCATACAGTGACGCGAATAGTTTTAAAAGTAAACAGTATTATTTTTTTAAACTAAATAGTGTCTAGTATGTTTTATTTGTGCTTTTAAACTTTATAACCCGCGTCATTTCAATTGACTTTCAGAATGTCCATGTACATGTGCGTGACACGTCTATTGTATTTTCGCTTGAGCACGACTACGGTAATTTGGCTGATAATTCACATATCCTTGTTTTACTGACCAAAAATAAAATCCTTGCATGCTTGATATTACTACTAAAAAATTTCTTAATTGCATTTCATTAATGCGGTATATCTGAAAAACTAAGGCAATTTGCCGGAAAAATTGAATTGGAGATTTGTATAAAATATCATAGCAAACTTAAATCAATAAGCACAATTTTCAAGAAATATTGCCTTTTTTGTTTTTTTAACCAATTAGTTCTAAAATATGGCATAAGCAAATTTCAGATAAATAATTCTAAGTTTATTGCTGTTTGTTAAACGTTTTGGAAATGTTAATTTAATAAGAAGTTTGTTTACAGTGTCCAAAATTTTTGTTTCCCGCAGTTTTTTACTCATTCAATTTGAAATTACATAATAAGTCGTTTTGAATTTTTGATTTCTCAGAAAACAAGTAAAAGCTGCAGCAAGTACATAAAATTATGTTGTTCCAAAATTCTTCAAGCGAACAAAAATGTTAGCTTCTTAACTAAGATTTTACAATCAGTGTATTATTTACACTATAATAATATTATCTTCATGGTACACATGATATAATATGTATTCCACTTGTTCATTTCTGGTATCAAATAGGGGATTGGCCTAATCTAAATTATAATGATCGCTTGATTGGGTGAAATGGACCGACCCGCTGGTCCACCCGCACGGTCACCATAATCTTAAGGTTTTTGCTTTTGCTTTGTGAAAGACAATGAACGAGCTTGTGTGAGAAATTTGAACTACACAAAATCTAAAAGAATGTAAGGATCTGTTACTTTATTAAAAAAGCTTAATTTACGTCTGTTACTTTATTAAAAAAGCAATTTGCTTTGAAAATTTCTTTGAGTTCACAACAGTTATGAAACGTTGGCCGTGATTTTACTCGACATATTGTCAACTATGGGATAACCTTAAAGCGCCCAATGTATTTGTGTTTCATTCATATTCAACTTTCATTTACTTATTCTGCGCTACTTTTCAAAACTGCCCATGATATGAGTATGAGTTTTTTAATAAATGCCAGGCTTTATCTCAAAACGGGTGTACGATACGAGAAAATTAATTATTATAAAAATCAGTGTATTCATTCATTAAACTCTCCCCGTTTTTTGGTGATATTTAATTACCTTGAAACTCACTAGTTTGGTAGATATTGACGAGAAATAGTTTTTCTTTTCAAATTAGAGCCTATACTTTTGTGGGCACTTTTTGATTAAGCAGTTAAAAATAGATAAATGTTTGTTCAAACAAATTTTTCTTAAAGCGTATGGTTTCAGAGATACGAGCAAAAATTGATCTGCATTAAAGCGAAACCAAATTTGTTTCTCTAAGTTCTAACACTGTTTCATTGTAACGAGGATTAAAGACAAATAAAATCAACTCTTCTTTGACTTAGCAGTATCTAAATTACACATTTGCTTAATAAGTGAAAAGAAGAATTGATTTTATCGATTTTTTGTTACAACGAAACAGCGTTAGAACTTAGAGAAAATTGTTGTACTATAAAGCAGATCAATTTTTGCTCATATCTTTTGAAACCACCATACACTTAATCAAAGTGCACTCAGAAGTAATAAGTAAAGATTCTAATTTTAAAAGAACTTTCGACAATATCTCGCAAACTAACTAACTAGTTTGAGGGTTATTTAATGACTCCATAACCGCCCCACTTGACACTGAACAATTTTCATTTTAAGTGATTTTCTCCTATCATGCATCGTTTTCGAGATAAAACATTGACATATATTAAAAATTCACCGTGTATTAATATACATATAAACGATTATTACAAAAACATCTCTGTTTTTAAGAACATACTCTATGATTTTATATTAATTACAAGAAAAAAATTAAAACCGCTATAAAAGATTAAGAGAGGAAAATATTTCTTCTAAAAGCAATAATTTGTATAAATGCAGTCACCAGTTATAGTGGTAACAATTCTTTTATAAAACAAGATCGAATTCGTATAAAATACATATTTTGTTATAAAATAATAATTCGTAACAAATCATAGTATACTGTTAATCATTCAAGTACACAAAATGGCACTTAACAAAACTGAAAGCTAGCATCGTTATCATTAATTTTATGAAAGCTAAATGTTTCCCTTCAAACTCATAGAGAAGAAACTATACTAACTGGTCCTTAGTAATTGATGAGTTATATTAAAACGCCATTTGTTCTTATTTCAATGTTTTTAGAATTGTGTTTGGTTCGGTCTAAACGCCCTACTAAACTACAAAAGTTTAATATCATGAGTTTCAGTATTGAAGAACGAAAACTAAACTACATCGAGTCGTATATCGAACGAATTTAATTAAAGAAAGTTTCTAACTGAATTTTAAAATGAAATGAAATTAAATATTTTAAAAAAGTGTTTAAAGTTGAAAATAATATTATTCTATATAGTTTTTTAGTTAGTAACTATATTATAATCACCATTTTATATGCTTCTAATTAATTTTATTTCATTATTACATAATATCATTGATAATTATTGTTTACTAATTTCGTTTGTTTAAAAAATAAATTAAATAAATATGTATTTGTTCTCTAAATAATAACTTAATAATGTAATTATGTTTTAAAAGTGCAGTGTCATAGTTTGTTTTTAACTATTTATTCTTATTATTTGTCTTGATTAATTGAAACTAATTAATATTCTTAAATATTAATTTGAAAACAACACTGTGAATATTTATTTATTCATTATCATCATTATTTTGTTTTGTATTATGTTTTCCTCCAGTGTAGAAGTTTGTTTGATAATTTAATTTAATTCAATTTTCCATGCACATATTTTGTTTCCAAAATTTATTTGATTTTTAAATTCAAACAAAAATTATTACCCTGCCATAAGTCCAATCCACTCTCTAGCCTTTCTTAAAGAATACAATAAACATTCAATTTAATTAAGTTTATGATTTTTATATTAAAAACAAATTTTATTCGAATTTAATAATATGACTATTTGTTTTGGTGCATTTGGCAAGGCTTTTTCACAAGTTGAAGCAAATTGTAATATCTTTAAAGGTTAGAAACAATCATTTCAAATAGTCATATAATGAAATACTCATGTTATTCGATATTCTTAGGCACGAATATATTTTCTTATTTTTTTTTATTTAACTTAAAATTATTTGTATATAATTTATTGAAACTTAAAAATGAAATAATTAAAAACATTAAAATCAAAATTTAGATACTTAAACTCAAGTTATAAAACTAGTTTTGATAAAATATTATTTTAATGTAATTTTGACTTAAGGGGAGATAATCTACAGAGTGGAGTTACCCGATATGGAGCAGATTACTCTTATCTACCTGGAGAATAATGATGCTGACTATCGTAAGTCATGCAACTAAAAATCATCTCAAAAAGCAAAACAAAATACAAAGATTAATTAAAAAACATTAAAAATTAATTTTATATTAATTATATTTTTTAATTACTCTTCTTCATTATTTATGTTTTTATGTATAATTAATATTTACTTTTTTGGTTTTTGTGATTTATTTTTAACTTAAACAAATTAAATTAAATGTTTGATTTCATAAGAAACGTACAAATAGTTTTATCGCCAATCGGATTTGTCTATTTTAATTAAATTATATCGAATTTAATTTTTAATTTTTGTATTATCTTTAGATTTTATTAGTCTTTTGTGTTTCAGAGAAATATATTTATATTAGATATTGCTGCAACCAATTTACAAATAAATTTTCAGGACGTTTATTTAATTTTGTTCAGAAATGAACTAATTAATGGAATTAATTAAAAGTGATTTTACTGAACAAAATGACGTCAGTTTTTAATTAGAAGTTTTGCTCACTAGATATTTTTATATTAGAACGTTATGTTTTTTTAGAAAATGTAATTGAAATACTTATTATGCCTTTTCATTTGATTTCAACAATTTTGGGGATTTGTGGAATTATATTTGTTCGTACTTAACCACATATCCTAATTAATGTTTTATCGTATTCGTTATTAGATTTTAGAATTTTAGTATTCGAATCAGAACCTTATATTAATTTGATTTTGATGATTTCCCAAGTTTTATTTATATTTTTACGAATGATTTGAACTGTTCGAAAAAATTCAGGTATAATTTAATATAAAATTAAAATTGATATTGTAAAAACAACACTTAAGTTTTTTCGACTGGCTGAATATTATTTTGCACTTTAATTTAACATACATATGTCGTGGTCGACACCTTTTTCTATTAATTTTATTGTTTAAGTTTTATTAATCTGTAATTTTTTTAAAATACCATTTTTTGTCGAGTATTTTTGTACCAAATTAAATATACATAATTTTGCTATACATGCATAATGTAAATGCACATTAATTAATTATAAAGAAAAAATAATCATTGAAATTAGTGGATTGGAAAAGGTTTATTTGATACACCAGATGATAATTTTAATATAACTTATATAATTTTATGATTATTTAATTATTATTATTTTATTATTTTAAACGATCATTATTTTATATTTAAAATTCGTCTTACACTTAAAGCTACTTAAAGGTGAAACGGTTAGAAAAAATAATAGTTCAGAATATTTCAATATTGCGTTTCGTGTAAAAAAAATTAAAATATTTACAATATAATGAATAACATAACTTTAAGCTGTTCGCCTAAATTAAGCAAGATTTTCTTTTATAAAGTATAGTCATACATATAAGATGGTTTATTCAAAAAGAGCAACGCTTTTCGTCACTAGTGGACATGCTACCAAGATCTTATTATGTAGATATTTTAAAATTACACTTATATATGAACATAACGAACCACTGATTTTGAGTTCCTGATATATCGAACCTTTATTGTAACGACCCTTCCAAATTATGGTCAAATTTGTTGGCCCTTGCGATTCTTTATAAATAAATTCGACTGTATGTCGATACATAGTGCGTATACCACGCAACCCAGCTCAAACATAATTAACCATTTGTATTTTCCGCCCAGCCTAGACGCTATAGTCCTCCAAAGCTGAAATTACATTTTAATGAAACATATTACCTGATTAGTGCGTAAATAATACTGAGAATGAACAATCGATCCACAGGAGCACAAGATCGATATATTTAGCTTTATTTTATTCACTATTTTCTTAAATTAATTAATTTTTAATAAATATTAGTTAATTTTTTCCATAATTAAATAATAATTAAATTTACTGAAAAATTTATAAATTCTCGTGCAATGAGAACAATATCACGTTTAATTTATATTATTTTGGAGAATATCCATATTTGTGCACTTTTATCACTGAGTTTATTTTAAGTTTTTAACAAATAATAAAAATATTTATTTTCTTTTAAGTGATAATTGACTTTTTTATTAGAAGTACTAGTTTCGAGCTCATACGCCCTTTGTCAACTTATAAAATATTTTAACTATTATCTCTGCGTACACGGCTATTTATAATCATTTCATACAAACAATTATACGGCATTTTGTCGTTTAGTAGTAGGTGGTTGTGTTTATGTTTATATATTTCCATTTCCTCCAATCTGTTCAGTGCATCTCCTTTTTTCATCCTATGTAAAATCATTAAATTTTCGGTGTAGTTCGTGTATTTGTGTTGTTCGCTGGTTAGGTGAAGCGCATATTTGGATTTTATATCGTGTTTTCCTATTTCTTTTATGTGTTCAACAAACCTAGTTACAAAATTTCTGCCCGTCTGACCTATATAAAATGCATCGCAATCACTACACCGTAACTTATATACACCGCTGGTTCATTCTTCTCTATTGTGTTGGTGTGAGTTTAATCTTATTTCTATTTTGTTGCTTGTTCTGTATGCGGCTACGTAATTATATTGTTTTAGGGTTTTGTTGATTATATGCATTGATGCCTTATATATATCTATATATATATATATATATATATATATATATATATATATATATATATATATATATATATATATATATATGATGAAAAATTCCTGAAAACACAAATTCAATCTATGGAGCCATAAGTCATGTTTTAATTTTATGATTTTTATGTTTTGAATATGTAGCCTTGATTAAAACAAACATTTTGAGACCCTTAATTTTTTTTGGTTCTTGTTGTTGTTAAAGATACAGGGTGTCAAAATTTGAGAAAAATGATAATCATGGTATTGTATTTATCGCAATAAAAAGAAAAATAATTGTCCGATAATTATGATTTTGGGCTCATGTTAAAGGTAAGTTAATAAGGATTTCTAAAAAAATATAAAAATAGTATATTGTTTAAATCCTTCTTCTCTAAATTTCCCGCCAAAATGTTCTTTTTAAATTTTCTCAAAAACCTATTTTTTTTTTGTTTTTTTTTCTAGAATTCGATAATTAATATTTTACAACATATCAAAAAACTAGAATACCGTTATTTTTTGTTTTCTTGCAAAAATCGTTTTAGTAAGAGAAGTATTTCATTTTTATATGGAAAGCTATATAGATATTTCTCAGTGTTTTGAAATTGTTTACAAAAGTGGTAGGTGGTGGTCACTTAATTTGTGTGTTTTGTATTTTATTTATTGTACAATTTTGCGTCATATTTAAGTATGAGTCACAGAATTATGAGGTGCCACTCCCTGGTTTATATCGCTTGGTTAGTCGTAGTACCATAAACTACTTTTCTTTTTTTTGGGTTATTTTATAAAAGACTAAATAAAATGTTGTTTCCCCCTTTTTTATTGAGGGTGGATTATTTTTACTTGACGCAGGCGTACCTATTAAACGATGAGTAATTCTTTTGCAAACAAAAAAAGAACATTGTTGATATAAATAGGAGTAAAAATTAAAATTTTTGATTAGTTGACATTGTGAATTGTAGACAACATTTTAAATAAGGAGTAAGATTTTTAAAAAATTTTAAAAGTAACAGTGTGTTAAACTGAGTGTAAGTTTAAGTGGATAAATAAGTACTAGTGCGCTAAATTTGATAATGGATAAATTTCGAAAGTGTTGTAAACCATATCACGATTCAAAGTGTTCGAGTAAACTAAAATGAGTTACGGATTATGTTAAGCAATTTATGCCACAATCAGTTGAGAATCAAGATAATTTGTATCTCTGTTCAACGTGCTATATAAATATTACCTGCAAACGACGAAAAATAGAATCACAGTTGTCACCAGTTGCGAGACCATCAACAACATCACCTCTAACACCGCAAATAGCCGATAACGATAATAGCAGTGATAGTGAAGAGTGTTATTTAAAAAATGTGTCCGTTTTGGAAAAAATGAATGAAGTGTCACCCTTTCTTGGAAAGTCTCCTATATATCCGAGTACGTTAGAAGCCAGGCCAAAACAGCAGCAGCAAAAAGTAATAGATTTAGCTTCAATAACACCATCAAATCTTTGGTTCCGGGAATCGTGCCGCTTTCGAATCAGTCAACCGAAGATCAAAGGAAGGTTGCGCTATATGATGAATTGATTGGTGATCTAAAAGCTAAATTCGAAGAACTGGAGAAAACCAGTGATAAGATTCAGCTACTTACTATATTGTAAAAATCATTAACCATTCAAGAAATCCAGAATGAGTTCAAGGCAACGCAACATATGGTGCGAACCGCTAAAGATCTACGAGACAAGAATGGTCCACTAAGTCGTCCAGCAGCTAAAGTTGGAAAGCGAATAAGTGATTAGCTGAAGCAACCAGTATTATCTTATTATACTGATGATGATGTTAGTCGGATAATGCCAGGCAAAAACGATTGTTAACAGTCGATAAAGTTAAAGTTCAAAAGCGGCTAATGATGTGTACATTGAAAGAGTGCTACGAAGGATATAAGACGATGTATCAGGATGACGAATCAAAAAAATTGGTTTTTCTAAATTTTCACTACTTCGTCCAAAATACTGTATACAACCAGGTAGTAATGGAACGCACACAGTCTGCGTGTGTACCATACATCAAAATGTAAAATTAATTATTTATGGCACCAAAATGGAAACTATTACCAACGGAAAGATAGCGCACTACCGGGATTGTATTTCAAATATTTTATGTGATGAGCCTACACCAACATGTTACCTTCTACAATGCAAAAGCTGCCCAGGACTGGATAACTTTAAAGAATATTTGAAAAATGCATTTCGGGAACATGGCTGCGAGGATGCTGAGTTAAAATTTAGTCAGTGGGTTTCTACCGATAGGTACAATCTGGAGACCTTTTCTCAACCGTTGGATGAATTTCTGGATTATTTCATGAATAAGCTGAAGAATCTGTCGCCTCATTGCTTCATTTCACTTCAGCAGTCCAACTTCTTAAAAAATAAAAAATTGTCGCTCAAGTCTACGGAGGTGATAGTTTTATGTGATTTTGCAGAAAATTATGCATTTATAATGCAAAATGCCGCACAAAGATTTCATTGGAATAATAAGCAAGCGATTCATCCATTTGTAATTTACCTAAATTTGGATGGCAAATTACTTCACCACACCTTCATTATAATATCGGATTGTCTTCACCACGATACTGTAGCGGTTCACTTAGTCATTGAAAAATTGATGCAGTTCTTAAAAACTAAAATATCCAGTTTATCTAAAATTTATTATATTACCGATGGGGCAGTCACGCATTATAAAAATAAGACAAATTTTAAGAACATCTTAAAACACAAAGAGGATTTTGGAGTTGATTGTGAATGGCATTTCCATGCAACAGCTCATGGAAAAGGTCCATGTGATGGAGTAGGAGGTACCATCAAAAGAATGGCATCCAGAGCTAGTCTCACAATGGAATACAGCAGTAGAATAACCAATGCAAATGAATTATTTAAATGGGCTAAAACGTTGAAGACAGATATCAATTTTGGATTTTGTTCAGACGCAGAACATAAATCCAAGCAAATCAAACTTGCAACTAGGTTTGAAAATTTAAAAACAGTAAAAGGAACTCACGGTTTTCATGCAGTTATTCCAACAGATGATGGCTATTTGAAATGTAAAAAATATTCTAATTCTGACGATTATGTTAAATTTAAATTGTAATTTGAATAAGATTTAATGTTAAACAATAAAATAAAATTATCAAAAGTATTTGGGTTTGAAATTTTAAATATAAGTAATTAAATTTGAATAATAAATATTAACACTAGATTTACCACACCAGTCAAAATGACTGGTTTTAAAATTTATATTTTCAATTTACTACTTCACCTTATTTTTTTACTACTTATTATGTTCAATTAACTAATAAATATAGTTATAATTAATATAATATATTACAATTAACTTAATTGAAGTAATTTATCATTTTTTTAAAACACATTAAGACCGGAAACCCCACTAACCATTTTTTCTAAAACCAGTCATTTTGACTGGTGTCGGTAGAAATAGGTATGGTCAAATTGTCGGTATATCTAGTGTTAATAATTTAACTGAACTATCCTTTTTGTAAACAATTTCAAAACACTGAGAAATATCCACTGTAATACAGTTTTTCCATATAAAAATGAAATGCTTCTCTTACTAAAACGATTTTTGCAAGAAAACAAAAAATAACGATATTCTAGTTTTTTGATATGTTGTAAAATATTAATTATCGAATTATGATATGATATGATATGATAGAGGCGTACAGGCCAGCCATAACGGCGATCCTAGGTATGTTACCATAATCCTGAAATATCAACAATCAAATAACAAATTATATCTGAATGCGAATAATATTTCAGCATCATGCGGGCCCAGGCCCTGCCTGCATCCTTAACAGATAAGGTTAATTAGGAAAGGATGTTAGTCACAGAAACAACTAGGGCGAACCGCAGCAAAGTCATTTTCTAACTACTTAAATATATTAGAATGTTAGTCTCAATTAAATTCACACTCTAGATTAGAGTTTGTTAGTTAATTAATGTAAGTTAGTTGTGTTTGAGGTAAAGGATACTAATATTCATCATATGTATTCGGCATCAGTCATAATAGACTGGTTAGGTTATTTAATTCACATCTATGGGTCACCTCATCATATACTGCTTGTAACCTTATTTTGCCCTATCTTCCCATCCAACACCATCTAACCGAGGGACTTCACGTTCGTAATGACACGGCAGTATTATCAAACATATGATGACCTAAATGTTCCGTCAATAATGTCAAAATAAAAAAAATTTAGATTCGGTATTGTCATTCAGCTACCTATATTTAAATTCATCCAACTAAAAGCAGGGTTAATTTATATCTAACATTCACACAACTTCACTAAAACATAGCCTGAATTCAACCGGAATGATCGTCAAAAACAACATTCCATAGCAAAAAGTCTTTGGATCGTTAACATATTTAATTGTATTGAGTTTATGCTCAAAGCGTAAGTAATAAAATAGACCCCCTGATCAAGAATGTTGCAATCACAATCTTCCCTCACCTTCCGGTATGTAAACAAAAATAAATAAATAAATAATAAATTTTAAATAATAATAAAAATAAATTGAATTATATTTGCCGACAACTTTATTGTTTTAAATCAGGACTTTCGACAAAATTTCAATTTATAGAATTGTTTAAAGTCATCTCGATCCTCTCAGGCGTCATTAATAAAAATAACTATCTATTTTCATCCTAATAATCCCAGGTTTGTGACTTATTGAGCTCTGAAGGGCTGCTTATTGTATGATACGTATTTCAGTTGTGCTATCTGAGGGTTGCACTGTTTGATACGCATCTTGCACAGACTGTCATAAAAGGTCTTGCGAGGCCTCACAATGGTTTAAGTTCAGATGCAATCCGTTTAATATTTTCAAGCAACTATAGCAAAGGTCTCAGGTATATGCCGGATATTTAACACTACCAGCCTTATGGTTTCTGTCCGTAATGTTGGCTGCAGTTTGCGTTATTACTCTCTTAATCGCATTTGTAACGGAGTTTGGAGGGATCGTCGGTCGCGTACCTGCGATTTATTCCCATAATTCGGCCTTAAAACATCAAAGCGTGCTAAATTATTCTGGATACGATAAATCACAAATTCTATATACGTACCGACCACTTCAGTCTGGGTTTCTCAGCATGGTTTTCTTAAACTTTTTATTATTGTCTGGTAACCATTCTCTTTGTGCTGACCTCATCTATGTCGGTCGCCTCGATAATTATATTATTTAGATATTTACTTGGACTTCTGCTCCCAGTATATTGGCCTTAAAGATGCGTGCAAGCCAGCGGTATTTTTCTTCTCTATCTCAGTGTTGCTCTTCATGTTTTTAAATAGTTCCGCATACATAAAGATTCCTATCGTTGCGATCTATAGAACCTCGTGCAGGACCTTTGTTAACTATTATTTATTAAATGTTTTTCGTTCCTTTTCTGGGATTGGTATACGCTCGACTTATGTTTGATGAACTCGAAAAGTTCATCAAGGTTCATTCCGACAGATTCCATGTCTGTCAACGTTTGCGTTAACTCAGATTTACAGTATCCCGGTTTTTAACGCATATTCCTTTGGTGGTGTTTTTCTCGTTTTATTGCTGCGATTGTGCGGATCATTAGAAATACTGTTCTGTTTTTCTTCACCGTAAATAATAGCACTGCCGAGTCATATCTGCCTCTGCAACCAAGGCTACCTCTACTGAAGTATTATGCGGTGGTCTGATCTCGACGACTTCATGCTAAACAAATGCTGATCAGAGACCAGTCTAATACAAAATGGATCTATACGTTTAAAAATCTAAAATGTGGTGAAAGTAACAACTTGCAGACGTTTTTCAGAGAGTTCGATTTTACTGTTCGCGAATATAAGAGTGCTGATGGTACTCACTGGTATGTCAACTGATACAATATATACATTTTTATTATCTAAAGTACCTAAGAAATATGAATGAATGGTCAGAAACACCGTAAAATTCACTGTTACAACTGTAGTCAGATTGGACATAAGGCCAATAAGTGTCCAAAACCACCAAAATCTTAAAAGTCTGCCAATGGATCATCAGAGAAACAATCATGGGTCAATCAACGAATAAGTAGTAGCTAATCCTCCGATTTACGTCAAATCAACTTTCTAGTTGATTGTTCCTGTACTGATAATTTAATTATGAAACATTAAAGGTTTGCACAGCTGATACTTTACTCGTGTTATCGTCTGGCGAAAGGTGGAAAGTACACGAATTAGATATCAACAACATATGTCACGCATCAAAGTTAACACATAACCTACTGTCAGTTAGCAAACTCGATGATGCCGATTTTAAGATCGTTATTGAAAATGGTACACTGCGTGCTAAGAAGCACGCGTTTTATGGTACCGTCGTTTGGCTTACCGTGCAATGTCAAATGTTCGCAAAATATCAAAAGGATTGACTAAAGGTCCACACGGTCAGTAAAGCAGCGCCTATGATGGATGTAGATACCGCAAAACCTTTATGGATGACCATACTCACTTCTCCGTTGTTTTCCTATTGAAGTTTAAGAACGTTCTTTACTAAATTAATTCTTGTCCGCTCACAAAATCTACTTAAATATTTAAGTAAATGTTGGCGCTCATCATACACACACATTGAAAATCCTTTTTACAATTGAAATTATGTTCGAGTAAACACTGATGTACATACTCGTATATAAAACAAAAGATGGTTGCAAAATTACGAAAATCAGATAAAACGAAAAATAATCATCGAGTAAAATACTAATTATCGAATTCTAGAAAAAAAAAATATGTTGACTGAGGATCTTCTGAACCTTATCCGTTATGGCAGTATTTATTTTATATTGCTCGTTATTGTTTTCGATGATCCGATTCTGGCTTTTAAGAATCTCATCCCAATCGGTTGCATCTGGAGAACCTGCAACCCATTTCCATGCAGATCCTATCCAATTGATTGATCGCCTTGTTCTCGACGGTTGACCTCGAAGTTCTCCTATTAGTTTCTCTATTTCATCGACTTGGTAAGTTAATTGTGATTTCATGATGTTCGAGTCAATTCCCTTTAGTTCTGACTTGATGTTTGCTAGTATTTCGGTATAAGCGTGCAGTTCGATCCGATGTATGATTTTGAATTTTCCACTTAGGATGTTTCCATTTCCTTGTTTGATAGACACAATTGGCGTATCGTATTCGTGTATGCTTAGAGATGTCGTTATGTTCCATAGGCATGATCTGGAAGGAAAAATATAAGTGATTTAAGTGGGTATGTTTTTAATATGAGTCTTATGTATTCTCTTCCCCGAGACCGTTGTCACGTTAACTTTATTATCTTTTGCGACGATCTCCTTGCGGAATTTAGGTTTGGTTTTTTCTTGTATCTGTTTTATAGATGTGTATATTGGTTGTCCAATTTCGTATGTTTTGGGAATGTTCCTTTTCAAATTTTCCCTTTGTAATTTAAGTCGTTGATTGTTCCTAATTCGTTGTATAATGTCTTCATTCACTTTTTCCTTGAAGTCTAACAAATTTTGATAATTTACTCGTTGTTGTCTTCCGAAAAATATGTCGCTGGGCTTTTTTCCGGTGACCGAATGAATGGTGTTGTTGTACCTATCGACGGCTATATTAACCAACTCGTTAGCTGTGAAATCTTTATATTCATTTTGAAGGCATCGAACTAGCTCAATTATAGTGGAGTGGACCCTCTCTACTGCTCCGTTCACTTCGCTTTTCTGTGATGGGGTCAGATATACTTGGATGCCTAAAGTCCTTAAGTAGTCCGCTACGATAGGACTGACGAAACTGGATTCGTTGTCCATTACCATTATTCTGGGTGTTGTAAACTAATGGAGTATTTTAATTATCCTGGCTCTCATGTATACTGCTGTCCTATCCTTGACACTGAAAAGTTTCACGAATTTCGTGAATTTGTCGATACATGCTATAAATTTCTCGCCTTTAATTCGATGAGGTCGATGTGTAGAATTTCGGTTGGATATGTTGGGACTGGAGTCTCTTGAAGTCGGGGTTTGCTGGGATGGCGATCATATTTATTCTGGTTACAGATGTCGCAATTCTGAGTGTATTTTTTAATTAGGCTGTTCATCCGAGGGAAATAATACCTTTCAAGTATTTGTCCCTTATTTTCTGTGGCATTGCGATGTGCTCTCCGATGTTCCTCTTGTATGATGTGATATTTGTTATCATCGTTCCGGATGTCCTCCACCATCCTCTGTGTTATGCGTAGTTTATAGTTTCGTAGGTGCAGGTTGTAGAGATCTTGAAGTAACTGAATATATTTTTCCGGAATTTTAATGCCGTTTACGGAGGTTGGTTGAAGCTTTTCTTTGAGATGTTTGATAAGTTCTCCCCTTGCTTGGTTTTCCGTCAGCGATATATAATGCCTGTGGTAGTTTTGGTGCGGCTCTTCATACGCATAAATTCCATTTCCTTCCGTTAATATTAATTGATTTTTAAACACGTTTATAGGAACTTCACAGTGTGGTATAAGTTGAGTACCATCTTCATCTGCATTGTGTATGGTACTGTCACTCGATGATGAAAGAGTGTTAATCTCAAATTGAAGTCTTGACAATGCGTCAGCTACTTTATTCGTAACTCCGGGTTTGTAGATCATTTCGTAATTGTATTCTTCAAGCCTTGCTTTCCATCTCTTCAGCTTGCTATTATTATTCCTATTACTAAGCGCGAAGGTCAGCGGTTGATGGTCGGTAAGAATCCTGATTTTTTTTGCTCCATAGAGATAATTCCTTAAATTATCTAGAGCCCAAACTATCGCTAGCATTTCTTTTTCGTTGATAGCGTAGTTTTCTTCGGTTTTGTTGAGAGATCTAGATATATAAGTTACGGGTTGATCCTTGCCAATTTCACCCTGCGAAAGTACAGCTCCGATACTGTGGTTCGACGCATCCGTTGTCAATATAAAAGGTTTGTCGAAGTCCGGAAATATTAAAAGGTCTGCTGATGACAGTAGCAGTTTTAACTGTTGATATGCCTTCAACTCTACATCTGTTAGATGTATGTTTATTTTCTTTGATTGATTTGCCCTTATTTGCGCATTCTCCCCTCTTGTAAGATTGGTCAACGGTTTCGCTACCTTAGCGAAATCCTTGATGAATCTCCTGTAGTACGATGTTAGTCCGAGAAAACTTTTAAGTTCTTTAAGGTTTTCAGGTGGTTTTAGTTTCTGTACAGCCATTATTTTTTTGGATTTGTTCTTATTCCCTTGTTTGTTATTATATACCCTAAAAACTCGGTTTCCTCCTTTAAAAACTCAGTTTTGTCTAGGTTCACTCGGAGGTTAGCTTTCCATAGTTTATCTAGAATTTTGCTGACATTCTCCAGGTGCTCGTCCTCGTTTTTTCCGCCGAATATGATTATGTCGTCAACATAAACATAGCATATCTTTCCAATATATTGCTTCAGGACGTCTGGTAAACTCGTACTTCCCGTTCATAGTCGAGAATGCCGTCTTGGGTATATGTTTTTCCTACATCTTTATGTTGTGGAATCCGGATGTTAGATATGGTGTTCGATATGTCGGGTATTGGGTAGGTGTCCGATAAGGTAACCGCGTTTAGCCTCTTAAGTCTATGACCATACGATATTTTTTAACTCCTGATGCGTCCATTTTTTTCTCTACAACCCAGATGGGCGAGTTATATGGACTTTTTGATGGTCTTATGATACCGTCCTTGAGCAATTGCTCTATTTGTTGGTCTACTTCGGTTCTCATGTAGATCGGATATGGATACGATTTCGTGTAGATTGGTTCGTCGGTGGTGGTCCTAATCTCCGCTCTAACGTTCGTCTCGATGGTTGGTTGGTCCCCAATGGCTCCGAAGATTGGTTGATAATTATTTAACATAGATTCTAGCTTAGACTTTATTTTTTCATTTAGGTGATCATTTCTTATTTCGATGGTATTTACTTGAATTGATGTCTTAGACTTCAAAGGAACTTTGATGCCTGGTTTTATCGTGAGAGTGTTGTTTTTTCTGTCAATTAGAGCCAGTTGTTTCAGCGTGTCATCTCCAATTATTCCGTCAAACGTTGTTAGTCCCGGCAGAAGATAAAAATCTAGTTGAGTGTCATTACCAAGATTTTTGAAGAGCTGTGCTGATACTTTGTGTTGGATTTTGATGTCACCCCTCGCTGATTTAACATTGAATTGTTTGTTGATTGGTTTTGGATTTTTTGGCAATTTCTGGTCTTACAAAGTTTTTATTTGCTTCGACGAGGAATTTTAGGGTGTTGTTATTCTTCGTCCGGTATTCTAAGTAAGGAATGCTGGAGAGGCATTCATTGTAAAATTTATCTCGAAGTTTTCTTCCTCCTCTTTATTTTCTTCTTCCCTGTCGCTGTAGTTATTGATATATTCTTGGTATTCTGATGTATCCTCTTGTTGTTCCATGTGGAATACTCGTTGTTGTTTGTGTTGGTTTAGACCGGTATCCGGGCTTCTGTCTCTCTTTGGTTTTACATCAAGGTTCTTTGGCCGATTCATGTAGTTTACTCTTTTAGTATTGCCTGACTCATCTATTGACATTGGTGTGGGTGGTTTCGGTTGCGTTGGTCTTGCTGGTAATATTGCATAGTAATTTTGATGTTGTTGGTTAGATTGTTGTTGGTATTGTTGTTGCGGATATTGTTGTTGTCTGTAGGATTGTTGGTATTGCATATTGTATCCTACGTTTCTCTGTTGCACTGACAGTCTAGGTAGTGGCATTGGTTTTGGTGAATATTGGTGGTGTACGCCCGCATTGATTTGATTTACGGGGACTGTGATTGTATTATTAAAGTGTTTATTGTGTATCGGCATGCTCCGAAAGTTAAGATTTTGCATCTAGAGACAGGAAGAGTATGCTTCCGGCAGATTTGTTGGTCTCTGGATGGTCAGCATTTTGGAAATATCGCCATTGAGACTTCTGATAAATACGTCCAATGCTCTGTTTTGATATGTGTCGATTAATACGGACATCGTGTCTGCACCGTAACTTTCCGTCTTAATTTTGTTGATGATCAGGGATAATTGGTGGTTTACTGTCGCGTAGAACTCGTCAACGCTTCTCTTCCCTTGTATAAGGCTGCCCAACCGGTACTCCAGCGTTCTCACATCCCTTTTGTCTGCGTAATGCAGCAATAGACATCCTTTTATAGCGTGCCAGTTTTCATCGAAGATGTTATACAATACGAGGGCCGAATCAGCTGTTCCCCGTATTTTTTGTCTAATATGTTGTAATATAGCTCTGTACACTGGTTTATCCTTCACTATATCATAGTCCTTTAGTATACTTTCTACGCTGTATACCCACGATACATACTCTATCGGGTTACCATCGAAGACTCGTAATTCTTTGACGCAATCCGGTAGTCTTCCTATATCCTTACGCTCTTGCTCTGTTGTGGGTCCCACAAGATTGTTGTTATTAATTGTTTGATTCAATGTTTTGTTTTCTAGTTGGTCTATTCTTCTTTCTAATCTTTTACTTATTTCTATTTGAGCGTTGACTGCTCCTGTCAATTTCCTTACGGCGTCTTGAAGTTCTTCCATTATGTTATTTGTTTTTATAGATAGTTTATTTTTAAACGATTGAATATTATTTTTATTTAATGTTGTTAATTATTACTTTATGATGATTGATTCTTTATTATTTTTAATTGATTATTTATTATTAATTTTTAATTATAATATTGTCACTCAATACTATTAACTGTTTTATTATGATTTTACACCTTTTTTTATTAAAACGTAACTGTATAATTTTGTTAAGCTGTACTTACAGAAATAATATATATATATATATATATATATATATATATATATATATATATATATATATATATATATATATATATATATGTATATATATATATATATATATATATATATATATATATATATATATATATATATATATATATATATATATATATACATATATATTTATATGTATATAACGGGTGATTTTTTAAGAGCTTGAGAACTTTTTTTTAAAAAAAAACTCATAAAATTTGCAAAATCTCATCGGTTCTTTATTTGAAACGTTAGATTGGTCCATGACATTTACTTTTTGAAGATAATTTCATTTAAATGTTGACCGCGGCTGCGTCTTAGGTGGTCCATTCGGAAAGTCCAATTTTGGGCAACTTTTTCGAGCATTTCGGCCGGAATAGCCCGAATTTCTTCGGAAATGTTGTCTTCCAAAACTGGAATAGTTGCTGGCTTATTTCTGTAGACTTTAGACTTGACGTAGCCCCACAAAAAATAGTCTAAAGGCGTCAAATCGCATGATCTTGGTGCCCAACTTACCGGGCCATTTCTTGAGATGAATTGTTCTCCGAAGTTTTCCCTCAAAATGGCCATAGAATCGCGAGCTGTGTGGCATGTAGCGCCATCTTGTTGAAACCACATGTCAACTAAGTTCAGTTCTTCCATTTTTGGCAACAAAAAGTTTGTTAGCATCGAACGATAGCGATCGCCATTCACCGTAACGTTGCGTCCAACAGCATCTTTGAAAAAATACGGTCCAATGATTCCACCAGCGTACAAACCACACCAAACAGTGCATTTTTCGGGATGCATGGGCAGTTCTTGAACGGCTTCTGGTTGCTCTTCACTCCAAATGCGGCAATTTTGCTTATTTACGTAGCCATTCAACCAGAAATGAGCCTCATCGCTGAACAAAATTTGTCGATAAAAAAGCGGATTTTCTGCCAACTTTTCTAGGGCCCATTCACTGAAAATTCGACGTTGTGGCAGATCGTTCGGCTTCAGTTCTTGCAGGAGCTGTATTTTATACGGTTTTACACCAAGATCTTTGCGTAAAATCTTCCATGTCGTCGAATAACACAAACCCAATTGCTGCGAACGGCGACGAATCGACATTTCACGGTCTTCAGCAACACTCTCAGAAACAGACGCAATATTCTCTTCTGTACGCACTGTACGCATTCGTGTGGTTGGTTTAATGTCCAATAAAGTAAACTGAGTGCAAAACTTGGTCACAATCGCATTAATTGTTTGCTCACTTGGTCGATTATGTAGACCATAAATCGGACGTAAATCGCGAAACACTTTTCGAACCGAACACTGATTTTTGTAATATAATTCAATTATTTGCAAGCGTTGCTCGTTAGTAAGTCTATTCATTATGAAATGTCAAAGCATACTGAGCATCTTTCTCTTTGACACCTTGTCTGAAATCCCGCGTGATCTGTCAAATACTAATGCATGAAAATCCTAACCACAAAAAAATCACCCTTTATATATATATATATATATATATATATATATATATATATATATATATATATATATATATATATATATATATATATATATTTATATATATATATATATATATATATATATTTATGAAATTTTATATATTATATATTTATATAGAGGACTATTTCATCTAAGTTATTCAATTTAAAAAAAATTGACTAAATCCGATATAAGCTATCGTGGTCTCGAAAAATTGTGTTTCAAAAAAGCGCGGCTATTATTTACTTACTTAATGCTGGCGCTACATCCCATACAGGGAATTGGCCACCTCGCGATGTTACTCTAGATATCGGTTTGTAACAAGGAGGCGCCAGGCATTATTAATGAGCGTGTGCAGATCCTCTATCGTTGCTGCTGACGCGAAGGTCTGCTTAGTGGCCGGTTTTGTGTTCGTATAATATGCCCTAACCACGTCAGTTTAGACGATTTTATGAATCCTGTTATATCTTTTTTCGAAATAATTTCGTTCGCAATCTGTAAAGTCACTGCTTTCAATTATTGGCCCGAACATAATACGAATTATTTTACGTTCGAATACAGTAATTTCTCCATATATCTTGCTGTTAGCCTCCATGACTCAGAATCAAAGGTAACCACTGGTCTAATCAGCGCCTTATAGATGTTAACTTTCGTTTGACGCGAAATGTTGCGATACTTTGATTAATTTGAGCCCTTCCATAATCCCTATAAATTCTGCATTCATTATACAGATACTGTCATGCACTCTTACCATTTTCTCTTTCCTCATTGAAGGAATATAAATTCCGACACCTACTCGATAATCATTTACACTTGCATCAGTATAAACTTCCACATGTGCAGCATAATCTACTCGCATTTTGCAAAAATCACTCTTAACCGATAACTCATTCATCATTGCTTTTGTTGTGTCACCAAACTTATACCGCACTATTAGATTGCTCGGAGGGACTTTCGGATTTGCTGGACGAATCTTGGAGAATATGTTAAAATATTCCAAGATTACCAGTGATCTTGTTGTCTTTTTGTAAACCGTCCCTCTTTGCAATCTCTCTTTCGTTTCATTCCCAATTTATTGTCCTTAGTTAACATTCGCACCGTCTCTCGCACGGTGATCCATTCCCTCTTATAATTAAGAGACGAATCCCCCAATTCAGACCACAGAGTGTGTATTGGTGTTGAATTGATCGCTCCCAATACCACTCTGGCGCTCCACAAGCATCAACTTTTTAAACCCAACCTTGGACCCATCACCATATAAAGAGTGGCTGACACGAAGTCTTACTAAAACAGAACGCCACAGAATTTTTGTTTTTTGATGAATTTTATTGAATCAAAGTAAAAAATGTTCACAAATATTTAAATTTTCGAATTGCATTAGCAGTTTTCGATTTGGCCATCCTTAGCCGCGATTATGGCCTTCAAACGGCCGACAAAGCTATTGCATGCAGCACGAAAGTGGCTCTGCGGTATTTTGGCCTATTCCCGACAAAGCGCTTGCTTGAGATGATCGACACTTTGGTATTTTTTTGTCCCAACCTTGCTCTTCAAAATACCCCAAATCGAGAAATATAGTGGATTTGCATCCGGTGAATTTGGTGGCCATTGGGCAGTGGAAATGAACCGCGGAACGTTGTTTCTAAGCCACTCTTGATTGACGCGCGCTTTATGACTCGGCGCCGAGTCCTGTTGAAATGTCCAGGCTCTGCGGCCGAAATGTTTCTGTGCCCAAGGCTTCAACGCTTCCTCCAACACAATCCGTTGGTCCAAATTTTCAGTAGAACGACCGGGCAAACAAATCCGGTCGTTTTGCTTGTTCACATATTGCTCAATAACGACCGGTGCTGTGACTCATCGGAGAAATTCGGCAAATCGCCACTTTCGTGCAAGCGTAACAACTCCTTTGCTCTTTCCACTCTAACTGTTTTTTGAGCATCGGTGAGACCATGCGTTTTATGGAATTTCAAGGCCTTTAGTCCAAGATGATCTTTCAATATGTGCTGCATCCATTCGAGCGAAATGTTCGTCTCACGAGCCATTTTTCTACCGCTACGGCGCAGATTCCGACCACCATGGCGTTTTGCAATGCTGCCAGTATCGTTATAACAATTTATGGTGCGATACACAAACATTTAATTCACACGCAGATATTTTAACTGGTTGACAATCTGCGGCTGTGGTTTTCCAGCCAAATATAGAGCAGTCACACTATTACGCTTGAATTCCATTGCGGATAACTTTTTTTATGAATATTTCCCACTAAAATGCTTTTGTACGCTTGTAAACAAGGGAATGAACTGTCATTAGTGTACATTTGAGCGCCCTGACAACACTGGTATGACAGCAATGACAGTCTGAAGTTGGTAACACTTCGTGTCAGTCACCCGGTATACTCATTCCATACACAATTTTAGTTGACACTAGCGCCTTTCGTAACATATCAGTCACACCTGGATGAGCTCCCCATTTCGGTTTGCTCACCCTTTAAATCACGGTCAATCTAATCTTACAATTATCGTCCAATTTTTCCATATGCACTTTGAAACTCATTCTTCTGATAATCCAGATTCCCAAATATCTAGTCAATTCGCTCATTGTATACTCGCACATCAATCATCCGATTCTTTCTAAAAGCCATACTACAACATTTACTCGAATATACCCTTAAATTCAATTCACTCAAACATTCGGTTACCTGATTCACACATTCTTGAGCCCGACTCAAGGCCTTCTCGATGGTCCTCCCCTTGCTCATCAGGACAAAGTCATCTGCAAATTGTAAAATGACTGCCCGAGGAGTTACACCTACGTATGGAGCTCGTGTACAGGTTGGAGAGAGTCGGTGAGATTTTACTGTCTTGGGGGAGGCCCATAGTCATGGAGGAGCCATAGGGGGCTCTACCACACAAAACTAACTTTCCCTCATTTATGAACTCATACACCCATTTACAAATTTTCCAAGGAAACCCCAAGTCCATAAGGATCTGATAAAGTTTCCCTGGAACCACATAATCATATGCTCTTTCTATATCCAAAAATACCGCCACAACATACTTATTTTCCTTTTGTTGTTCCCACGCAAACTTTTCTGCACATTCATTAGCAGAGTGGTTGTGACGGAACCCAAAGGTGGTTTCCGGCAACAAATTTCCCTCATTCACAAATTTATCTATACGACCTTTCATCATACCATTCACAATTTTAACAAATACATTCAACATACATATTCCCCTGTAATTTGTTGCTAGATTTCTATCCTGATCCCTTTTAGGAATAGGTACCACTCTGCTTTCCTTCCATTTTTCCGGTATCTGAATACTCTAAGGCCGCCGTGGCTTCGAATTCTAATCTACCAATTATTTTATAACTCACTCTGTTAGTTCCGGGGTAATAGATTTGGATATTTCTAAAACCCCTCGGAACTCTTCCCATTCAAACTCCTTACACATATCGTTCATAAATACATTTTCATTATCAGGTAACAAAACTTTATATCTATCGCTCAAATGCTACGTACGTCCGTAATCATTTGTAAAGAGACACATTCGTTCTCTCTGTCATCTAACACTGCATTTCTGCTTGCGCTCTATATCCTCTCACTCTACTAAATGTATCCCATACATCGTTAGTTATGGTTCTATATGTCATTTTGGACACATAGTCCTGCCAACTTTTCCTTTTCGCTCTACCAATAGCCTTTTTCAATCTTGCATTCATCCTTCCATAATTTATTCTGCATTCATGACATATACACCTATTAAACTCTCTCAATGCTCAATACTCAATGTTTCCTTTCATACCAATACTGGATTTTATTGTTCCACCAACCATTCATTTTGTATTCATTCCCTCTGACATTTATAGTGCGGGTCGGCGATTGATTGTCGTCTAGGAAAGTCGTGTTTTTGTCTCTCCTCGAAATAAATACTTTTATTTAATTTAATTGTGCTTGAATTAATTAATAATTTAACTAAATAATATAATAAAATATATATGTGTTGCTAAATAAATAAATAATAATAATAATATTAATAAATTAGTGTAATAAAGTAGTAAAGTGATAAGTTATTGTATTGTAAGTCATATTGTTTGGTTGGATTAATTTGTGTATGGTGCATTTTGCAATGGTGTGGAGTATATACATAGCAATTTTTGTTTATGTGTATCTTGATACCGTACCGTTGCTTGTATGCATCATATGCATTTTATGTAAACCTTCAATATTTTGACTGTTTTTGATACCAACAAATGTATAAGTTAAGTGTTTTTTCATTTTTTTCATCATACTTTAACACATATCATATTAATTTATATTTTCTCCAAAATAAATTTTAAGTATATAAACATATACACATATTTATTTTAAATGTATTTTTTAACTCTTAAAGGTGTGGTTTTTCAATTCTGTTGGTGTGTGTTGTTACTCTCGCTAACATTTTTGGTTGTGTTGTACGAAGATTATTTTTCGTGTTTTTTCTCATTTGTTTTGTATTCATATTTACTCGTACATTATATTTTGTTAAGTATTGTAAGCATGTTTTGGTGATCGAATGATCTACCTTTTGTTTTGTACATATTCACTCATATGTACAGGTAATAATTGATAAACCAGGGCCTATGTGTGTGTATATGGCCGTCTCGCAATGTATAGACAATACCAATACAATACAGGCCGATTTATAGAAAATCGTCGATAGTATGTGTATTATTTAACAAGAACTGAGAAAACCATACAAAAAAAAATATTTCTATAGAAAAAATGTTACGATTCGCTGTTTTTGCCAGTAAATCGCTTGTATTTCATAAATAAAGTAAAAAAACAGTATTTTGTCAGTGATCACTATAAATAATCAACCTGTGGTAACAATTTTCCCGAATAATAAATTTAGTATTTCGAAATTTTCATTTAATATTTCTCGTTTTTAAACAACAACTCTACTTTGCTTATTCGTCATAATCGGCATCGGCATTCGGCATATGTTGTTACCGCACATAAAGATCGAGAAAACACGAAAAATAAAAACCAAAAATATTATTTTGTGTTGGTTGTAATTTTTACTTTGATTTGTTTTGCTGGTTTATTTATTTAGTAAAAAAATATGCGTTGCTGCGGAAGGGTGTATATTATGTCGAATTTAAAAAAAAAAAAAATTTAAGAACCAAATTGAATTAAAATTTTACTAATTAAATTTATTGAATTTACGAAAATGCATTTTAATAAATTTAATAGATTATTTCAATTGTTCGTAAACTAAAAGATTAGTATTTTATTGTATAAATTGAAAAAAATATTTACACTAGTTAAATGTAAACATGAGTACAGTAAGGAGAAAAAAAACGGAACTGATTGAATGTTTATCCAAATCCAATTTGTTTTTATGTGTAAAGCAGTTCAATAAATTTATATTATCTATCATTTTGATTTTGAAAATGAATTTGTGAAAAATTGTTTGGAATAAATTTTCACTTCAATTTTGTTGCGGGGAAAAATTGGCGAACCTCACTGAACGATTTAATTACCGATTATAGTTTAATGCATTTGTTCCACGATATTAAAATAAATAACAATCAAATTATATTAATTTGATAATACACAAGACACAACTTTAATATTTATATTTTCACAATTATAATTTGTTCTAATTGATTTTACTAATAAAATTTAATTAAATATTGCACAGAACTTACGTAAATTGTTATCCCGTCAACTAAATTGTCTTTTATATTATTCCGTTACAACATACTCGTACATATAATACAGTGCACAGAAATAACTATACCTATGTAAACGAATTATTTTGTACAGTAAACTACCGAAACATTTGTACGTACTTAGTGGTAAATGGTGTGAATTTTATTCCATAATCAAATCATGGATACATAATTTTCTTAGATAGAATATAAATATTTTCATTACAATTATTTAAATTAATATATTAAATAACACAACATATTGTATAAATAATTAATATATAACGTAAACTACATAATTACAAAATTTAAATAAATATTATTTTACAACAGTTTGTTACGGTTGCCTTTCCCCACACTGTAGCGCAATGTTTAAAACCGAAAACAACAACCAAAGAAAAATGTACCACAAACAAAATAAAAAATTTTGTTTTTGTAAAGAGCACGTGGTTTATGGAAAAATGGGATGTTGTTCTATTTGGAAAATTAATGAATGAAAAGTTTCTTAACAAGATTTTTTTTTTTTTGTTTATGAATGTTACTAAAGGAGCTAAGATTAGAAAGAAAGGAGCAATAGTTCACATTTCTAGCGCATTTAAAAGATATAAACGATTTAGTAGACGTAAACAAGAATTTTTTAAGTTTTTTCATAATAAATTTTTTCATTTGTATGCCGCCAAGTTAATTTCTCAAATATTACTCAT
Source organism: Nephrotoma guestfalica (assembly GCA_963691935.1). Lineage (NCBI taxonomy): Eukaryota > Metazoa > Arthropoda > Insecta > Diptera > Tipulidae > Nephrotoma > Nephrotoma guestfalica. The sequence goes on from OY829913.1 coordinate 157,957,061, forward strand.
ACTAACTCAGGTTTTTTTTTTATTTATATAAATCGGCCTGTATTGTATTGGTATTGGTATAGACTTTGAATGTTAGTACGTAAAACGTAAACTTGAGAAGAAACTTTCATACGGATGATATGGAATTTGGTTTTTGAAGAGTTTTTTCGCGTTACTTGATTCTATCTTGTAGATGTAGATTGTGGTTGGGGTGTACGCATGAAGAATGGTACTTTCGTTCGTCATCCACTCTACGTGCATACACATAGATTTTGCTCTGTATATTGTACAGTGATCGTCGGATTAGGGATGTCCTAGTGGACAATGATGAAGTTCTGAATAGGGAATGACTTGGAAGTAAAAGGTATAGTTTATCGGGATTGAGGATGGATGGGTAGAGTTTATGTGCACGCCGCATGCGAGATATGTTTGGGTAGAGTCTGGGAGGATCTTGACAGAAGGGAATTTCCATGGCATTTTTATGACGATGGCGACCGTGTTTTTGTTCGCCTTCTACTCGGCTATATTTTTATTTCAAAGATTGGCTGATTTTGATTATTATTATTATTTTGATTATTATTATTATTTTGATTATTATTTATTGGATTTTAGTTTAGAGTTATCGAGGTTTATCAGATGTGCATTATTAATATTATTCATTGCAGTTCCTGATTAAGCTAATTTATTTAGTTCTAATGAAGTTTTTTGATTACAGAATATCTTTGAAGCTGTACTACTTTTTCATTAAAAATTAATTGGTTGTAATTAGTAGTAATAGTTACTTTTATTCTTTTAACTAGTTGATAATTACTATTCAAATTATTGATTTAGTTTATTTGGGAATTTATTATATTAATACTATCCTTTATAGTTGGTTTCTTTTATAATTTCCTGATTGGAGAGTTAACAATACTGAGTTTTATTTAATTTAATATAATTTAATTGTATATTTAGGATTTAATTCGTTTCACGTCAATGGGTTTATAAAACTATTTTAATTGATCAAACAAATATGATTGTATGGAAAATTGAGGTATCGGAGGAGGGAAATTTATAACGTTGCATAACAGCGGTGTTGCCTGATTCCTGTTTATATTAAATTTTAGTTCTAATTAATATTTTTTAGGAAGCATGCAATTTTCATGAATTTTGTGGAAGAAGTCAAGGTAGGCATCACTCGCTATAACCGGGTATGCTAATGAATTTGATATTTCAGTGGTTGTTGGAATTTTTGAAATTATAAATGGCTTGGAGACTACAGAATAAAATTTAAATGCAGACAAATATTGCTGTATTTAGATAGTTTTTGTATTTTCGGGGTTCATGACACTGCTTTAATTGAATTATTTTCTAGGTTGATCGGGAGACTGTAAATTGGTAAATGTTTTGGTTAGCTTGTTCTAAGTTGGATAAATAGTTATTGCTGGTTATCAATTATATGGGTGGAGGAAATGGTTAATCACTCATAATAATGAACTTTTATTTCAGGAAATTTACCAACTAAAATTTTTTAGGATCTTGATTGCTGTTTATTTATATTCAGGAAACAAAAATTATTGTGTCGTCTTATGCTTGTGCTTTACTAACTATTGACTACTTAGGTGTCTGTAACCGGGTCACGTCTATCATATCTAATAACCTTTCCTATCTCTCCGTATTGTTATATGTGTAAGGGGTGTACGGTAGGCCCGGCGTATCCGGGATCCTTGCTTAGTCTTGGCTGTACATCCTAATCAATCAATCAATAAATTTAAAATTCACCTACAATCTTGATAGAATATTTACTATCGCAAAATGTTGAAATACCTAACAGAAGGAATTAGATAATTATTAAATAGATTTTCTTAATTTTTTCGGATATCGTATGAGTTTCACTTAGATAGGTTATTGTTTTGTACTCTTAATCTTATTTAAATGGAAAATAAAAATTTGTTCATTGCTTATTCCGGAGCAAATAGTTAATCTAATTTATGATTGGTGCTGATTAATGACTAATATTCGGGTGTGATAATATTTTAAAAAATGGATTGGAATAATAAAATTAATTTAATCTGGATTTAGGAAAGGATTCCGGAATTAATAGTATCTATGCATCTCAATTTAATAACCAATTTAATTTCTTGGACATTGGTGTTTGGGAAGCAGTTTTGTTGGTTAAACTTTCGAATATTGTAAAGTGAAGTGGTAGTCATTAATCTTAAGTTAATCTACAGGAAATATTTTGGACGGCGACCCAGTTATTAACTATTTAAATTTAGTATTTAGTTATAATAAGTTATTATAAGTTAAACAGTTTATTTATTCTTGGTAAAGCAGTTAATCTATTTTAAGAGTGGTGCTGGTTAGATACGGATACTCCGGGTGTTAGTGTTTAAAACTGGTTTATAATAATAAAATTTAAATTAAATATTGGCTGTTAGAGAAAGAATTCCGGATCCAATAGCACTTATCAGTAAATAATTCAAATTCTAACTATATATTGACTCCAGGAGTTAAGCATTCTGGAAGCGGTTTTGATGGCTATACTTAACTAAAGTATTTCAAAATAATAATTAATTTCAGATGCGGTTCAAAGGGAAGCTGACACAATTTGAAAGAGTCTGCAACCGGGCCAGGTCTGTCACATCTACTGTTGGTTGTGCATTCAAATCAAATCAAAATTTATTAATCCTATTTAATTAATGATGAATTTACATTTCAGCTTTAGAGGCAGATGAATAATAGAATTTTTAATGTAGGTTTATTTTAGGTGCTGTTTCCAAGAAGCAATTGTTGATGGTCATTAAAACTTTTATCCCTTGTATTGTCTTGTGTTGTACGATCAAGGTTCTTGTAACCGGGTCGCTCTGCCAAAAAAAAAAAAAAACCTTTCCTATCCTTACCTGCCTACCTTATCGGCTATTTCTAGGTGTCTGTAACCGGGCTGATTCAGTCCCATCCAATTAACCTGTCTAATCCCTCGGTTTTGTTATATGTAAAAGGAGTGTACGGTGGGCCCGGCGTCTCCCGGGAGATCTTGTCTAGAACTTGGTCGTGCATTCAAAATAAATCAATCAATTCCCTCTGACATTTATAGTGCAAATTTCATTCACTCTCTCTATTTCATCCTCAAGTTGGTTAACCTCATTTGCTTTTTTCATTATAAGAATCTCATTCATACGTTCGATCCATTTCTTACCATTCATAATGGCCTTACGTATGTCAACATTTATACCACCTAAGCATCTCTTGATCAAATAATGATCACTACCCAAATTCTCATGTGACATTCCAAGTGACTTAGCCCGCCAGCCCCCTAGATATTAAAGTTAAATCTATCGCGCTGGCTGTTGATCCCACTCTCGCCATTCTAGTCGACCCACCATCATTCAGGACTACGAGATCAGAATCCAGAATGAGGCGGGTCAACCAGTTACCTCTCGCATCAGTTTTTTCATACCCCCATATTCTCGAATGTAAATTCATATCACCCGCTATAATAACGTCACTTTTGCCTTCCACCCATTCAAACAATTTGAAAATCTCGTTGGCTTCTCTCTGTCAGACGTAGACAACACTGGAGTTCCATATATACTAACAAATAACAAGTTTCTGTCCAGATTCCGAGTTTTAGCTGCGATGACTTCGATGTGCGTTCGAAACGCGGTATGTCACACAGGACCAGCCTGATATTTGCACGTGCCAATATCGCCACCCCGCCGATGCCATCAGCCCTCGGTCTGGACAGATAATTGTATCCTTTCACACGAAACGTCGTACCCTCACGCTCCCAAGTTTCACACAAAATCATCACATTCACATCGTTATTGGTCAGATAATTTCGCAACATATCGCCATTGGCATTCGCACTGCGAATATTTATCTGGCCAATTTTCACGCATTCATTGGATCTCAGCATTCGCTCTACCATTCAAAGAAATGAAGAAGGGAGAGGGTATTTTTAAACGCCAAAGCGTTCTCTCTCCTGCTTCCCTCATTCATAATCAATCATACTTACATTTCCAAATAGTGTTAATTCATTTGGAGTTAAATCAGAATATCTCATTGCTAGCCATGCTTCATTTTTTTTTTGATTGTCTCGTATGTCCATTGCTTTATTACAAGTTGTTTGTTGATTTGATTGCGGTTTTTTTGCAGTCTTTGCTTGTTGTTGTAGTTTGATCGTTTCTAGTAGTTGTTTTGGTTGTTGCGGCTGTTGTTGTTGTTGTATTTGACCTTTTTGTTGCTGTTGTTGTTGTGGTTGGTTTAATTTTGTCTGTTGTTGTCTTGAAGTTGAAATGGTTTCTCATATGATTGTGGTTTTATCTGTTCTAGTTGGTTTTCTTTGTTTTGCGGCTTTTGTGGTGTGTTTGGTGGGTTAAAGGTGGTTTTTAGTGTATCTGCATATGTTGTCAGGTTAGCTGGTGTGGTATTTGCATATAATCGAAAATATTTGGCTTTTGCCTCGGGAAATGTTAATCTATCTACAGTTTTAATTTTCACTATTTCTACTTCTCGTTTATATACTCGACATACCTTACTGTTGTTGGTGTGTGCTTCTCCACAATTTATGCATTTTAGTGTAGTGCACGACTGGTTGTGTGGTGTTGCTTCACTACATTTGTAGAATAATTGGTGCTGTGTCTTTTAACTTATTTTCCACCCATTTCTTTATTTTATATACCTCTATGACGCCTTGGTCCTTAAGCTCTTCTTTGATTTCCGCCTCAGTTAACCTTTTTAGGTCGAGGCAGAAAATGATACTTTTGGAACTGTTTAATATTGGGTGTTCCGTCTCTTTTATTTTGGCCAATTGCCCCAGAGATATGGCCTTCAGTAATGCACCCGTCGCCTGATTTTTTGTCTGAACCAGCAGTTCTCCAGCTCTCGAGCGCTGCGTTTTAATGATACCTTTGGTTATCATTTAGATTTTTTAGCACTGAATCCTAATCTCTTTATTCGCATTTCTTCGATCTTTTTCCTTTCGGAGGGTTGGGTATTATTTCCCAACATCGTCAACGGTGCGAATCTATTTGGGCTTTCAAACATCGCCCCTTTTTTGAGGCCGAAGCTCTCCTTTTGCCCTCACCTGACTTTGCTTGATGTCTAAAATCATGCCGCTTAAATATAAACAAACACTTGTTGTTGTTGCCACCAAACAATAATTCACTTAAAACACTATATATTTGCGTCCACCACCTTTTTTAATACTAAAACTATTTTAACTTAATGAAAACCCAAAAACTATTTTAACTTAATGAAAACCCAAAACCACTTAAATTAACTATTTATCAAATGAAAAAGGATTTTTTGTGAGCTGTGCTCTTCGTTCGTAAATTGACAGATAATTTTGATGTGCGAAATTAATGAGATAATATGTAAAATATCGCAAATTACTAGTAAAAATAATAAATTTGCAATTATTTAATAATTTTAATTTAATAATAATAATTTTTCTATTTAGCCGTTCCTAGAAACGGTGAAATGATTATTTTTCAACTAAAATTATTAAATAATTGCAAATTTATTATTTTGGCTACTAATTTGAGATGTTTTACAAATTATCTCATTAATTTAAGTCAAAAATATGCTATAATTAATCATAAATACCAAATTTGTTTTTAGAAGCCGTCCGTAGATATGTTTATGTGGCATCGCTTTAAGCGTCTTTGTGTTGTTTCACGAAATATGAACTGAACCGGATCAAGCGTCAGTTAATATTGTAAAGTAAAGTGTACGCAATTGTTTTGTAGTAGCCTACTTATTGTCCACTGAAAATCCTATCAATATAATTTAACGTCTAGAAACCAAGCTTCCAACGTTTTGGTAACCTCATCTCGATGTAAAACTATCTCTAGCTATCACCTAGAATCACCCAAAATTTCATATAATTTAACCATACAATATTACGTTAAGCTACAAATAAATAACAGTAACTGCTTGTTTTATTTTGAAAAGGCTGTTTTTTAGAGGTTCACATAATTCATAATTCATTTATTTTGAAAAGGCTGTTTTTTAGAGGTTAAGTTGGCAACACTGTTTTATTTCACAGCGACATTTGCTTTGTCATTATTATGATTTACCATTTCATAATGAATAGACTAACGCCAGAACAACTCTTGCAAATTGTTGAAATGTTTTATCAAAATAATGGTTCTGTTCGCCAAACTCATCGTGCATTGTCCAAGCAACCTATCTTTTGTTACGGTCGTCATAATCGTCCATCAGAGTGGGTAATTCGGTTAACTATGGATCGCAAAAAAGTACAAGTCCACTAAAATAGATGTGTGGAGATCGACTGATCGTCGTAGAGGAAAGACGTGTTTTTGTCTCTCCTTTAAATAAACTAATATTTTAATTCAAATCAGTTTAAATTAACTAATAAATTAATAATATACATATATGTGTTGATAAATAAATAATAATGTGAATAATAATTTGTGTGAATTTAGTTAATGAAGTGATAAGTTATACATATTGTATGGTTGTATAATTTGTATAATGGTGCGCTTGCAATGGTTTAGAGTATGTACATAACAATTTTTGTTTATATGTATGTATTTTGATACCGTTGCTTGAATGCATCATATGCATTGCATGCAAACCTTCATTGTGTAGAACTTTTTGATTCCAATGAATGCATAAGATAAGTGTATTTTTCATTTTTCATTGTTTTAATACATATTTTACATATACATATTAACACATACTTGTTCCAATTTGAAGTATTGATCATATAGTGGGCTATTCGAGTATTGTCTATGCGCGAGAAAAGGTTTTTATGTCTGTTGATCTGTTTGGTTACACTCGCTGACAATTTTTGTTGTTGTTTTGCTATGGAGAGTATGCATGTTTGGTGATCGACGATTATTTTTGGTTTTTTTCTGATTATCGTAATTTTGCAACCTATTTTTTGTTTTATGTACATAAATATTTACTCGAACATAATTTCTGTTGTAAAATGGGTTTTCAACGTGTGTGTATGATGAGCGCCAAATTTTACTTAAATATTTTAGTAGTTTTTGTGAGCGCACAATAATGAATATGTATATAATAATCGATGAACCTGTTTCTATATATCGCTCATTAAATAAAACAACGTCACAACTCAAAAAAACTCGTTTTGAAATAATGCAATTTAATGTTTTGACTTATTGACATTCGGGTACCAATTACTTTACAACAATATAATTGGTATGGTTTGGTGGAATAATTAATAGTCTTAAACAATTGATAACTAACTTGGTTGAACAAACTAGAGAAAAGGCTTTTGAATCAAGAAAAGATAATCTATTTAGGCTTATGACATTATTACTACAAAAAATGATTTTGATATAAGACCTAAATTCAAATACGACGTTCTTGACAAAAAATAATATCGTTTTTTTTAGAAAAATTGATAATAATACACATTTTTATAAGAAAATAAATTTTTATTTTGTAACAATTCAGCCTTTTACATCACATTTCAGTATAGTATACAGTTCAGTATACATTACATTTCAGTATAGTTTTTAAAATAATAATTAAAATAATAATACATAATTTTTACTATAACAATTTAATTGTTATTTTATAAGTTGTTGTAGAGGTTAAAGTAATACTTTGGAATATGATTTTTATTTATTAAATCCATGAGATCTGTTTTTCTGTTTGCTGCCAGGCCAGGTTTGGTGGTAAATGCAGGTTTCAAAATTATGTTTGTGTCTTTTAGTTGTTTTTTTCTGGTTAGAATAGTGGCTTCTTGAAATTCGTCACTATACGAATGTTTGTAATATACCGAGTTGGGAGATTCTCGCACAAATCTGATTAACTTGACATCATGAAGCTTCACATTCTTTAAATTCATAGATCCCAAAATGGAAGCGAGTTCGCAGCTCGAATGGAGGCAATAAATGCATCAGGTGTATACATTGGCCCACTTCTTAATTGACGCTTCACTTGTCTTTCGATAAGCGAATGGGCTGAGTCACCCTCGTTTTGTGTATGTCCCTTTATCAGATATTTATGGGTGATCGATTTTATGCCCAGATGCCGTACCGCATATAAATACAATGCCAACATAAATTTATTTTTTTGTTGGCCTGCGCAATTGTCCGAATAGAATATAACTTCAGCATCAGCCATGGTTGCTTTCTTCTGTAAGTACTTCAAAACACAAGTACCTAATTCGTTGACACCTCCATGGCCATTGGATTCATCCCAAACATAGCATTCACAGCTATTATTTTGTAAATCATAAATTGTAAAATTTAGTACGTTTAACTTGGATTTATAGTGAAACACCGAAACGTCGCCTTTCGGTATTTGCATGACTGCTTGGAGATCGTACACTGCTATAATACCGTGAAAGTTGTTGTTGCTTTTATCACGTCTCGTTTCCTCTCGAGATAAGTTCTTTTCAACCAAATGATGATCGTATTTTTCCTTCAAACAGTTTTTTTCTTCCTGAGCAGCGTTTTCGTAGGCAACACAAGTTTCGCAGAGATCCTTTTTAGGTATAAAGAAGGAAATGTTAAATTCCTCTTTAAAGAGCCGGTGAAATATGGCATAGCTGCTATAGGGTTTATTTGCCGCTTTGCAGTTTGCTACATAATCTCTGTGAATTTCCGCCAAAGAACGACTGCCATCTATAAACGCTCGGGTTGTGTTTGCTCTAGTGTAGTGGCTCTCAATTTTTGGAATCGCTTTGATATGCTGTCGAATTCCATCTCGTATGACTGGATCCAGAGTATGGTGCTTCCCATGTTTCCCACGTTGATTCGGCTCGAGTAGAACATCAGCCACCTTATTTCGTTTTTCCTGGACGGTACGAACTGTGCGATCGTTAATATCTAAAGTATTATTAAAAAATACCTTACATACCCGAATTTGTTCACCATTCTTATTGAAATAGAACGCATTATTTTTCTGACGTGGTTTACGTGTACCGCCTTCACGAACGTATCGGTACTCTCGAGTAATAGCCGCCATTGAATTGTTTATAAACTGTCTTTGTTTATCAATCTCACCTAATAGCCAATATGCTGAGAAGAGCTGCAGTCTTTTCGCTTGACTAAATTTAATGGAACACTGCAATTTACATTTCAATCCGCACGGATTTTTCATTTCCCTTGGCTATCGGATTCGTTTATTTCTAGTGTGCGTTTCGTATGCTTCACCACTATTTCGCAATGTTTTTGCATGGTTTCTTTTCCACTTGTCCGGGTCTCTGTTTCGTTTAACATCTTTTTTGAGAGGGCTCACCAAAATAGGAATATCCTGCGTAGACGTAGATGGAATATTTAGACCTTCAGTGCACTCCTCAGAACTGCTTTCATTACTTTCTTCATCATTTTTCGGATTGTATAACACATCATTGATAATATCATCACAATCTTCTGAAGATGACTCACTGCTTTCAGATGATGAAGCTCTTGAGGATGATGATGATGAGGAACATGAAGCACTTGGTCGAAGGCAATTCGAAGGCTGCTTCAATGACAAAATAAACAATAATTTCTACTAAAAGATCAAATTTATCTAAAAAATGCTTACCTGATTCTTCCAAAGGATCTTGCGTTGGTATTATAGGTAGGCATTGTTTGTTGTCTGAAACAGCGGTTTGACGTACATTTTCATCATCATGTATAGTTTTAGCCTCTTCCCTCAAAGACGGATCCATCATCACATCAGCCAACTGTTGTTGGTTTTTCATTGCTAATTCACACATGAGTTTTCCGCGGGAAAACATTATTATAACAAGCTAAAATTTGAATAGTACAAAGATTATATAAAAATGTGATACAAATAATTGTAACAAGAGTGTCATAAATTTAAATAACTATAAATAATTTGTAATCATAATTATAATTTTTGCAGCAAAAGCGTCATAATGCTATTTAGTTTAGAATCACTAAATAGACCTGGTGTATGTTTATATAGTAATAACGTCTTAAGTCAAAATACAACATTTTTAAAGCGAAGTTTTCAATGAAAGAACGTCATATATATAAATAACACGTACAACAATAATAGACAATATCCCATGTAAAACGAAATAACCCTAAATAATACGATATTCATATAATATAATAATATAAAACCAAGACTTACTTTTAAAATAATAAAGACCAAATACACAATATGACACTATTAATCACTCCAATAACGTGTTATCCAGACAAACTTAACCTCACAACTGAAATAGTACAGTATTACCATAAAGTAAAAATTTAAAACGCAAAGGTACAAAAACGACACTACTGCCTCTGACGACTAGCACTATTAGTTACAGATACGACGTTCTTCCAGTTAAAAGTACATACAACGTGTGTTCTAAATGTATAAATAACTCAAAAATGCTATTTTTTGAGATATGACGTTGTTTTATTTAATGAGCGATATGGGTTTTCGGGCGTCTCGCAATGTATGGACTTTGTATATACATATGTATATAAAGCGTAGACACGGGAAAGAGCTTTCACTGTGCGTTTTTACTTGCGGAAATTGGTGCGGCGCTGAATGAATATATACCTGTGGGAGCGGGTGTGATATATTGGTGTCGTGCTAGTTTCCGCAGGTATAAACGCACAGTCATACGGGTGATATGGGTTTTTTGAAGATTTTTCTTATGATTTTATTAGTTTGCTTTTTGTAGGTGCGGTGAAGAGATAGATTTACATTCTCCTGAGCGTGATCTTTAGTTATCTTTGGTTTTGGATAATTGTTTTTTTATTTTGGGGTAGTTTTCGTTTAAAGATTTACCATTTTCAGTGGTGATGCCTTTGATTTGGTGATCTCGTATAAAGTGTGTATAGCGTGGTTGTCGTATGCATGAAGAGTTGTGTTTCGTTCATTTTTCTTCTCGACGTCATCCATTGTACGTGCATATACACAAATTTTGTTTTCTATATTGTACGGTGATCATCGGATTAGGGACTTCATAATGGGGAATGGTGAAGTTCTGAATGAGGATTGAATCAAGAAGATGAAAGCAGTTTGTCGGGATTGAGGGTGGATGGGCAGAGTTTATACTCGGGTGACTGGGGGTTTGTTTCTCCTCCGCATGTGCAGGATGTGGATGGGTAGGGTCATGGGGCTATGGCATTTATTTGGGGGTGTTTTTTCGTGTCTACGTTGTTTGGGCCTGCATGCATACAAACCGTATGTTTTATTTGTCTTCTACTTGCCGTATTTTTATTTCAGAGATTAACTAATTTTAGTATTATTCCTCTATCCGGTTATTCAGCTTCTGAGTAATAAATTATTATTGTTAAATTAAATTAATTATAAATTGGGCTAATAAGAGCTAGTTTTAATTTTGCATGATATGAGTAATTGGATCATAATTATAGTAATATTGTTTTCTCGAGTTGGGTGGAGGAAAAGTTTAATCACTCATAATAATTAGGTTTTACTAAATTTACCAATTAACAAATTTTTTACGATCTTGATTACTGATTGTTTGTATCCAGAGGGCGGAGTTATTGTGCCGTTTTGTGCTTTACTAACTGTTGACTGCTTCAGTGTCTGTAACCGGGTCGAGTCTGTCTGGTGGCCTTTCCGGATCCTCCATCTTGTTATGTGAAGGGGGGTGTACGGTGGGTCCGGCGTATCCGGGAGGAATCTCAGCTTGGTCTTGGCCGTACATTCTGATCAATCAATCACACAAATAATTGATTATTTAATTTATAGTTATTTTAATATTTTTTCGTTCCTTACTTTAAACAATTCTATAAATTCAAGTTTTGTCGAAAGCCCTGACTTAAAACAATAAAGTTGTCGACAAATATAATTCAATTTATTTTTATTATTATTAAAAAAAAATTTGAACGTACCAGAAGGTCAGGAAAGATTGTGATTGCAACATTCTTGATCAGGGGGTCTATTTAATTACTTACGCTTTGAGCATAAACATAATACAATCAATATGTTAACGATCCAAAGACTTTTTGCTATGGAATGTTGTTTTTCGACGATCTCTTCTGGTTGAATTCAGATTATGTTTTAACGCAGTTGTGTGAACGTTTCATATAAATTAACCCTGCTTTTAGTTGGATGAATTTAAATATAGGTAGCTGAATGACAAAATCGAATTTAATTTTTTGTTTACAATATCAGCGGAATATTTAGGTCATCATATGTATGATAATACTGCCGAGTCATTACGAACGTGAAGTCCCTCGGTTAGATGGTTTTGGATGGGAAGATAGCAGAATTCGTTGCAATGTTGTGCGTGAAATGTTCAATTCTTGAGCAAGATCAGGAGTTGACGTTCCCAGCGACTCACGCACATTCTCGGCTACAGCATCAACATTTTCGGGTGTACGCTTGGTTGACTGCTTGGTTCGTCTTGGTTTATTAGCAATTTTATTTTAGCAAGCCTGTTTCTTTAACTTTGTTCACAAAATAACGCACATATGGAGCTTCCGGCGCTTTGCTTCTTCCGAAAATCGCCCGCAATTTTCGCACACATTCTACAACATTACCATGATTTTCGAAGTAATGTTTCAATATTTCCCAGCGTTGTTCAAGCGAATATACAACCATTTTCGTTCAGCGGAAGGATAAAATTAACTTTCTGTCAAATCAGAAGTGGCATAACCCTTACCATATTCAAAATAACCGCTAGTTCAAAAATAAGTTCGATGGCCCACTCTGTATATATATGGGTGGGCCAAATATTTTTTTTTTTAAAAATGCACTAAAACAAAAAGTTCTAATATTTTTTCAAATTTATTTTTTCATTGTAACGAACAATCCTTCCGATTAATTATGGAATACTATTTCATTCATATGACTGCCTCGGCTGGCCTTAACGTACCCCATACGGTCGGTCCAATTTTTGAGCATATTTTCGATGGTATGTGGCATTATGTCTTCAATGGCAATGCGAATATTATTCTTGAGAGCGTCAATCGTTGCTGGTTTATCGGCGTAACGCTTATCTTTGACGGCACTCCAAAGATAATAGTCCAACGGCGTCAAATCACAGCTCCGAGCGGCCAAATCATATCAGCATTTCAGGGGTTTTTTTATTTAAAAATCAGGGATTTTTTTATTTAAAAATCAGGGATTTTATTATTTGGGATTTTGTTAAATGGGATTTAGAAAATTGGAATTTTATAAATTGGGATTTTGTATATTGGATTTTTGATAATTGGGAATTTGAATTTGAGATTTTGTATTTTGGAATTTGATTTTGGGATTCCATACCCAACCCATATAGGGCTATAAAAAGAAAAATAATTAACCGATAATTATAAACAGGGCTCATTTTAAAGATAAATGAATGGAGATTATAAAAAAAATTTAAAATTGCTACAATCAGAGCATATGTATGAGCAATATATAACAACTTACGTAACGTAAGCACGAAAAACTTCTAATTGAAAACTAAATTGAAAATGAAAACCAATTTAACAAATAAAGGTAAATAAACAAAGTTTATCTCAGATGACTGAAAATTTATTATTCCACCGCATGTACGAGATATAAATAAATGAAGTCGACAAAAATCTTTACAAAAAATAATTTCCATAGCATTTGTATGAAAGTGTTTTTTCGTGTTTACATTATTTGGACCTGCATACATACAAATCGTACTTTTTATATTTGCATTCAACTTGGCCGTATACATATACGCAGTGCTATAATGTTTCATCTCTTCCTTTTCAAAATGGCCGCCAAAATGCTATTTGAGAGAATTTTATCGCTGAACGTTCATTTTTTTCCAATTTTAATTTAAAAAACGAAGAGAAAAAAATTTGGTAAGGGATCTTCCACAAACTACGTCAGTCTATTTTTGATCATTTTTAACTCCACCTCATCCCTTCGTGACAGATCTTCACAAAATTGAATAAATCGTTAGTGAACAATGGTGTTATAATTTAAAAAATTGAACCGTTGAAAATTGTTAAAACTAAGAATTAAAAGGCATGTACATGTATACAACGAGGTATATTTACGAAATACTTACTAATGTATTTGCAAATTGTTAGATGCAATGTCCTATGATAAACAGTTTATAATTACGTGGCGTCACATTTTATGAATCTGTTTCCGTCCCGAATCTTCACACGTAGTTACGACAGGCGATACCCATAACTCATTTATTCTGTAACCCTATTTTCTATACCTGAATATAATTTTTTGGAATCCATTTTAAAAATTTTACTTTTTTCTAATTTTTTTTAATCAAGTCTACTCATTCAAAACATAAAAACAATAAAATTAAAACATGACTTCTAAAAATTTGTGATTTGACGTATTTTTCACCATATATAAATTGTGTATATACATGAATTTTGAATAAATATCAAAATATATAGGAGGGTAAAGGGTATTCTATCTGTTGGTTTTTTTAAGCTCAAAAGAAAATATTTATTGTGCGGTGGCAACCCGAAAATTTTTTGACAAATGAAAAGTCAAAACTGTCATTTTTAGTCACGTGTTCGTTTACAACACAACAACGCATTTTGGTTATCCATCTTATTACAAAAACGGTCGTTCTGTAGAAGAAACATTTCGTAAATTGTGTGATAATTTTGAACAACATGGACGTCTACAGGGCCTAGAATTTGCAAAATTGTTGAACGTTTTGATCAAACGTGAAAAGCCAAACATCTCCTTGAGGCATCGTTCACAAGAATTAAACATGTCGTTAACCACTTTACATCGGATTGGATCTTTGGCTTCAACAAGATAGAACCATTATTGTATTCCAAACATAAATGGCATAGAATCAACTTTCATTATAATGAAATTTAAAAAAATGAAAATGAAACTTCTCTGATTTGTTGATTGGGCAATTGTCATATTTTAATCGTACACATTATGCAAATTATCACATTACTAACAACACTGTTTCATCATTATAACCACTACACTTACACTGAATCATCAGTAGTTGTTTTTTGGAATCAAATTTGAACTGGGAATAAATTTCCCGGTCAGTGTCAATATGAAAATATTTTTCTCAATTTATAAAAGTTTACATCAAATTTTTTTCTTAGTAGGCCAGAAAACAAGAAATTTATATAAAAAATCCATGTAAATTGTTACCCCAATTCACTGTTCTGAGGAAATTACCAGAATGGTTTCTGTTTTCTCTAGCTTTAGAGAACAAGGAGGACGTCGCTGGGATTCTTGAGAATCAATGCTGGGAAGTCATAGTTATCCAATGCAGTATATTCACGATTTACTTCATTCGTGGTAATAGAAAGTCTGTTGGCCACATAATTTTTTAACTAGTATATTTTCATTTAAATCGAATTAAATATTAATATACTTAATATAGTTTTAGGTTTTCAAGATACCGATAGTGAAAAATTAAGAGACTGTTTTTATTATCTGTATCGAATTTTAACGTCTTAATGGTAACTAATTTAGAAATTCTGGGAAAACCTGTATTGCATGCCTTTCCTTCAATAAAACAACGCCCGTCAGCCACCCCCCCCCCCCCTCCCCCCTGTGTAGATGTGGCGATAAGCTGTTCGAGTGTGAGGTATTAGCATAATCTGAATTGGAACCTAGCGCGATAAACAAAATCAATACAACATCCATAAAACCCCAAATAAAGTTGTAGCAAGCCTTCATTTACTGGATGATCACAAACCAAAATTAGATTAAAAAAAATTTCCCGACGGATATTTTTCACTTTAAAACCAAAATAAGTCTAGCAAATTTGCTTGCTCCAATTTTTCGGCGTTTTTTTTTGATATTTTTTATAGATTTTTTTTTAAATTAATAAAAAATTAGTATATACCAGTTAGGTTATATGCCTATGATATTTCAAGTTATACGACGTTTCGAATAGAAATCCTATTCATCCTCAGTTCTAATAAAAATAAATAATAATCTATACTATTTTAAATAAATATTTTAACAGCTTATGATATGGCTTTATACTTAGAGTAAGTAATGACCGGACAAGTGGTGCAGTGGTTTAAGCTTCGGCACTTGGACTGGGAGGTACTAGTTTGGGTTCGAATCCCACCAGAGGCAAAGCAAAAGCGAATTTTCATCATCGATTACTATTGGTGATGTTAATAAGCACAACTAAGACCTCCTTGAGCGCAGAATTCAGCACCGACACACGGTCCATGTCAGTGTACAGGTTGACATGGAGCTTGCAATGTACAGGTCTGTAATTCTGTGAGTTGGTAACTAATAATGGGTGGTGTATTCGGGAATGAAAGGGGGGGTATTAATTGGCCTTCAAGGGACATTAAAACCCACTGGATAATTAATATTTTCTTTTTATAATTATTGAAAAAAAGACTGTTATAAAGTGTAAGGAAACAAAGGAAATATTTTCATCCAAAAATTCGTGGGTTATATTTACAATATTTTTTTTAAAAATGAAATTAATTATCCAGTGGATTTAATGTCCTTTGAAGGTCAATACAAAGATCATTCACGCACTCTCCACCCATTCACACAATTACAGTATACCACCTGCGCATTGCAAGCTCCATGTCAACCTGTAGATTTACATAGACGGTGGGTCGGCGCTGAATTCTGCACTCCAAGAGGGTCTTGGTTGTGTTTATTAACATCGCCGATGGTAATCGATGACGAAAATTCGCTTTGCATCCAGCCTCTGGTAGGATTGGAACCCAGTACCTCCCGGTCCAAGTGCCGAAGCTTTAACGCACCACTTGTCCGGTATACAATAAATACACTTACAGAACAATTTTTTTTTATTGGTATCGAATATTGTCTTACTCGTAACTATTGATAGAAAACGATAGCAATTACGCTAAATAAAGATGTGTAAGTGTATTAACCCATTTAAATTACATAACCCTCGCATTTTTTGATAAAATTTTTTCCTTTGTTTCCTTACTCTTTATAACATTAGCTACTCTTTGCCAGAACCAGGCACAATTTTATCTTTTTATCTCGTTTTTGATAAAATTGTGCCTGATTCTGGTTCCGACTCTGTAAACTCTCTCTCTAAGTTATACATACATAGTTTATATTCTCAGTAGATAGAGAATTAAAAAATCGATTCAAATATAGAATAGGTTTTATTTAAAATACCTTGTTGTTTTGTGAGCTTCTAAATGAGAATCAAATCCTTGGGATGAAATTTATCGCTAACGCGAAATGATACAGTTTAAAAACATCAAATTTAAAAGGTCTCATTTAATTAGAAATTTTTGGCATTTCCATTAAAATTGAATAATATTTACTCTTTGTTCTTTCATTCCTGTTGATTTTTAAACTCTAAATTTATTTAAAACAAAAATATACATTTAAGGTTATACTGAATAGCCATGTTTTGTTATCATCAGGTGTTCCGATAATAATAGATGTTTTACTAAATCAATTTTATTTATTGGTTTATTGACAAAAAATAGTAAAAATATTAATTTGCATTGAGATTTTTGTAAAATTTGAAAACATTTCAGCAGTTAACTAACGAAGCAGAATTTAATTAGAAGTTAATGTCAATTAAATATTTTTATGACATCGGCCGGTAATTTATAATAATGAAAGTTGTTATAATGTATAACATGATTGATTTGTTATTGAATGATTTAAGGTCGATACGTATTACATCCCCTTAAAAATTCCGGTCTGACACATAGATTGTGCCACAAGTTTAAAACCCTATGATTTTTAAATTCTACCAATCTTCAAACGATATGTGTCAAAATGATACTGTGACTCCAGAAAACAAAAACAATCGACGAAATTGTTTTGAAAGACTGCAAAGTGAAGTTGCGTGAGATAGCTGACTTTGTCAAGATATCAATGGAACGTGTTGGTCATATTTTGCACAAACATTTGTCCATGAAAAAAATTGCTCTTTCACCAAGACTATGCACCATGTCACAAGTCTATCGCAACAATGGACAAATTGCACATTGAATTGCTTCCACATCCACCGTATTCGCCAGATTTGGTCTCCAGCGATTATTACTTGTTTGCAGAGAAAGGCTGCAGAGAAAGAGATTTGACTCCAATGAAGAAATAATTGCCGAAACTGAAGCTTATTTAGAAGCTTATTATAAATCGTTCTACAAAAAAGGTATCGAAATGTTAGAGAGGCGTTGGACTGATTGTATCGCTCTAACGGAAATTATGTTGATGAATAAAATGTATTTTTCCCAAACAAATTGTGTTTTCTTTGTTATACTACAGACACATTACTAGTTTCGTAATCATAATTTCGGGATAATGATTTTCTAAATGGGAACTCAAGACACACTACAATTTCTTTTCTCTTCTCGTTTGTTTTAAATAGTAATGGAGTAGGCATTGACAAAAATGTCAAAATTGACATTTAATTGACTTTTAAATTGTCAGAAATGACTTTTATATTGACTTTAAATGATTATAATCAAACTACACCTACACTAAAAACTTTATTATTAAAATACATTTTTGTGCGAATGGTTTTTTTCACCTAATTGAGGCTGTGCGTAAATTTGTCAAAAATATATATGTATATAGAAAAATCATATAAACATTAACATAGAAAAACCGCATAAATATTTAAACACCAAAGAAATTATCACTGGTTTTCTGTTTTCGCCTTTAAAATATTTTTAACATATTTGCGCAGAACCTTCAATTATAATAGGAATTATACAACTATTTTGTGTAATTTATATTTTTATAGGAATGCGTATAACTTTTAAATAAATATAACTATTAGCAATTTCATACTTATTAGTTAATTAAGATGCTAACATTGTTCTAGTGACATGTTAATTAATACTTTTAAAAAACCTAGATTTATTTTTTAATTAAAACTGAATACATTTTAATTTCTTTAATAAAAATTAGAATTTTTAAAGTTACAACGGTTAAAAAAATAATTGTGAAACTTTTATAATTTTTCAGCTTCAGAAGAAAATGTATTGTCCTATGAACCAGTTGGGCGACTTCAGATCACCTATACAAGGCCCGTTATTATATTAGGCCCATTAAAAGATCGAATTAATGATGACTTAATAACAGAGTATCCGGAGAAATTTGGTTCCTGTGTGCCACGTAAGTATTGTTATATTTCTTAAAGAGCAATGTGTATAAAATTAGAATTGAAACTTCTTGACCACATCAAGTTTTAGCATTTAGATAATTAATATTAGGTGTTCGTAATTTTTCATTGCGAAAAATTTGAAACGGTTATTCTTAAAATCATTTAAAAAAAATCGATTCCCTCCAAATCTATTTCGCCTTCTCAAAGTAATCCCCCCCCCCCCCGGCCTCAATACACTTGTGCCAACGTTTTTTCTAATCCTCGAAACAGTTGTTAAAGCAATTTCCGGAATAGCCTCCAATGCGTAGCGATTCATGTTTAATGTCTGCAATTGACTCAAAACGGTTTCCCCGGAGCGGTCTTTTGAGTTTACTGAACAGCCAGAAGTCACACGGAGCTAAATCAGGCGAATACGGTGGTTGCGGAACGATATGGGTGGAATTTTTGGCGAAAAAATCACGTAAAACCAATGCAGTATGAGAAGGTGCATTATCGTGGTGCAAAAACCAAGAGTTGTCGACCCATAATTCCGGCCTCTTTTTACGAATAGCTTCGCGCAAACGACGCATAACAATCAAATAGTATTCCTTGTTGACAGTTTTGGCCGGTCGGATGGAATTCGGAGTGCACCACACCACCCCTCGATAATCGAAGAAAACTGTCACCATCACCTTGATTTTTGACTTGCTTTGACGTTTTTTTTTTCGACTTCGGCTCACCTTTGGCACGATATTCGGCCGATTGATCGTCTGTTTCCGGGCCGTAAGCATAGATCCAAGACTCATCGCCAGTTATAATACGTTTCATGACATCCTGGTAGTCGGAAAGCATTGTTTCACAGACGTCAACGCGACACTGTTTTTCCAAAAAATTGAGTGATTTTGGAACCAATCGTACTTTCATTTTTCTTAGGCCCAAATGATCTTTCAAAATGGTTTTCACTGATCCGTCCGATATTTTAACGATGCCAGTAAGGTCTCTGATTGTTAATCGTCGATTCTCGAGCACCGATTCCTTGATTTGATTAACGTGTCAACGTATCATCAGTTGATGTTGATGCCCGTCCTAGACGTGGATCGTCGTCAACACGTTCTCGACCCTCTTTGAATAATTTGTACCAATCAAAGACACTTGCTCGCGACATACAATTATCACCGAAGGCCTTTTGCAACATTCTGAACGTTTCGGCACGACAAAATTGATTCCGCACACAAAATTTAATGGAACTTCTTTGTTGAATAATTTCGCTCATTGTAAAAATCGCCGAATGCACTTTTTGTACTTCAGAAAGACAAGCGTATACTAAACACTAATGATTATTTTGATGTGACATTTGGCACAGATGTCACTGACAGTCCTAGCAACATAGAAAAAATAATATTTCGACGAATGGTTTTCCCCGCGAAATTTAAATTAAAAAGTCTTACTATTTTTTGCCCACAGTAGTATATATATATGATGAAAAATTCCTGAAATCACAAATTCACTCTATGGAGCCATAAGTCATGTTTTAATTTTATGATTTTTATGTTTTGAATATGTAGCCTTGATTAAAACAAACATTTTGAGACACTTAATTTTTTTTGGTTCTTGTTGTTGTTAAAGATACAGGGTGTCAAAATTTGAGAAAAATGATAATCATGGTATTGTATTTATCGCAATAAAAAGAAAAATAATTGTCCGATAATTATGATTTTGGGCTCATGTTAAAGGTAAGTTAATAAGGATTTCTAAAAAAATATAAAAATAGTATATTGTTTAAATCCTTCTTCTCTAAATTTCCCGCCAAAATGTTCTTTTTAAATTTTCTCAAAAACGTATTTTTTTTTGTTTTTTTTTTTAGAATTCGATAATTAATATTTTACAACATATCAAAAAACTAGAATACCGTTATTTTTTGTTTTCTTGCAAAAATCGTTTTAGTAAGAGAAGTATTTCATTTTTATATGGAAAGCTATATAGATATTTCTCAGTGTTTTGAAATTGTTTACAAAAGTGGTAGGTGGTGGTCACTTAATTTGTGTGTTTTGTATTTTATTTATTGTACAATTTTGCGTCTTATTTAAGTATGAGTCACAGAATTATGAGGTGCTACCCCCTGGTTTATATCGTTTGGTTAGTCGTAGTACCATAAATTCCTTTTCTTTTTTTTGGGGTTATTTTATAAAAGACTAAATAAAATGTTGTTTCCCCCTTTTTTTATTGAGGGTGGATTATTTTTACTTGACGCAGGCGTACCTGTTAAACGATGAGTAATTCTTTTGAAAACAAAAAAAGAACATTGTTGATATAAATAGGAGTAAAAATTAAAATTTTTGATTAGTTGACATTGTGAATTGTAGACAACATTTTAAATAAGGAGTAAGATTTTTTAAAATTTGCAAAAAAAACAGTGTGTTAAACTGAGTGTAAGTTTAAGTGGATAAATAAGTACTAGTGCGCTAAATTTGATAATGGATAAATTTCGAAAGTGTTGTAAACCATATCACGATTCAAAGTGTTCGAGTAAACTAAAACCAGTTACGGATTATGTTAAGCAATTTATGCCACAATCAGTTGAGAATCAAGATAATTTGTATCTCTGTTCAACGTGCTATATAAATATTACCTGCAAACGACGAAAAATAGAATCACAGTTGTCACCAGTTGCGGGACCATCAACAACATCACCTCTAACACCGCAAATAGCCGATAACGATAATAGCAGTGATAGTGAAGAGTGTTATTTAAAAAATGTGTCCGTTTTGGAAAAAATGAATGAAGTGTCACCCTTTCTTGGAAAGTCTCCTATATATCCGAGTACGTTAGAAGCCAGGCCAAAACATCAGCAGCAAAAAGTAATAGATTTAGTTTCAATAACACCATCAAATCTTTGGTTCCGGGAATCGTGCCGCTTTCGAATCAGTCAACCGAAGATCAAAGGTAGGTTGCGCTATATGATGAATTGATTGGTGATCTAAAAGCTAAATTCGAAGAACTGGAGAAAACCAGTGATAAGCTTCAGCTACTTACTATATTGCCAAAATCATTAACCATTCAAGAAATCCAGAATGAGTTCAAGGCAACGCAACATATGGTGCGAACCGCTAAAGATCTACGAGACAAGAATGGTCCACTAAGTCGTCCAGCAGCTAAAGTAGGAAAGCGAATAAGTGATTAGCTGAAGCAACCAGTATTATCTTATTATACTGATGATGATGTTAGTCGGATAATGCCAGGCAAAAACGATTGTTTAACAGTCGATAAAGTTAAAGTTCAAAAGCGGCTAATGATGTGTACATTGAAAGAGTGCTACGAAGGATATAAGACGATGTATCAGGATGACGAATCAAAAAAATTGGTTTTTCTAAATTTTCACTACTTCGTCCAAAATACTGTATACAACCAGGTAGTAATGGAACGCACACAGTCTGCGTGTGTACCATACATCAAAATGTAAAATTAATTATTTATGGCACCAAAATGGAAACTATTACCAACGGAAAGATAGCGCACTACCGGGATTGTATTTCAAATATTTTATGTGATGAGCCTACACCAACATGTTACCTTCTACAATGCAAAAGCTGCCCAGGACTGGATAATTTTAAAGAATATTTGAAAAATGCATTTCGGGAACATGGCTGCGAGGATGCTGAGTTAAAATTTAGTCAGTGGGTTTCTACCGATAGGTGCAATCTGGAGACCTTTTCTCAACCGTTGGATGAATTTCTGGATTATTTCATGAATAAGCTGAAGAATCTGTCGCCTCATTGCTTCATTTCACTTCAGCAGTCCAACTTCTTAAAAAATAAAAATTTGTCGCTCAAGTCTACGGAGGTGATAGTTTTATGTGATTTTGCAGAAAATTATGCATTTATAATGCAAAATACCGCACAAAGATTTCATTGGAATAATAAGCAAGCGACTATTCATCCATTTTTAATTTACCAAAATTTGGATGGCAAATTACTTCACCACACCTTCATTATAATATCGGATTGTCTTCACCACGATACTGTAGCGGTTCACTTAGTCATTGAAAAATTGATGCAGTTCTTGAAAACTAAAATATCCAGTTTATCTAAAATTTATTATATTACCGATGGGGCAGTCACGCATTATAAAAATAAGAAAAATTTTAAGAACATCTTAAAACACAAAGAGGATTTTGGAGTTGATTGTGAATGGCATTTCCATGCAACAGCTCATGGAAAAGATCTATGTGATGGAGTAGGAGATACCATCAAAAGAATGGCATCCAGAGCTAGTCTCACAATGGAATACAGCAGTACAATAACCAATGCAGATGAATTATTTAAATGGGCTAAAACGTTGAAGACAGATATCAATTTTGAATTTTGTTTAGACGCAGAACATAAATCCAAGCAAATCAAACTTGCAACTAGGTTTGAAAATTTAAAAACAGTAAAAGGAAATCACGGTTTCCATGC